>VONZ01000841.1:0-315956 GCA_012976165.1 Labeo catla
CGTCTAAAAATTAGTTTCTTTCAAGTCTTCACCTCTTTCTAATAAAATAATAAGGAAATAAAAATCTGCATTCCCTTCAGAAATCTGTTCATGATTTCATGGTACCTAAGCACAAAAGCATACCTCAATGGTGGAATGATCTTTCTAACTCCTTTAGAAAAGCTGAATTCTTTTCTCCCTTCAGAAAAGACTGAAAACATGGACAGCCATCATGGAGATCAAATGCTATTCTGATGAAAAGGCCAAAATATTAATGATGTGCAAAAACATAATGAGGCTGAACACTGAATACACACTTGCTTACTAGACACAGCAAAGCACAAATGGCCTGATATAGACTGAGCTCATCAATGTCAACCTATACTTTCAATAATCAATGTCGCTTTCATTGACTGTGTGAATGAACACTCATTTGGGAACGGATGAAAGGTGACCGTCACTCCAAACGGCATGGCTGAAGTGTCTGCTGGGTCTGAGCAAGACACATACTCAATCATGGTCAAAGGAATGCACATGTAAACAAACAAACACAGATCAGAGATCACCAAAGGTCACATGCCTTCTTCATGCAGGTCAGGTCTAAAAATGAAGAAAAAACATTTATCCAGAAATGCTAGCATTTACACCAGAGGGGGGTCACTAAAATAACATTAAAGTTGAACCACTGATGTCACATGGACTTTTTTATCTATATTATTTTTCTAGGCCTTGAATGTGGTTGTACCTCTACTGTCTATGCAGGGTCAGAAAGCTCTCGGATTTCATCAAAAATAAATTACTTGGTGTTCTGAAGATGAATGAGGGTCTTACAGGTTTGGAACAACATGAGGGTGAGTAATTAATGACAGAATTTTTGGGTGAACTAACCCTTTACTAAAACTATTAAAATTGTTACATTTATTGGGGGAAGAACACAAGGAGCTAAAAATAAAACAAGAAAAGTAAATCTACCAAAACCAAAACTGAAATAAAACAAAATAAAATAAATATTAAAAAAAAAAGATAAAAATGACAAAAGCACATACAAAATTAGTAAAACACTAAAATTAAACTAAAAACTGAACATATAAAAATAAAAGCTAATTCCAAATATTAATACTATAATGTTATCTGTGTAACTAATTATCTAATCTTTTTTAATATAAATAAATAAAATTGTATCTCTTTCTCAGATGATGTATAACGATTAGAAACAGAGCTGTATTTGGCTGCTTTTTGATTTGTGATTTCAATAAGATGCTGACATTTGCCATAGAGATAAAAAGATGATATTTTTATTTAATGTTATGAAGCTTTTTTTAGCAGTAGTAGGACAGAATTTAAAGTATAACAACTGCTGCTTTGTACATTCAAAAAAAGGAAAGTATTGCAAATCTATTCAAAGGTAAAAGCATCAATATGAAATGGCTCCACAGAATTTTATGGCTTAATTTTAATGTAATTGACCTTGATATGCTATCGAGCTATTCATCTATAACTTGTTTTGTAAACCAGATGGGCATTTGCAAGGAAATATGTGAGCAGGTAACAAAACAAAATCATTAGGCTCATAAGTTAGGGCTAATCAATATGTTCCGAAATCACTCAAAATTGCACACTGAAGAAAAAGAAAGGGAAAAACAGGATCTCGTTTCCATCATGACCCTGAAACCTTTGCGCCAAGATTTTTTTATGTTTCCATGACAACTGTGAAACGATGGCATGGAAAGATAGTAGCACCACGCATGGCGAGAACAGCTTCCATGGTATGGAAAGATAAGTGTGGCGGAGACAGCGAGACAGCAGAGAAAAGTATAAAGACCAGAGGCAAAAAAGTAGGGCAAATAAAGAACTAGGTATAATAAGTGCGTTACAGAACATCTCATGTCACCTCACAATGGAGGCACTCCCCGCCGAACAGGTCTGTCAATTCACCGCTAAATTTCCCGAAGGGCTTTGCAACAGCGCTCGGCACTTCCAGGCCCCTGGTGTGTGGAGCGCTGGGGGTTTGTGGGCCGTCTGCTCTACCTGAATTTACCAATGACGAGCAGTGTGTAAACTAGGTCACGGGGTACGGTCAGCGGCATAGGAGGGCTGATGACTCCCCTGATAGTACGACTGTAATAAAAATGCAGGTTTTGTGGCAGCTTGATAGCTGTGTTTCTAACCTCTTGTCGCCTCATTGTAAGAGTTTCCTATTTTGCTGTGCACTGTATGCTCAAGAGGTGTCAAAAGAGGCATGCTGAAATATAAGTAAGCTCTGTCAAAGTGTCACAGGCTTGTAAAAAGCAACAGAAATTTAGCACAAAAGGACATTTGGTTCAGATTTTTAAGCTTACATGAGGAAGGGTTACTTTAAAAATGTACATCACTGTTTAAAAGTTTGGGGTCAGTTAAGTTTTTTTGTGAATATTTACATGGCATTGAATTGATCAGAACTTTCTACTTATTATGCAGAACAATTTTCAGATGCAAAATTCACTTTTACATGTTGTTTGAACATAAATGTGTGTTGGCAGTGTGTGTACACATCCACCCTATAATGATAAAAATCCACCCCAATAATAATAATCACATTCTCATATCAGGCCGTTCTAAGACTTTTGGCAGAATGACGTAGTTCTGCATAGGCCCCTCCCATGATAGTTGATTGACATTGGTGTTTTACCTTAGAGTGAACTGTGAACAGTCCGACCGCCATTGGGGTAAAATATGAATTACTCTTTAATTATGTAGGCACCCAAATTCAAATATGAAATTAACATAATTCACCAACTTTTAGTTTAATTATGGTTTACCTCAAGGCAAGACGAATTTTACAAGGTATGTAATTTTCTTCATCACAAGAACTCCTAAGTCAATAAAAGTGTTTACAACTATCCAAAATCAGCTAATTATAATCCAGACAACAGTTTAGACAACAGAAATTGTCTGGGGTTTTTTTGGTTTTGGCATCAATAAGAGGCATATGTATTGGGCTATTACGCATAATCGGAGTGTAATCATGCTTGTAAACACTCAATGTTGGCACTCAAACACACAGAGCACCACAGAGCCAGCATGTATACTTTTTGTAAAAAATAGCATGAAGGACTTACTTTAAGTTATACATTAAACTCAGATAGGAGAAAGCAATACCTGGCAAGTCACAATTCATTTCAAAGAGTGTTGCAGGCAGAAAGAAGAGTGCGTACATCCTTGTTCGTTGACGGAAAAGTCGACAAGGAGAACATAGACAAAAGTGCAGTTGCCCATGTTGCATTTTGCAAGATCCTACACTCAACTACTAGTAATTCCCATTTTATGAAATGTACAGGTAACCTAATTGAATCTTTTTTTAAATCTGTAACAGAATACAGTAACCTTTTTAAATTACGTCATTCCAAGTATCCTGTTACTTCTCAAGTCTGGATTTATCACATCGTTGCAGGTATCAAATAACACCTTCCTGAGAACTGTAAATGCATGACTCTAATAGCTAAGATAACATATTACATATGAACTAGCAGATGGGCTAGCAGAGAACCATAACCGCTTGAAAACCATTTCCCAGGTCATTTCCACATCCTCCGTAGGTAAAAAGGACTTGATGATGGTTATTCAGCAATAAAATGATACAGCCTGACAATTTTCCTTTGAGAGGCTGGACAATACTGCTCCTGTTTGTTCTCACCTGCTACGAGCATACCATATTAGTTTAGCCTTGACTTGAACTCTACTGACTTGACTCTTGTGTTTTTTTAATGAGCATAATGTGAATTGTTTTGCTCATAGGGACATTAATACTTAATTCAAATTAATTCAGTGACTGAAAGTAACAGGAAATGTTTGTATGTAAAGGGGAACAGACTGTGAAATCCTGCTTTTACCTTTCTTCCGACAGCGTTTACATTATTTCTCCCTAGCTCAAGCTCTTCTCAATCTCTTTTACTTGCTTGATCTTGACACAAACTGACAGCTATCTTCTCTCTCTCTCTTCCCTGAAGCACAGTAGTGTGTTGCTAAAGGTGACCCAGCCTGAAATCAATAGGTGCTGCCTGAATTAGTCAGAGACATATGAGGTGGAGTGTAAGCCGAGATTCAGTAAAGCTATCGGTGCAAACAAATGCCGTGATCGTTCTCTCATCCTCTCCTTTTTTTCTGTGTGCGGGAAACCACTGAATGACGGCATTAAAAAGTTAAGCTTAAAGGGATATTCCATCCAAAAATGAAAATTCCCATTTACTCACCCTCATGCCGTTCCAAACTTGTATGGCTTACTTTCTTTTGCAGAACAAAAAAAGAAGACATTTTGAAGAATGTTGTGAACCAATCAACATCAGAGTCCATTGACATTCATTATATGGACCAAAATAAAAAGACATTTCTCAAAAAAATCCTCTTTTACAAATATGTTGTAAATAAAAAGTCGTACAGGTTTAAAATGGCATGAGGGGAATAAATGAAGATAGACTTTTTCAATACCAAAGTCAGATCAGACAGACAGGGATGGATGGATGGATGGATGGATAAACAGAGAAAGCACAACAGACAGAATGATAGAACAATGGATGGATAGACAAATTGAGAGACAGAATGACAGACAGACAGCACGATGGACTGACAGAAAAACACACAGAAAACATGGCAGAATAATAAAACAAAGGATGGACGGACAAATTGAGAGACAGAATGACACATGAGTTGGACAGACAATGGTTGGACGGACAAACGGACAAGCAGGAAAACACACAGAAAGCACAACAGAATGATAGAACAACAGATGGATGGACAAATTAAAAGACAGAATGACAGACAAACAGAACAACAGATGGATGGATGGATGGATGGATGGATAAACAGAGATAGAACATCAGACAGACAGCATTATAGACAGAACGACAGAACAACAGATGGATGGACAAAGTGAAAGATAGAACAACAGAAAGAGCACACTGGACGGACGGATGGACGGACATATGGAAAAACACACAGAAAGCACGACAGAAGGATAGAACAATGGATAGATAAACAAATTGAAAGATAGAACAACAGAAAGAGTACAGTGGATGGATGGATGGATGGATGGACAAATTGAAAGACAGAACAATAGAACAACAGATGGATGAACAAATTGAAAGATAGAAACAACACAAACAGATGGATGGCTGGATAGGATGGATGGATGAACAGCACGGTACATTGCAGAACAACAGACAAACAGATGGATGGCTGGATAGATGGATGGATGAACAGCACGAAAGACAGAACAACAGAACAATGGATGTATGAACAAATTAAAAGATAGAACAGACAAACGGATGGATGAATGTGGTGGATAGATGGATGGATGGATGGATGCATTTGATTGGATGGATGGATGGAAGGATGGACAGACAGCAACGGTAAAGACAGAACAATAGAACAAATGGATGGATGGGCAAATTGAAAGATGATAGGAATGACAGACAAACAGGATGGATGGATGGATGGAACCATAAACAACATATGGGATCGGACAAATTAAAAAAGACAGAATGACAGACAAACAATGAATGGATGGACGGACGGACGGATGGATGGACAGACAGACAGCACAAAAAGACAGAACAATAGAACAAAAGGAAGGATGGACAAACTGAAAGATAGAATGACAGACAAATGGACGGACGGATGGATGGATGACAGACAGCACAAAAGACAAACAATAAACAATGGATGGACATTTGGACAAATTGAAAGACAGCAGAATGACAAACAGATGATGGATGGATGGATGGATGGATGGATGGACAAATTACTTAGATAGAATGACAGACAATGGATGGATGGATGGATGGATAGACAGACAAAGCACGATAGAAAGAACAATAGAACAATGTATGGATGGACAAATTGAAAGATAGAACGACAGGACAAACTGGATGGATGGATGGATGGATGGACAAAGAACCATAAAACAATGGATGGATGGACAACTTGAAAGATAGAATGACAGACAAACAGATGGATGGAAGGACGGATAGATGAACAGAGAGCACGAAAGACAACAATAAAACAATGGATGGAAGGACAAATTAAAAGATAGAATGATAAACGCATGGATGGATGGATAGATGGATGGATGGATAGACAGACAGCATGATAGAAAAAACAATAGAACAATGGATGGATGGACAAATTGAAAGATTTCCAATGGATGGATGGATGGATGGATGGACAAATTAACCATAAAAAATGGATAGATGGACAAATTAAAAGATAGAATGACAGACAAACAGAACAATGGATGGATGGATGGACAGACGGATGGATCTATGGATGGATGGATGGATAGATGGATGGACAAATTGAAAGATAGAAATCAGAAAGATAGAATGACAGACAAACAGATGGATGGAAGGACGGATAGATGAACAGAGAGCACGAAAGACAACAATAAAACAATGGATGGAAGGAAAAATTAAAAAGATAGAATGATAAACGCATGGATGGATGGATAGATGGATGGATGGATAGACAGACAGCATGATAGAAAAAACAATAGAACAATGGATGGATGGACAAATTGAAAGATTTCCAATGGATGGATGGATGGATGGATGGACAAATTAACCATAAAACAATGGATAGATGGACAAATTAAAAGACAGAATGACAGACAAACAGAACAATGGATGGATGGATGGACAGACGGATGGACGGATGGATGGATGGATGGATAGATGGATGGACAAATTGAAAGATAGAATGACAGACAAACAGATGGATGGACGGACGGATAGATGAACAGAGAGCACGAAAGACAACAATAAAACAATGGATGGAAGGAAAAATTAAAAGATAGAATGATAAACGCATGGATGGATGGATAGACAGACAGCATGATAGAAAAAACAATAGAACAATGGATGGATGGACAAATTGAAAGATTTCCAATGGATGGATGGATGGATAGATGGATGGAGACACAGAATGATAGAAAGTAGGGATGCTCATTTTAACCGCTTAACCTTTAACCGACAGAAAGAATTTTGACCGATTAATACAATCAGTTAAACGGTTTAAACAGTGTCTTTTTTTCAGTAATTCAGTAATCAAAATATTTTAAAACGTTTTCTGGATGGTTAAAATAAAATGAAATTGCATTTTTGAGAGAAAAAGGCCTATAACGTTAAGTCGCATTTTATTATTACATTCAGAAAGACCTGGTGTCGACGCGAAATATTTACAATACACTATACATAAACATATAGGCTAGGCTATTTTAGTTCCCCTCACTCCACAAGAAAATCCTTTCAATTTAACAGTATTTAGAAAAGAACAAAAATAAAAAATATAAGAAGCTAGGCGACAAGCCAAAACGAAACCATTTAGGCTAAAGCGAAACTGAAACTAACATTGGGTCTCTCATAGGACACAAATCCAAATGCATGAGGCGCCGGCGCAATCACTTGATTTTTTTCCTTCTAACAGGGGAAACGAATCTTTACAGATAATCGAAACTGTAAACGGTTTGCTGTATGTAAAATAAAGAAAAATAGGATGCCGCTCTCAGCCGTCTTCCTTTCGCGCAGCACAAAAATGAACCAAAACTCTGCATTCTAGCTACTTGTTGCACTTCTTTTGTTTGTTTGTTTTATTAAGTAAAAATATTTATCTTATAGGCCTATTCATTCATTATATATATATAGCCTAGCTTTATGATGTTTTTCTCCATTCGCAGAAGCGCTGCAGGTGATGCGACATGTCCATGTGAATCCTCATGTTCTGTTGTTTGCTGCTTTTTGCGCATGGAAAACAAATGTTGGTATTTTAACGGGTCACAGACACTTATCCTTTCTAAAATAATTAAATTCTAGTTTAAGAATGACAGAACAATGGATGGATGGACAAACTGAGAGACAGACAGTACAAGAGAATGATAGAACAAAGGATGAATAGATGGATGGTTAGACGGACTGATGAATGGACAGATATAAAAATAGAAATGACAAAACTATAGATAGAATGATACAAACATCAGAACATTGGAGGAAAGAGGTGTGTGTGTGTGTGTGTGTGTGTGTGTGTGTGTGTGTATATAATCTTTATATCTGTGTCATGACTGCCATTGAAACTGTTCCAAGCTTAATTTAGCATATGATTTATTATGAAAATATCTTGAATCTGAATCGCAACAAATTATCAGCTGCAGGTGCATCTGAATCAACACACACACACACACACATAAATGAGAGGCTGCAGAGATGAGAGGCAGACATTTGTACATTGTTCTTAAGATCCTGGTTCATTTCAGATTACATGACAGGCCACTACCTTTCTTTTTTTTAACCCCATTTCTCGTCTATTTTTGTGCTCTAAATTGGGGGAAAGGTTGCAATCAATCTCACCCTCGCAAGTGAAACATTTAGGAGTCAAGTTCAGGAGCCTAATAAGCCTCACTTCCAAATTTAGACCCAGTTTACAAACACAAAACAATACCTTCAGACATCTACTTTGAGTAGCTGCAAAAAGATCTGCACAACACATCAGACAGTCTTGGCATATAGGCACAAGGGGTTTTGACCCAGTTTTGCTCCCCCAAACGTGAAGAAAAATGAATGAATAAATAAATGAGAGGAAGGGGGCTGTGCTGCATTTGGTGAACTCTGCTCACGGCATTGTTAATGATTAATGCGTCTCCTCTTAAGGGCAGCTACTTCCTGTGTGTGATATCACTCCAGTGCTGCATACAAGTGACGTAAGCACAACTCAATTACACAGCACAACAAACTCTCAAACACGCACATGACACCCATCCGCTGATATAAAATCGAGACCTGTCTACAAATAAATGAATTGGAGCAGTCAATAACACAAACAGACAAGAACGCACATATAAAGACGCTCAAAGACATCTAAACAGTAAGCCATCAATAAAGCAAGCAATCACTCGTGACCTTGCAGCAAATGAAAGCTTTGCTGTCTTTATTTGACAGAACACAAGCTCAGGCATCATACGCACATCACTTACCCAAAATAGATGAATGATATAGGTCTACACACACAGACACACCTCATTTAACAGCTATCACATGAAAACATCTCAAATTAGCCTCTCCTTCTACCGTGATATATAATAGTCTGACTTATATATCACGATAAACAATATTTATCTGGACACCAACAATAAAACGTAATCCCTGTGTCATCTAAATGTAAATAGGGACACATCTGGCAGCAGTGGAAATAGTATGCCTTCATAGAAGTAATAAATTAACAGCACTAAAGCGGTCATATCAGGGAAAAAGTTTTTATCATGACAAAAGCCAAGTTCTGTCATGAAACTTTAGATGGCGCAGGCTGAAGGGTCGTTAATGCAAATATATTCACAGCATTAAATTATTTGGCACAAGCTGATTGATTCATGTTGCATACGCAGCCAATGAGCTTGCTGCTTTACATTTAACTGGCTGGTTAGCATTTATTAGAGTTACTCTGAAACCCTCCACCTCCCCAGCTCCACCTGTATAGATCTGCTATGTGTTATTACGTGAGCCATTCTACAGAACTGGATGGATGGACAGACAGCATGAAAGATAGAACAACAGAACAATGGATGGATGGACAAATTAAAAGATAGAACGACACCCAAACGGATGAATGGATGGACAGACAGCACGAAAGACAGAACAATAGAACAATGGATGGATGGACAAATTGAAAGATAGAACGACAGAAAAACGGATGGATGGAGACACAGAATGATTGAAAGCATGATAAAAAGAATGACAGAACAATGGATGGATGGATGGATGGATGGATAAACTGAGAGACAGACAGTACAACAGAAATGACTGGTCATTTTCAAAACATTAACAATTTATATACTTTTTAACCTCAAACGCTCATTTTGTCTACTTCTGCGTGAACTTCAAGACAGTTAGGGTATGTCGAAAAATCTCGTTTTCTTCCTCAACTTCAAAATTGCAAAGTGAATATGCAAAGAAGATCAAATGCCCTTTACAAAAAAGGTAAAATAATGATGTAGAATGATTTGACCCGGATTACACAGATTACACATCGCATAGACATGTTGAGCATTTGAGATTAAAAAGTATATAAATCATTTCGAAAATGACAGATCGTTTCATTAAATAAGACCCTTCTTCCTTGGTTGGAATCGTTTAGAGCCATTTAAAGCTGCATTTAAACTGTATTTTGGAAGTTCAAACCATTGGGCACCATTGAAGTCCACTATATGGAGATAATTCCTGAAATGTTTTCCTCAAGTAACATAATTTCTTATAATTTCTACGACTGGAGAAAGAAAGACATGAACATCTTGGATGACAAAGGGGTGAGTAAATTATCTGTAAATTTTTGTTTTGGAAGTGAACTTCTCCTTTAAAAATTTTTTTTTTTTTGCGTACAAAAAATATTCTTGTAGCATCATAACATGATTGAACCACTGATGTCACATGAACTATTTTTGTTTTGTTATGTCCTTATAACCTTACTGGTCCTTCAACGTGGTAGTTGCGTTGCATCTATGCAGGGTCAGAAAGCTCTCGGATTTCATCAAAAATATCTTAATTTGAACTAAAGTCTTACAAAGTCTTATAAATCTTACGAACTAAAGTCTTACAGATTTGTAACGACTATTAAACTATCCGTTTAATTAGGGCTGGGCGATAAAACGATAACGATATGTATCGCGATAAACACGTGATCGATATCAATAAAAAATGTGTTCTATAAAACGTTCGATATTTTTTATTCTTCGTCGGAAGAAAACAGAGGTTGCGAAGCAAGTTTGGTTGCATTAACAAAGGCACTCGCTCTATAACCTAGCAACGTGGGAGTGACAAAATTATTAAATTAATATCTTGTATTGTAGAATGGACACTCAGCACCGCCGAGAGTTTCGCGCCATCCTTAAAACGAAACCGAAAGTAAACGCGCGCGCGCATTCAAAAGCAGTTTTAATACCCCACGTTTAGAGAGCGACTCCCCAATGTGCGCAAATTAGACTACATAACATATCTAGGCTGTAGGCTATAGGTTGTGTAGTTGTATTTAATGCAACCTTAATATTCATTTAGTGCTCCTAAATTTAGTTTTGGTGCTCCTAACTATTTGAAGTTGGGAACACCAGTGCTACCAAGTAAAAAAGTTAATTTCGATCCCTGAACACAAGCAGCAGACCAGCATGGAGAGGTACTCTGCATCAGTGCCTTATGACAAAGAATCTAAATGGTACAAAGATAAAACGGAGGCAGTGGCATATGTTTATATTTAACACTGCACTATTTTATTACACTTTATTAAGCATTTCTTACATTTTCTTTCATTTTGCACCTTAAATGTTAAGAGATAATTGTTAAGTGTTCATTGTGACTTTAGAATTATGTTTACATTTTAATTATTTGAGTTTTCCATGGTTGTTGACATTTCTGTCTTAATAACTGGGGGGGTTATGATCAGAGGAAGGTTAAGTTTAAAATAAAAATGTTGAAATGTAATATATTTTTCTCCTGTTCCTTATTTTAAATGGGTCATAAAAAAATATCAATAATTATCGATATCGACCGATATGAAATGCTGATATCGTAATACAGTTTTCAGCCATATCGCCCAGCCCTACGTTTAATACATCGGTATACTATTGTCAATTAAATTTTGCTAAAACATTATTAATGTGACTGCATCTTTACAGTGCTCTAATGAAGACAAATAACCCCACAACACTAACTCGTCTGTTCTCGAGTCGACTTGCTTTCTTTAAGGTGTGTGACACAGCAATCTAAATATAGTTCAGGTGAGCCTGTGCCATGTCGCGGCGCATGTGGACAAGTTCTGTCAGGCGTGCTCTGTTCTGTGCCTGGCACTTTCCGAGCGTCAGAACCACAATGTATGCCAGAGTTGGGTTCCCACGGGGTGAGGCTGCAGAGTGCTGAATGGTGCTGTTTGTGAGACTGGATGGGTGGGATTGGAGTGCAAATGTGTGTGTGCTCAGGGCTATGTGGTGGCATGGACTCTTGCTGAGCTTGCGTCCCCCACTGTGCCTGACAGCGGTAGCTCAAACCCTGCTTGCCTGATGAGGGAAAACAGAGGGCTGAAAAAGCACAGAAAGCTAAAAACCAGAGAGGGAACAAGTGGAGCGAATTAAAACTACCCAGCTCTTTTTTGGCTGGCAAGGTTACATGTTTCATGAATAGAGTGTAATGCACTGTTAGGCACCTATGTAAAACACATGTATGACAATGGCGTAACATACAACATGAGAAGCGCAGAACAGCCGGGTGAGCGCTTTGTTTTCAGCACAAAGACCAGCCATCCTCTCACCCATCCTGTTCTGCCGTTACGCCTCAGACATATTTAGCGCCGCCGGAAGGAAAGAAGAGCCAGCAGTATCATTTTCCAACCAGTGTGTAATTCAGAGACCCTTTTATGCGTTCTGCTTTGCTTTACTCTACCAGAGAGAGGGAGAGAGAGAAACTGACAGAAAGGCAGAGACTTTATATTGAGAGCCCATCTGTCAGTCTCTTTTCTGAATATGTCCGTATAATTCTATTTTATTACTCCCAAAGGGAAAATAGGATGAAAGAGAAAAAGAGAACAGAAAATGGACTGAAAGGAAACCAGTGCATGTGTGAAACCTCAGTATGAAATTAAAGAATGAGATAAAGAGAGGAATGTTCGCTAATAAGTACTTGGATAACCGACAATCTAAAGAAAGAAAGAAAAGAACAATTGTAAAGACAGATTAAAAAGAACATGTACGATGTCTAGCAGAAGAAAAACTAAACTCGGAGTCACAGCCTAGCTGTTAGCGCACATCATTATTAAAAAAAAAAAAAACATTTTTGATACCTGAAATAAAAATAAAACACAATACAACTAGTAAAAACTGAAACTAAAATAAATTTTCATTAATCAAAAATTAAAATTAAGTTAAATAAGAAAAAATTTAATAAATTTAATAAATTTAAATTTAAACTTAATAAATATTCAATTTATAAATGTAATAATTAATGAATTTAATAAATTAAAAATATATAAATATATTTCATTAATTTAATAATAAATACATTTAAATATGTAATTATTTAATTATTTAAATAATATAATAATTTAATTATTTAATGACTCAAATTTACTATACATGTATATAATTATTTATTTATATATATTTATATATAATTAAATATCAATAAAAAAATGTAATATATATATATATATATATATATATATATATACATACACACACAAAACTAAAATACATTTTAATTTCAGTTTTTAATATAAATTAACAAATTTATAATTTTATATTTTAATATGAACTAACATTATACTTATACACACACACACACACACACAAAATACTATTAATAACATTTTAAATGACACCAGTAACATGCTAAAATACAATAATTAAATAAGTAAATAAATAAATAAACTATAAAACTAAAACTACAAGACAGAGTTAAAATTAACAAAAGTAAAGTACTCTAAAAAGACAAATTAGCAATAAATTAAACCAATTTTTTTATTTATTTTATTATTTAAATATAATTTCAATTGTATGTTTAGCCATGAAGCTTACACAATGATTCAAGTTTGAGCCTGGTTCATAGCATTTCAAATCCTCCACATCATTTCCTGCCCTTTCTCCTCTATCTGACATGTGCCAAAAGGCCAAGATGAAAATTGTAAAAAATCAAATGAAAGCTCAGAGAAACAGTGTCACCAGCTGTCCTAAGATAACCGGACTCCGGTAGTGACTAGAGTCTGTCTGTTCAGGCAGACAGATAAATGGGCACTGTCACAATGGTGCAGCCTCCCTCCACCCCTTATGACAGCGCATCCGTCAGTCTCACAGAGTCCAACATCAAATTATCCAAATTAAAACAGGCTTAGAGTGGCATCTGGCCCCATCCCTAAGGACCCCAAAACAGCTGAGCTCAAAGCAAACCTCCACGTCCCCCTCGTAAAACTAACACCACGTCACACGGTACGATGCCAGCCTACATTAATCAGGGTTACAGGTCAAATAGGTTCATATGGCTCATTCAGATCAGTTTGTACTATATTATGCTGGTCTATATCAGGGCTTTACAAGGTCCAAGATCAGAAAAGTGCAGAAAAAGCTTTGTGACGTCAAGTGAGATGGAGGAAGTCAGCTCTGAAAGCATATTACAGCCCTTTTGTGCTCACTTTCTCTTGAAAGTCTGATAGCACACACAGCACAAGTATTGTGCAAAAGTGACAACAGTCACCATGATAACAATGGTTTTTTAAAAGCTGTATTTATTTCACAAAACATCAGCTGTCAAGATTTCTTTTCAAAAATGAAATTTGCATAGATAGATATAGACATGTTTTTAACATAAATTACCCTTATTTTATTTGAAGACGAGCATTTTCTCAGAAATAAAGTGTATATTTGAAGTAAAAGGCCTCTTACCTCACTAAAACAGCTGGCTCTCAAAACGATAGAGTCTTGAATGACAAAAGACTTTTAACAAAGTAAAAAGGAATCCCCCTCCATCTCAGTGAAATCCCACCGGCGGCACATTCTCCTGAAGGGAAATACATTTGCATTTTCATAAGGACTCGATAGTCATCCAGCCGACACAATGATGAAGCCTTTATCTGTAAATGGAGAGGGAATGGAGAAGCCAAACAGATAACATGACTGGAGGAATGGGTCTATTTAAACTTACACAGAGGGGCTGTATGCGTGACAAAATTTTGATAAGGGAATACGTAGAGAAACTGGAGTAGATTTCAGCCATTTCCGTGTAAAAAAAAAAAAACAACAACACTGGGACAAATAATACAATTTTACAATCGACGTTTGACGCAAACACAACGCAGGCAAGAAAACAATCCACATCTAATTGTATTTTGTCCGTTAGAAGTTTTGTGAACAAACTGCGTCAAAGAGTAAACAAACCACGTGCGCGCGCGAACGCAGCCTCAAAAGGAACCGCTGACGTGACACACACCACCATTTTTGCTATTAATAATATATAACAATAAATAATTATTATACACAATTCAACAAATAATAAATGAATATAATTTTTTATAAGTGAGTATTAAAAACATACTCAGCCGAGAATGTTTATTTTTTTGAAGTAGCCTGTGCAGACCAGTCAGTCATATTTTTCACAAGGTCAAAACAATATTTAAGTTTTTAGTTATGTAATACATAGGTTACTCACAGCTGACTGTATCCTTAAATGGCCAGGAACATAAAACACGAAGTTTATTGCTATTTCCCAACATTATACGAACAGCGGTTTCTCACTTTAATGGGAGATATAAACTTTTACATTTTATCTCCCATGACACATTAATATGTAAAAGATCTCATAATTCACCCCAAGGTCGTCGCCTTTCTTATGACATGCAGTCATGTTACTTTTAGATGGCGAATTGAAGCCACATTTTTTTTTGAACGGTTCATAAAATGTGCTTAGTCTGGCTTTGCGTGACTGTCAGCTTTAGAGGCCGTTCTGGTATCTGACCTTGTAAATTAACTTAAAATAGACCTTTCTGTGGAGAAAAGAAAGTGGAAATCAATGACTTTATGATGTTATGAATTGAATGGAGGATTTTCAGTGTATTGATCCATAGAAGGAATGAAGAGCTGTCATATTGGATGTTCTTAGTGGACTGTGACCATAATTGACAAATTACTTGTCTGTTTGCATAATTTACAGTGACTTTGCAGTGTGTCTTAATGGCGAGCAGTCATTTGGCACATGCTTGTCATGTAAGATGATTTACAGTAGACTCATTAAACATTTCCCCTTGAGCAACATGATTTTGAATTCTTTGCCTGAACACAAAGGGCCATAATATTAACTCAGATCATGACTCATTCCCACATAGATGAAAGCCTACACACACACACACACACAAGTAAGAGCCGTTATGTCAAGGTGTTCTGCAATCATGTTTGCACAGCTGTCTGCCAGTCTGTTGTGGCAACTTAAGGTTTTTGTTTGCATGATGTTGAAGTGTTTTCTTCAATATTGAGTCAATTGAGAAGTTCGACAAGAGCATTTAACTATGCTGTGAACTGATTTATAACAGTCCTTAAACATAACAAATAATATTTTTGGGATTACATATATTTTCACTTTTTTCACTTTTTGTAAAAGAACAAATAAATAAAACCTGAACAAACAAACAGAAGCTTTTGCCATGGTCATGTCAACATAGTCCATTATGTTTAGGCTTTGCTGCCATCCTCTGGCAGCATCGACGAATAACAACAGCACCAAAGACGATGCGAATTACATTATTTTTTTTTGTACTGCTTAATATTGCAAATTGATGTGTTGATGTGTCTTACCATATGTATTATCTTAATTATGAGCACACTGTAGAGAAAAGAGTTTTTACCTTTACTGCACGCTGTTATTCTTCTCCTTATTTTTCTATAGTGGATAATGAACCGGAAGTCTCACCCATAGGCTTACTTTAAAACCCATGGTTCATTTTAAAAAGGGTACGAATTCATATGATTTGTGAAAAATCGTACGTATACGTGGTTCTAGTGTTTGCTGATTTTTACTTTGTGTAATTCTTTCTTATTCGTTTTGCTAATCAACGTTCTACGTTTCTTATATTTATTTGGGTCCACGGTGTTTACCGATTTTGAGTTTTAATATAAGTTATTTAAAATTTATGTAGGCCTAGCCTAAATTATTTTATATTAAGCATATAGCATGGTGTAAGCTATTTTTATTCGTTTTGTTAATAAAAGTTCCATGATTAATTTATAGGCTAAGTGAGTTTAAGGCTAAGTTCACACTTGGCGTCTTTCTCCAAACTGCCAGCGTCTGTTTTACATTATAATCCTATGGAGTAAACCGTGTTTTCAAAAAAGTCCTGAGCGCTTTTTTAAACGCCACCGCCGGCGTCTTTTTCTGCAGCTCAGAGCGGCTTTTCAAGTTGAAAAAAGTTCAACTTTTCTGAAAGAAACGCCCTACGCTAAGCGCCTTTTTGACAGCTGACCAATGACAAGCGAGTAGTCAGAACTGACGTTTCCATAACAACAAGAACAAGAAGAAAAAATGGAGACGGTGCCAGTTGATAGACTTTATTGTTGTTAACCGACATTCTCCTCCCTGTTAACTTCAAAACCGACGCGCTGCCACAAAGCGCCGCTGTAAACTTTTTCTTGTCAAAAAAGACGCCAAGTGTGAACATAGCCTTACGTTGTATTTTGTTGTTGCTTGAATGGGATTCCGAATTCCCGAATTGCCGCTAATTTAAAAAGTGAAAGTAAAATGTGCACTGCGCGTTTACAAGCTATTTAAAAACGAAGGAAAGCGAGTGAAACGAGGGAAATTTAAGATATGTGCCACTGAAGTTTGGAGCCAGTTTCCTACTTTCATCATAACTGAGAAACTTGTTTCTGATGTAGCCAAACAGTTAACTTGCAAAAGCGGGAAAATAACCGAATGAGACTCCTCTCTATCAAGACAAGTTGAGAATCATGAGTCGCGACTCGCGAGGATATGGAGCTTTAATTGAAATTAATTTACCCAAAACGTACTTATTCTATCTACTAAAATACTAAGATACTATAAATAAAATAAAAAAAATTAAATAATAATAAAATTGCTCAGACAAAATCATGATTGGCTTTCATCTGGGGGGGCAGTGCCCCCCTCAGCCCCCCCTAAACTCCGCCTATGCCCTGGTCAACCCTGGACCAAATTGAGATTTATATATCACCCAAAAGCTAAATAAATAACCTTTCCATCAATGTATGGTTTGTTAGGATAAGACAATATTGGGCCGAGATACAACTTTAGTTTGAGGGTGCAAAATATATATATATATATATATAATATTGAGAAAATCGTCTTTAAAAGGGTCGTCAGATGCCCATTTTCCACAAGTTGATACGATTCTTTAGGGTCTTAATGAAAAGTCCATAATATACTTTGGTTAAAAATTCTCAATGGTAGTGTTAAACAGCACCCTTTTTACCGTGCCAAAATCAGCTCTGCAAAAATCATCCTGTTCTGGTCGAGGCTGCTTTAAATGTTAACGAACTCTGCTCACCCCGCCCCTCTCTTCTCTCTGTGGAGTGAGGAGCCTGTTTACTTTATCCGCATTTAGCCACTAACTTTGCTAACTAGCACGTTATTAGGAAAGGCAATTGCAAAGGCAATCGAAGATATTCTTGTCTAACTTACATCCCTGCTCCAACATCGAAACAACGGAGGTCGGATTGTTACAGCTGATTTAAGGCAGGTCTGAGGTAAGACGCTCATGTCAATCAACTATCCTGGGAGCGGCCCCTGTTGGTGTGAGGCCACACTGACAGGCATCTCGATTTGAAAAAGGGGATAGTATTTTTACAGATTTTACAAAACCATTGCATGGATTTTTATCATTATAGGGTAGATGTGTACATACACTGCCAACACACATTAATGTTCATACAAAATGTAAAAGTGAACTTTGCATCTGATGACCCCTTTAAAGTTGTCCAAATGCAGATTTTTAGCAATATACTAAATTACTAATCAAAAATTAAGTTTTGATATATTTAATAGGTAATTATGACGTATTCAATGTATTGTTGGCTATTGCTACAAATATACCCATGCTACTTATGACTGGTTTGTGGTGCAGGGTCACATATTGGATTTTTACTTTAGTCTGTTAAAACGCAGCCTTTAAAAGTGATGAGAGACAGCATGAGTTTTCCAATGTTTTTTATTGACAGTTTGTACAAAAAGAGGTATGATAAATCACATAACCAGCAAAGAATAGGCCACAATTAACATAAAAACAACTAGAAAAAAAACAAAAAAAAAAAACAAAAGAAATGAAATAAAACAACAGGTGTGACATACAATTTGTTAGTGTTGGTCATGTTAGACTGCGCAATACAGACACCACACATGAAAATTGCTGAATATGCCATTAGATGTGAAATGAAGATGAAATGATTAATCAATATTTCTGTCAATCGGTTAGGCTCAGTTAATAGAATGTTCAAGTCTGTCCATTCAGTCCAACACTGACACCTGAATATTCCAAAACCACTTTCTGAAAATGCCTTTTGCTTGAATTTCTTCGTAATGCCATTAAAGTCTCTGCGAGACTGTGAAGTTACAAGTGCATTTGTTGAATGCAAACTTAGAGCATCATGCATGTTTGCAAGAGATCACTTTCTAACACAAGGGCATTACGACTTTAGATACAACACAACTATTTATGCACTAATTTAACTAATCCGTCAACGACAGTCTATTCTAATTACACTAAAACATCACGCCCAAACAAGCTGCTGTTTTCCAAAAACAAATGCTTTTTGTTCATCAGTTAGAACAATATTTAGCAAATCGCAGACTGAGATCACATTAGTTGTGACGAGTCCAGCATTAATTGCATAAGATCTGATAATGTTGTGTGTATAATGAGTAACGAAATCCAATGTGTGGTAATGAGCATTACAGTATTCCAGAGCTTCATTAGCAGCATTACAGATATCGATGACTTGAACTGGACAGAAAATGAAATGAATGACAGATGTTATTAATGTTACCAAAACCATGTTTTTGCTGCTGCTTCCAAAAAAAAAAAAAAAAAAAAAAAAAGTAGTATTTAAAGACCATTAGAGGCTCTTTATGGGATCTACCAACATGAGGTTTAATATAATTACCTTAAATTATAATTTTAAGCCTGCGTGTTGGTTATGATGTTTTTGTTTTCTGGAAATGATGTGGATAACGTCTAAATCGCTAACATGAACAGTTTGAGTTCCTTCATATCATGAGGGTCTGAAAGTACAGACAACAGTAATGTAAACAAACAAGCGAGATGAAAACACTTGGAAAAAATTATTATTTTTTTTGACTCCATTTCAAGCAGTGAGTCCAGGGCCAGAATGAGGAGTGATAAACAAAATGATATAAAATGCATAAAAAATAAACATTCAACAAAATGAGTTTCACAACATCCTTCTGTGATAAATCTATCAAACAAATGCAGTCATTCAAATAATACTACTGCATAATCAGAGGACTTAAGTTATGAACACTGGATATTTGATATGCATACATACAGTATATACACATACAAGAATATCCTTCACTAAAAGTTTAGTACACTGAACTGTACAATAACTTCCAAAGGGAACTGTTCAGCAAAACACTGTCTTGCTTACATAGTAATACTATGTTTTACAATACAAGATCAAAAATTGTTCCAAACAGAAAAAAAAAAAGTTTTGCGCAAGCCTAGACAGGCCACAAAGTGCATAAACGGTCAGTCAAAAGCCACTGTTAGAGGAATCCATAGGGTGGGAAACAATTCTGCAGCTTTCCCCACTTAAAAGTGGAAAAATGACTATTGCCTTACGACGAATAATGTCGTCACAACTTGGCATGTTGTTTGTAGGCAACATGCTCAGGGGTTAGCATTAGCCACTACCATTTAGCCATCTGTAAATTCATGTCTGGCTCTCGCCGACACTTGGGATTCAAGTAGAGGCTTTGCAGCAGTGAACGGTGGCGATAAACTCAGCTCCATCTCAGTTAAAAAGGCCCAGTGACGCAAGCAGGACAACATTTCCCAATTCAAAAATACCACCCCTAAGTATATACTATACTGATATTAGGACAACGGTATGATCATCGAAAAAACACACACAAAATAAGTATGGTTAAACTTAACACGAACCTAACGAAGAAACACTTCAGTTTGAAGCACATGAGGGGCCACAGATCATGTGACCGTCAATTTAACAACAGCAAATGGACTTTTGTGCGCGGACAACCATCTGCCAGCTTGGAAAGAGTGGAAGGTGACCTCTAGAGGAGAATGCTTGAATTAACAAATTGTGGAACGGCAAAAACGTCATCGTTATGAAATGGTGAAAATGAAGAAAAACATCCTTTACAGTGCTATTGTGCCACATCTAAAAAAAAAAACACATTCTTGTGCTTTTTCCTCCTTCAAAGACCTTCAGTCATTTCATATCTTGAAAATGTTTTTCTTGTTTTATTAAAACAATGGCTCAGATAAAATGATTTTTGAAATGCTCTTTTAGATTCCAGCCAATTCAGGCTGTTTTTTTTTTTTCTTCAAGCATTCTCCTCTTTGATTGTCCTTTCAAAACTGACTTTCGTAAAACATTTCAAAACAAACGGACAGACAGCTTTAGCATATCTGTTCGCCATCGCTCTCCAGTCTGACAGGCTCGAATCTCTCTTGTTCTCGGAGACTATGCGTTTCTAGGATTTGTTCTACTTCCTTTGGTCTAAGCCTGGGACAATCTCTCTCTCGGTCTCCATCTAGCTTTTGCTTTCTCACCCTGTTCGTCTCTCTTGCTCTGTCTCTCTCTCCCTCTCTTTCCTGGTCTCTCTCTCCATCTGTTAACCATTGAGCAGGTAGACCACCAGCTCATAGGTGCACATCATAATAGCAGTGTTAGGGATCTGTCGGACCAGGTGAGTAGTGAGGCCTCTGTACAGCGCTCTGTAACCCTCCTCCCGGACCACCATATTTAGAGTTTGGAAGAACGAACGATACTTGCTGCCCTCCTCACGTAGTCTGGTACGAATAACCTCTGTTATGGAAGAAAGAAAGAGAGAGAGAGAGAGAGAGAAAGGAAAAGTTAACAAATAGTTCTTTGTCAAAGGAAAAAAAAAAAAAAGTTTTAGAAGATGACATATGTCATCTATGGACCACAAAACCAATCATAAGAGTCAATTTTTTTTTAATTGAGATGTATGCATCATCTGAAAGCTGAATAAATAAGCTTTCCATTGATTTATTTGTTATGACAGGACAATATTTGGCTAGATATGACTATTTGAAAATCTGGATTTGGAAAATTCCACCAAAAAAATTTACAATTACTTTCATAAAAAATATATATACATACATATATACATATATATATATATATATATATATATATATATATATATATATACATACATACATACATACACACACACACACACACACATATACATACATATATATACATACATACATATATATATATATATATATATATATATATATATATATATATATATACACTACCGTTCAAAAGTTTGGGGTCAGTAAGAGTTGTAATAGTCTTTAAAGAAGTCTAGAAAAAAACAGTAATATTGCAAAATGTTTTTACAATATAAAATAATGTTTATTTTAACATACTTTAAAATAGAATTTATTCCTGTGATGAAAAGCTGAATTTTTATCAGCTGTTACTCCAGTCTTAAGTGTCACATGATCCTTCAGAAATCATTCTAATATGCAGATTTATTATTAGAATGATCAATGTTGGATAATATCAACAGTTGCGCTGCCAAATATTTTTTGGAACCTGTGTGGATTCTTTCATGAATAACAAGTTTAAAAAGTACAATGTTTATTCAAAATATAAATATTTTATAACAATGTAAATTATTTATTATTAACTTTTAATTATTAACTTAATACATCCTTGGTGAATAAAAGTATTAATTTCTTAAAAAAAAAAAAAAAAACACACACACATACATACATACATACATACATACATATATATATATATATATATATATATATGCACGCGCACACACACACACACACACACACATTTATACATTTACAAATCAGGATGTTAAGGATATTAATGAAAATTCTGTCATTAATTGCTGGAATGGTTGAACCACTGATGTCACATTTTAGGACTATTTTAACAATGTCCTTATTACCTCTCTGAGCCTTGAACGTGGTAGTGGCATTGCTGTCTACACACAGTCAAAAAGATTTCATCAAAAATATCTTCTGAAGATGAACGAAGGTCTTGGAACGACATGAGTGTGAGTAATTAATGACAGAATTTTCATTTCTGGATGAACTAACCCTTTAACATAACTATTTCAAAAAAAGAAAAGAAGAAAAAAAATAAAATAAAAAATTGCACTCACCGTGAGGATAAGCAATTGAAGTGGCACAGGTCTTGGATGTGGCAGCAGCCAGCATCATACCGACAAAGTCCGAAGCGTCTTTTACAGATTCATCTTCATCATCCATGTTAGCGTTGGCCTTGGACTCAATGAGTTTGCGTTTAATGCTTTCATAGATGACAAAGTGGATGACAGTCTCTGATATGCCAGCATAAGATGCAGACATGCCCCTGTAGAATCCCCGTAACCCATCTGACTGATAGACCCGCCGGACACACTCAAATGCACTCATGCGCCGTTCTCCACGGTTCCTGGGGAAAGACAAACACATATATAATGTTTAAATAATAATATCAACATTTCTGAATGATCATGTGACACTAAACATAATGAATGACTGCCAAAAATTTCATTTTAATAGGGCTGCCTCCTAATAGTCGACTAACCCTTAGTCGATGAGAAGAGGATGGTTGACAAAAATTTTATTAGTCGCTTAGTTGCAGCAAAAAAAACAAACAAAAAAAAAAAAATTCCAATTGAATCTGAAATATGTAAAATATGTATGGAGTAGCAACTTTACTTGGCAGCTCAATCTGTGTGCTATTCAAGTGTCTGTGTGGAGTGTGGAAGCAGAATAGTAGTGTGCTCACTGCATGACAGATATAGGTGTCGGTGCCGGTCATTTTTGGTCATACAGATAAAAGTAATACATCTTCCAAATCTGTAAAGACTTTATGTTTGTGTGCACTCAGAATAACAACTATACGTTGTGCTTTTGTAAAATAATGAAAGCAAACAGGATATGCTTTCTGCCATCTTGGTCTCTGTGAACTTGAGCACGAAACTCCCTGCATACTTGCCTTACAGACATGAAAAAAATATATCTACTTTTAAATGAACCAATTAAAATAGAAAATTCTGAAAATAAATGCTGAAATGTTTTCCTCAAAAAACAATTTCTTTACGACTGAAGAAAGAAAGACATGAACATCTTGGATGACAAGGGGGGTCAGTACATTATATGTGAATCTTTGTTTTGGAAGTGGACTTCTCCTTTAAAGGCTCATTATTATGACTTATATGGTTAAACGTGCAACTAATAGTCAACTAATGCTTAAAATGAACGACTACTAGTCGACCAAAAAAATCTTAAGTCGAGGGCAGTCCTATTTTTTTATAAGTACATTAAATTTGAAAACAGTCATTTTAAATTCTAATAATATTTCACAATATTTCTATTTTCGCTATATTTTTAATCATCTTCAGTGAGCCTAAGAAACTTCTTTCAATAGCATGACAAATATCTTACAACACCAAACTTTTAAATGATGTATACAGCAAATAGTATTACTCACCTGGCATCGAGCTGCAATCGAGTCTTTATAAGCCAGATCGGGTTGGTTGCTGTAATGGCAGTGAACCCTGGGAAAAAGAGGTGTTCCAGATTAGGCTTGGAAATGATATTGTAAGAGTAACTCAGAGCACAGGACATTCAGCAGGTCTAATGACTCTAAAACAGACAAACTTTCCCTAAAGAAACTCCACACTTCAAAGAAGTGCTGTGGACATCTGTAAAATATGCTTATGGCTTGTTTGTTTCAGTTTAAAATGTGAATCTGAATCTCGTTGACCTCTATTCAGCATATCATACCAATCTCAAACACCAACAGTGTGTACAGGACTACACGTTCTCTTCAGGAATGCCCAGCATCTTTAACAGTGATTACTATCTGATGTCAAAAACACCATTACAGATCCACTAGGCACGTATTTAATATTTTCGGGTAGGAGCCATAAACACATCTTAGAGTGGCCACAGCAGTAAATAAGGCCTTTCAGCTAAAGCATTAAGCAGCTTTTCATCTATAACAGGTCTCTGAAACCAATGTAGCTTTACTACCTAAATATTTAGTCCTATCCTCACTGAATTAAACAGTATTTTAGGGTTCGAGTGGAAGCTAAATGAGATAAACATCTTTAGAAAAGAGCCTTAAGTTAAAAAGAACCACTATTCAGTTAAATAATCACAAAAACTGTTATTTATGTTATATTATAGTTTTCACAGCATGGGCACTGAATTATACCACCGCTGTGATTGTTGAAATGCATGCCATGGTAGTACTATGCTGGCAGGCTGTATGATGTGACAAAATATTAGTAAATGACATTAGCACAACAACGGCTGAATTCAATTTTATGTTTGTCGTTAAGATATGTGTATGCAAATTGAGGTTATGTGTGTCTTAAGAGATTTAAAGGGATAGTTCAGCCAAAAATGAACAAAATTTACTCAGGCCATCCAAGACGGTTCGTTGAACATTTGGAGAAATTTTTTACATCACTTGCCCACCAACGGATCCTCCGCAGTGAATGGATGCTGTCAGAATTAGAGTTCTAAAACATGACAATAATCCACAAGTAATCCACTCGACTCCATTCCATCAATTATAGGGCCCTATGAAATCAGTATTATTTTTTCCCAAATTCTGTTTTATTTTTTCCCAAATTCCATTTTTTCTGTTTTAATTTTTCTGAACTCCTTTTTAATGGTTAAATTTAATTTTATTAAATCAAAGAGCATGTCTAATTAATTAAAATCATGAAACGTATACAATTTCACATCAATTTAAGAAAGGTTTAACAAAAAAAGACATGTTTAGGGCCCTAAGAAATGTTTTATTTTTTCTCACTATATGTTTTATTGTTTTCAAATTCTGTGTTTTAGCATGTCTAATTATTAGAATGCATACTTAATTTATTCAAATTTATCCTTAAAATAGCCTTATGAAAGGTTTTTTTTTTACCCTCAGAAATTCTGTGTTTTGTATTTAAAATGTTCTGGTTATCAAATGGAGGCATAAAACATTAATTTATCTTTTAATTATTGAAAAGTAAGCAAACTATTTTTTTTTGGCAAACAAAGGGGAATTTACCATTTAAATTAAAACATGGAAGAAATGTTGTGTGATTATACACTAAAAAATAATGTTTGTTTCATTTTAGTAGTAATCGTAATAGTAGTAATATATATCTGGCACAATGTCTTCAAGTTAAACAGGACCTTTATTTTGACGGTTTGCCGTGTGTACCTTTACATTTCTGTGTGTATAAAAAATATAACGCTAGTTTTTCGAAAATGGAACCGTCAAATGCTCATGAAGTGACTCTCAGCAGATACTGTTCATGTATGTCATTTAGTGAGACGACAGACGCTGAAATCACAGCGAGTGTCACGCGCGTTTCAGTGTGCGTAGTAAACAAAAACGCTCGTCTGCTCCATTCATTAAAACAGAGACATGCCGAACATGCAGGATTCACATTAAAATGGTATTTTTGTGGCGTAATATTTACAGATACTAGTCCATATTGCAGTTTTTACTCAAGTGTAATGACCTACTTTTGATTAATTCATTCAAACTTTGACAAATTCCGTGACATTCCGCGTTATTCAGTAAATTCCGTTTTTATGACTGGATTCTATGATTCCGTCCACGTTTTCCGCATTGTGGAAATCATAGGGCCCTACAATTAACATCTTGTGAACATACACATTTGTTTACAATTGTTAATAGTGCTTAATCTGTGCATATTTCTCTCCTTATTCAGACTAGATGACTTTTTCACTGAAAAAAGCAATATTATGGATTGAGGACTGGTTTGATGGATTTGTTTATTTACAAACATGCAGCTTTTTGCTTCTCAAGATGTTAAATCATGGACTGCAGTTGTGTGGATTACTTGAATTATTGTGATGTTTTTAATCACCTGTTTGGACTTTCATTCTGACGGCACCCATTCGCTGCAGAGGATCCACTGGTGGTACAATGCTAAATTTGTCCAAATTTGTTCCAACGAAGAAACTGAAGGCCTAAGGGCGAGTACATTTTCATTTGTGGATGAACTATTTTTATTAAGTGTGCTTGCATTGTATTAACAGCATTAAAAGCAACAGCAATATAATCTGCCTGATGTTGGTGGGAACAATTAGTTTATCTATTCAACTGCAGCAAAATAAAGCACAAAGCCTGTGCTCGGTGTTGTGGGTGCACAAAATATCCCCGAACAAAAAAAACGAAAGAGAGCAAAGACAATGGCAATTGGAGATGAAAATATTTGTGTGCGTTTCTAACAGTACAGTGTAAAACATCAGTGTTTTCTTAGGCTAAACAAACCAAAAGAATTCTACTGAGCTAGAGTAGAAGCTCTAGAGAGGGTAAGAGGCCTAAGGCAACTGACTGGTGAAGGGAGGGATGACAGATCGGTACAAGAGAGTAAGAGAGAGAGAGAGAGTGTGTCTCTGACGAGTACTCACAGGGGAGGGGCAAAGCTCCTCTCCTCACAGCTGCAGGACGAAGCCTGCAGATATGGGGGGCAGAGCAGGCTGGCTCACAGACCCTCACGCAGGGTGAAAGCTACAGTAAAGGCCTAAAATAGACACAGGCTTTTCTGTACCACAGTCACAAGCAGCAGTCCACATGCCCCTCAGAGTCAAGTCAAACCCATGAGGGAGTGGAACACGACAATAAACCCTGCCCACATCCCGTTAAAATCCCGCCCACCTCCCCAACCAAGCCCCGCCCACCAGTTACATCAAACAATGACCATTCCATCCCACCCACCACCCCATTTAAAACATTTATGAGAGTGCTTTCATTTTCCTTTCTTTTTTAATGGATAGAGGGAGAAAGATGAGACAGAGAGAGAGACAGAAAGACAGAGTGAGATGAATGTGAATTTTTGAGTTTTAAAGGACATCATTAGACCAGTGTTTTTTCATTTTAAATGCAAAGATATAGAACAGAGCTGATCTTGATGAAGTAACACTATTTCTCTTGAGCAATGCTGGATCACATAAACAGCTACAAAATCAAACTAGGATCAAACTTTATATGAACAATAACTTTAAGGAGGGTCAGAGGCAGTGCATGTAAGAGTCCAATGCTAACCTTGTCATTCCTGTTGGCAAAATCATTGCTGAGCACAATTTTGAAACAAGTATTCTGGGAGGATTAAATCAAGATTTTGGTGTTTGAAAAATACTACTTGCACAAAAGTGAATGTTGAATATTTTGGAATATTTTTTTAACATGGAAAGTTTATATACTGTAGTAGGGGCAAAATGTCTGAAATAAGTAACATTTAATCACAAAAAATATATATATTATTAACATATATAACAATTTTCGTGAAAAGTAAACTGAAAGATAAACATGAATTTCTGTTGTTTTTTTTTTTTTTTTTTCAAAAATAAAATAAAAACGTAAGTTCAGTAAAATACTATAATATGAGTATTATTAAATATTTAATTTATGTTTAAAATAAATTCTTTTTATTTAAAATTTTCTTTTTTATTTAAATTTCAAAACAATTTATTCTTGTGAAGGTGAATTCTCAGTAACCATTAGTCCAGTTTTCAGTGCCACATCCTTCAGAAATCATTCTAATATGCTGACTTTGTGCTCAAGAAACATCTTTTATTATTAGAAATGTTGAAAGTAGTTAACATTTTTGTGAAATACATAATCAGGGCTTGAATACAATCTGATCAAAAATAGTCTTCCCATTACAAGGTGTTACTTGACTCCTTAAAGTGATTACAGGGGAATTTTGTTTTTATCTTTGCAATGACATTTTTTAAACTTTATTAAAAAGTAAGTCATATTTAATGTCAAAAGTATGTCAATTTTAAAAATATATATATTAATAAGCTTTTTAAAATTTCTAATTATAACAACAGAATAAGAACAAGTAGAATAAGAATAAGTTACCAATCAAATGAAGTCAGTATTAACAAAATTGATTTGTACTACAGAGGTGGTGCAGAACACCACAAAAGTGGCTTGTGAGTGTACTTTTAGACATTCAGACGAGGCACAGAGGCATGAGTGCAATTAAATTCATAAATTCATGTTGAGATTGTTTTAAATATACCATTTTGAATATATAAATATTAAATGATTTAACTGAAAAGATAATTTAAAAGTTTAAAAATAAACCTAAAACTGCCAGCAGGTGGTGGCAAGTCACTGATTTTATCTCTGAATCATTCATTCATTTGATTCGTTCGTCTTTGTGAATGGGAAATTGAATCACTGACTCACTAGACTCGTTTAAAAATGCATGTTCATTCATAAACTAAACAATGCTATGTTTGAATGGACGTGCAGCAGCTTATCTGTGACTGTTTTAAACTATTTTTGTTGAGGAAATAGATCAAAATCAGGCAACAGTGTTATAGTCAGACAATGTAAGTCACTTAAAATTAACTTCTTGTTTATTAAACTGTTGTATTAAATCAACATTGCATGTACAAACTCCCTTAATAATTATTAAAAGCTGTCACTCATCTTTGTTCATTGCGATCTCACAAAGTTCTATTATAACCAACAAAACGGTTGCACTGTAGAATTCTGATCATTGTTTGCTTAATGGAAAGTTTTAAAAAAAACTGCTATTTTAAAACAGAAAAATGTAATTTTTGATAAATTTAATGCACCCTTGCTAAATAAAAGACTAAATAATTAAAAAAAAAAAAAAAAAGAACAATCTAAATTTATTTTCAATGCAGAGTTTGGACTGTATGATTGCTCCATTTGCTTCTTCAGCAGCCTTAAGTGGTTAATAAAGGCCTTGTTGACTTTATATGATTTCTATGATTCAGTCATAACCTAACCACAATGATGAACAATGTGTGAGCCATACGTGACATGCATCAGGTTGCAGGAACTGAGCTAGCACAACTGTAAACCGATGCTGATACAAAGAGGCATTAAGAAAGGAGGGGGAAAAAAAAAAGTCACCTGTGTTTTTGAGAGGAGAGAGACGGCACATGTAATGAATATTTCACGAAGCCTGTCCCTTATCGGACGCCAATTTTCCATTGCAGGCCTTCAGGGATCTATATTTAACCACTTTTGTAATGTAAGGGCTATGTGTGTTGTAAGACGTAGTTTGTCAGGCCGTGTGGCCCCTCTTTCTCTTATCTTCAACGCACAGACACAACATGCTAGGAATGTTTACACTGCGACGAACGCGTTTCCTGTCTTGCAAAATAACATATACTGGAATCGAATGACAAGGTTAGCATTCAGGATTGAAATTAAATGACAAAAAAAGAAGTGCATGTAGTTTTTCACTGAATTTACCTTTACAGGGGGTTACAGGCTGGCAAGGGGGCCATGTGTCAAAACTGTGTAATCACAAGGAGGTTAAAAAAAAACCTGCAAGCCAGCTACAGTGGCTACATGAATTTAAATAACCATAATTATCATTATTAATAATCATCATTAGGAGAATCATGATCATACCGGTGAGTAGAGACGTGACTACCTGAGGCATCCCGATCCCGCCCGTGTCAGTCGCGAGGACCGCTGCCCACCGCGCATGGCACTCTACATGTTAGCGTAGCGCCCTGCTAGCGGCCGCTACTACACACAGCACAGACAGCGTGTGAAGCCAGACTGTTTAGTAGCACACTGGCATGTAATGACTTATGTCCTCCAGCCCTCAAAAGGTAGAAGAAAACAAAAAAGGAAAAAAAGAAACTGGGAAAGGAAAGCACAACCCAAACTTTAAGGACCTTTTGTTGCAATACTGCAAACAAGCTTTCAAGCAGAAATAACATGCTTGAAAGTTGGCCTATTTGTTTTAGAATTCAATTTTTCAAATTTAAAAACATTTTATTTTCTTTCTGTGCAGCCTACATTCTTTAAATCAACCGCTTAATTTTTCACACTGTCTGAGCAAACACAAATATTTTCTGTTATTATGATTAGCTTTAAATATGTCTGCTTAAAAGAGAGAATTTTGATCCTGAAAGTCTTCAATTGTGCTTTCGGTCTGAATGCTGTCACACCTTGAAATAGGTAACCCAAAATACCATGGCTAAACTCTCCCATTTGTACTAGATGGTCACTAGGATAAAGCATTTTATCGTAATAAGGCTGTCATTGCTAAAACAAAAGCGACTGACAAACATTGGTTATAAACACCCCAATGATGCAAACTCTGGTTTGTGCACACTAAGAGGTGAGTATCATTTTAGTTCAGTGTGTGAAATACAACAAAAAAGAGCCAATGCAAACTTAAGTCAAAAAATGCATCTACATAAAAGATGTAGTTAGGACTCTTACCTGCTAAACCGGCAGACAGCATGTGCACCTGTGTGGAGTCGGGATCAAAAACATTGTTCAGCTTCTCTTTGGCTGTGGAGTAGGCAGCAAAATAAATTGCTCTGTGGACAAAACAGAAATTGAGAACATTAATTGGTTTTGATGTTCTGTTATGTCTGACAAATGCTTCAGAAGGAAGAAAAAAAGATTTATTTATTTGTAGCAAGTACAAATATTTTTAGTTATGTTTTTTACATTAATATTTTTGGGTAGAGTTAGGGCTGAATGTACATCATCCCTCACTACACAGTTTCTAACGAAACTAAAAAAAAATATATATATATATATATATATTTCTATAGTTATGTTATTTAAATTACTACTATACAACATCTCCCTTGCAAAACAAAACAAAACAGAGAACAAAAAATCTGTATAAACAGAACAACAAAAACCAAACACTTCTATGGTTATGTTCATGAATACCACACATTATTCCCCTTGTAAAACAAAACAACACAACACAAAATCAGTGTAAACAAAAAACACCAAACACTATTTCTGTACTTACTGTACCCCTTGCTTATTAGAAATAAAATAAAATTAGTGTAAACAAAACAAAACCCAAACCATATTTCTATGGTTACGTTTATTAATACCATATATTATTCCTCAAAACAAAACAAAAGTGTTTATTAGAAGCAAAACTAAATCAGTGTAAACAAAACCAAACACTGTTTCTATAAGTACTTTATTTACATTCATATTTTTATGGAAGGGTTAGGGCTGAATGTACATTATCCCTCACTGCAGTTTCTAACAAAACAAAACTATAGTAACGTTATTTAAATGAATGCCATATTTAATCACCCTAGCTACACAAAACAAAATCAGTGTAAACTAAACACAAATCAAACACTATTTTTATGGTTATGTTCATGAATACCATATATTATTTTATTCCCTTTGCAAAACGAGACAAAATGAAACAAACCAGTGTTTATTAGAAACAAAACAAAATCAGTGTAGGTTAGGGTAAGAGCTGAATGTACATTATCCCTCACTGCAGTTTCTAACAAAACAAAAACAACATTATTTCCATAGTATTGTTATTTAAAAAAATGCCATATATTATCACCCTAGACACACAAAACAAAATCAGTGTAAACAAAACACAAACCAAACACTATTTCTATGGTTATGTTCATGAATGCCATACATTATCCTCCTTGCAAAACTAAACAGTATTTATTAGAACCAAAACAATATCAGTGTAAACAAAATAAAAACACTATTTCTATGGTTGTTCATGAACACTACACATTATTCTTCTTGCAAAACAAAAAAACAAACAAAACAAGTGTTTATTAGAAACAAAACAAAATAAGTGTAAACAAAACAAAAACCAAACACTATTTTTATGATTATGCTCATGAATACCATACAGTATTCCCTTTGCAAAACAAAACAAACCATGTTTATTAGAAACAAAAAATAAATCAGTGTAAACAAAACAAAAACTAAACAACAGGTTAACATAAATGTATTTAGGGACGGGTTGGGGCCAACTGTGCATTATCCCACTTATTAGAGTTTCTAACAAAACAAAAAACACGATATAAAGCTCGCTGGGGTAATGCAGCAAAATGCTCACATCATCATATCACATTTTTATTATATCACAAGATTATTCAAATAAAAATTTCCGACGTAGGATTTACACCTTACTCCCTGGGAGTTTTTTTTCCCCTTTTTTTCCTTTAATCTAGGTTACATAATTCTCACACGCACACCACAAGGGTAAATTTTAAGGTCTCACCGAGCAACCTGCCAACAAGCCAAGCAGTCATTTGTTTCCTAATGAGATGCTTATAAACAAGCTTCCTCCCGCCTCTTCCAAACGACAACCAAACAGCGTCTGTCCACATTTGACTGGCAACCAATCAGATCCCGGCCTAAATACCTGCCAATCCAGTGTGAGTATAATGCTGTTTTTGGTGCATGGCTTAATTTGGCCATCTGAATGAAATAACGTGACCTTCACAGGAGGATGTTACGTAAATAATCTCAAACCAGATTAATCTAAAAACTGGAATTAATTATGGTTTACAATCTAAAATGTATAGTTAATGTCAGTACGTGAGCATAAGCACACACGAAGCCTTATTTATTTATTTATTTTATTATTATTTTTTTTTTTTACATACGTATGCATTTAATCTTTACGTAATGCAAACAGTCACGAGGCAGCCATTCCAGCTGTGAAGGCAGAGGACAAACAGGACGGGAATGCTGAGAAATACATGCACAGATGGAAACACACACACACACACACACCTCTGCCGCATGAAAAGGGTGCAAACAGTGAAATACAGAAATTTTAAGTGGCTTAGTTGCAACACCATCTCCCACATACTAATTTAAATGCGATTAAACTGCACAGACGTGCACATAAAGCATGAGTGAAGAGGGCATGAGAGCATCTAGTCTGTAGCATAATGATGACACACTGCAGTCAATGAAAAAAAATCACAAGTGATTCATAAACGAGAGAGGGAACATTCACTGGAGTCGATACATTCATGCGGAGCAGGGAATGCGATCACAGTCCCACAAACACTAGTAAACACAGTAGACCTAGAGTTTTACTACTGTAAAATACTGCATCTGGAGCTTAATAGATTTTGGAACCAATTAAGTGAGCGCTATAGATTTAGATATTCACTCTACAGTTGAATTACAAGCTCTTAACTAAGTTAACAGTGTGACAGAGGGCGCTTAGCTACTTTAGTCTGTAATAAGACAGCGACATGATCCCCTGGTGATGATACACTTAGATTAGAGCAATGAGACATGACCAACGGGCCCTTATGTAACAGTTTGAGGGGGAAAAACACTATTTTTCCCATATTATTCCATCTCAACTGCAGTGAGGAAATACAGCAAATCCCAAAAGGAAACAGTGAGGAACACAAATCCAAAAACAACCATTTATTATTCCTGGCAAAGTGAAAATATCTCATGAGTCAAACATGTATGTAGGTAATAGTGCACTACAGCCAGGTTCCAGAAGTAAAAATCCAATTTTTTCTCCCATCGGGAAATACATTTTTAATAATAACTTAAACCTTTTTTTGTCAAACATGTGGTTGTTAACTGATGGCTTTTGCTTTTGTTGAAGCTGTCGGTCTGCATTATGACAAATTAGTTTTTAAACAATCATGTTTAGCAGTGAACCGCCAAATTAAATACTACATTATCCATAATTCTGCAAAACTAGTCTCTACAAATCAAAGAATCAAAACATGCAAAAAGAAACTCTTTAGCACCTGCTCTCTCCCATAAAGCAATGTGTAAGACAGTCTTCCCACCTACACCCTCAAACTACTTAATTACATGTACAAATCTGGCATAAAATGTAAAATATATCCTTCAGAAACACAATCTTACACCAGTCTTTGTGCCTGATTTTCAAATATATTTTTAATTCTAATCAAAGTTTGTAATGTTATGATTAGCATTTGGACCACAAAACCAGTCTTAAATAGCATGGATATATTTGTAGCAATAGCCAAAAATACATTGTATGGGTCAAAATTATTGATTTTTCTTTTATGCCAAAAATCATTAGAATATTAAGTAAAGATCATTCTCCATGAAGATATTTTGTAAATTTCCTACAATAAATATATCAAAACTTAATTTTTGCTTAGTAATATGCATTGCTAAGAAATTCATCTGGACAACTTTCTCAATGTTTTTATTTTTTTGTACTATCAGATTCCAGATTTTCAAATCTTGTCCCATTCAAATATTGTCCCTAACAAACCATACATCAATGGAAAGCTTATTTACTCAGCTTTCAGATAATGCAGAAATCTCAGTTTAAAAAAAAAAATTACACTAATGTCTGGTTTCGTGGTCCAGGGTCACATTTGTGTTTTTGCATATGGGTCATACCTGGATGGAGCCACTCCCACCAAGTTGGGCCCCAGCCCCCTAAAGAGTGAGCGAGGACCTTCTTTCTCCAGTATTAACCTGAGACAGAGAGAAAGTTAAAACAGATAAATAAAAGAAGACGTAAAAGACATGTTGTTGCCATGACATTCAACATTTGCTTCACTATCTTCAGTAATTTACCCACTGAGGGATCTGAGATGAAGCAGGTAATTTGAAGAACCAATGCCTAGGCTGTACCTTAATCAATGCTATCTGCTGTGCATAACTGTAAATCACACAGACAGCAGTCGTTTCTAAAAACAGACCTATGAAAATGTAATTTAGGCCAATTTACAAAAATTATAACACTTAACAAATTTGTCAGAGGGATTTGTGCTGACCATCATTATACAAACTAAGTGAAAGTTAATGGTTTGCAATCTTTGCCTTTAGAAAGACATGTTCAGACTATTCTAGAATTCCTCTTTAAAGAAGTCCATTAAAAACATACGGCATCTGTAACTCATTTGCTCCTGACCTACTTTTCAATCTTTTTCCCTCTGATTCTGGAGAAATACAATAGGCATGAATAACACTGCTTGCTGGAGGCCAAAAAAGAAAAGTGATTCCAATCCTGGAGAAGACAGCAAGGCTACACCCAGAAACCATAGCACTGCAACATTTTGCCAGACTAGCAAAATACTACCAAATGTGGCGTGCAGAGCACTCTTTAGTATACTCTCTCAGCTAGACACAGTTAAAGGAGAAGTCCACTTCCAAAACAAAGATTCACATATAATGTACTCAGTCCCTTGTCATCCAAGATGTTTGTGTCTTGCTTTCTTCAGTTGTAAAGAAATTATGTTCTTTGAGGAAAACATTTAAGGATTTTTCTCCCTATAATGGACTGCTATGGTGCCCCGATTTTGAACTCCCAAAATGCAGTTCATATGTGGCTTCAAACGATCCCTAATGCGGTTGTAAATGAGTCCAGCTGAGGAAGAAGGGCCTTATCTAGGATGACTTTTAAATGGTTTTTGAAGTTGAGGGAGAAAATACGATTGGAGTTTTTCGACATACCCTAACTGTCTTGAGCCAGAATACACAGAGTTCAGGCAGCGCAAGACAAGATGTGCGTTTGACATTAAAAAGTATATAAATTGTATTATTTTTATGAAAATAACCAATCGTTTCGCTAGATCAGACCCTTCTTTCTCGCCTGGGATCATTTACAATCGCATTTGGGATCATTTGAAGCCTCATTTAAACTGCATTTTGGAAGTTCAAAATCAGGGCACCATATCAGTCCATTATATGGAGAAAAATCCTGAAATGCTTTCCTCAAAAAACAATTTCTTTACGACTGAAGAATAAAAAAAAAAAAAAAAAAAAAAAACGTGAACATCTTGGATGACAAGGGGGTGAGTACATTATATGTGAATTTTTGTTTTGGAAGTGGACTTCTCCTTTAAACACTGTTAGAAAAGTTATATGCATAACGTATTATTTCAATTTGTAATATTTCTATGATGTTACTCTATACCACAGCTATATATTCATAAATACATGCTAGTAAAAGACTCTAGGAAGCTCAAAAGAAAATGTTTGTCTATGTCAAAATCTAATCCAAATGTTTAGGTTTACAAGGCATCCAAATGAATGATTAATATAGGAGGTATTGATGTCTGGGCATGTGGCTTGAAACACTGTTATTGTTGATCTAATAGCCAAAACAGCTAGAAAAGCATTTTGAATGCCCTTCATGGTTGGCCAGCAACCATGTTAGCCAAACATGGGTAGACGCAGGTATTCTGCTGGCATTCAGAACATTATCCATCTTTCTCTCATTGTTCTAACACTCTAGGCTCCATGGTCACTACAGCTGGTTGTAATATACAGTCAGCAAGAGAGACCCACGGAGAGACTGAACAGAGAACAGCTTTGATTGCCCCCTCAATTTCTAGAATACCGTTGATCGTAAAAATCCTTTAAACAAGAGAATTCTAGTGTTTATGGTACCAACAAGGATTGTGTTGTATAGAAATATGCTGGAATGTTTTTGCCAGTTTTCACGTGTTGTTTTTGAAACATCATAACACTGATTCAAATGCCCTGGAGCATGATAAACCATGTTTTGCAAGCTTGGCTTTTGAAGTACTCACTTGAGACAGTGCAGAGGTCCCGGTGGGGACATGCGGGCCACACTGGCCCCATTCACAGTGCTGAGCTGAACCTCAGAGATGTAAAGAGTCACTGAAGAAGACTGCAGCCTCGTCTTCACCACCTCCAACGGACATGTCAGAATCGCACCTACAGTGCCACCACAGCTAGAGACAGAGAGTAAATAATTATTATACACTTTTATTTACACAATATAAACAAATGAAAACTAGTCAACAGAAAATAAAATATAAAAAAAACAGCTTTTTAAAATGAATAATGCAAGAAAATACAGAAGTTAAAAATAATCAAGCATGCTTTCCACACAGTTTTTGTTATAACAATGTACAGCTAATAACAATGATATTAATATACACACACATTTTTTTAAACGTTGAGTCTGTACATTTTTTAATGTGTTTGAAAGTCTATTATGTTCACCAAGGCTGCATTTATTTGATAAAATATACAGTAAAAACAGCAATACAGTGAAATATTATTACAATTTAAAGTAACTGTTTTGTTTTTACATTTATATATATATATATATATATATATATGTAAAATATTTCAGCAGCCATTACTCTAGTCAGTGTCAGAAATCACAATAATATATTAATGTTTAAAACAGATGTGCTGCTTAATGTTTTTTAACACAGTAACTGTTTTTTTTGCCATGTTTGATTAATGTGTCTTTGTAGATCCAAAAGTATTAATTTCATACAAAGAAAGAAAAAAAATCTTACTGACCCCCAAGCTTTTGAACATTGAATTGATTCATTAAACATCCTAATGTACAGAGCATTATACATAACTACTTTTAAATTCCACTATATCCTTACATTTTATGCTTTTTGTCAAGGATCAAAAGTCTTCCGGTATGAATAAAAAAATATACTGCTGACATTAAAATGTTTTGCATTTTAGGTGTCAAACTATTTTTTATTCTGCTGACATCCATAGTGATTAGGATTGTGAACATGTGAACACAGCCATGGTAAACATGTGTATGTGGGTCAAGTTTGACATGTATTTGCTTGTGTAATGTACACAGCACGGGAGGGCGTTGGAAAAAAAGTGGGCCCAGCATGCAACAAGTCAAAGGTTAGGCCTAGACAAGACCCACAATCAACTACAACAGGACAAAGACCTAAAACAACTTACCTGAAATAGTTTATAAATGGGTTTTCACTTATCAACTTCAAGCATCAAAATGGACTACAAACAAGATACCTACAACTACGCCACTAAATGACCAAGGTCTGACAAGACACCTGCCAATAAAACTAATAGAATACTCTATAAACAGATTCCCTGCTTTTAATATGTGTGCTTAAAGTTGACAAAGGCAGAAATGAATGTTGATAACACTGAAACTGCTGACCTCAGAGTTTAATTCCTGTGTTCTAAACCCTGCATCTCTCAAGGTCTATTTTTTGTGCTGCCTTTCAAAAGACCGACCCACATGCAGGGAGCAGCTGTGAACTTTGTCCCAGATATGGAGCCCTCTGGTTTGTGACTGCTAAGGTTTACACACTGGCTCTCTCACTCATTCTCTCTCTCTCTCTGGTTGGCCAATAGTATGATCATGCAGACTTCACGAGCAAAACCATTTGCCACTCCTACTAAAATGTTCTGCAGAGGCCTTTTAGAGAAATTCCACTAGTCTATTATTATTCACAGGTACTTATGGAATTCTACTAATTCTTACAAAACCAACACTACATAAGTTTTTTTTTTTTTTCTTTGTAAAAAAGGGAAGTGGTACGGGAAAAGAAGAAGAGCTGCATTTAATTTCTTCAGAAATGCAAGACCAAACAGGCAAATGTTTCACTAAAATGAAGTCCCCTGGTCAATGATTAGTAGCTGAAGCCAAAAAAAAAAAGATTGCACTTGAGGTTTGCAGAGCAGCGTTCAAAGTGTTGAAATTCCCAGGAGTAAAGTAACAAAAGTGTTGGCTAAAGTAACCTGCCCCTTTTGAACAGGACCTGAACACAACTGAAATTCAAGTCCAGTCAAAAGTAATCTGACCAAACTGGCCTAGTCAGTCGCACTCAAGAATCCCTTGTGAATTGTAAACATTGTGTGTGTGTGTTTATTTTTGTATTGTACACAAATGTTTTTGTATTTTTCGTATTGTTCATTATTTTTATCCAGCTGCTTACAATGCATGTGTAAATTTAAAGTCAGCATGAAATTGAGGTTTTGATTATCGTAGTGATGAATTTAAAAAAATGAACTGTCAATTTTGATACTTCAGGAATGCGCTGACTTTCAAATTCTTACAGCTGATAACTATTTTCACATGCAACCAAGAGCCGATACTAGTATGAGCACTACTACTATGAACCTAAACTACTTCGTCTAAAATTAAAATAACTGTTTGCGTGCTATTAGTAAATTTATAATGTGCAGTAAAAAGAATAAAAATAAAAAAATCTAATAATAAAAAATAAATTTAAAAAAATAATTAATTAATAATTTTATATATATATATATATATATATATATATATATATATATATATATATATATATATATATATATATATATATATATATATCGGACAATAAATAGTTAATATTAACTGACATCATAAAAAACCTTATATTTATTTCCCCATTCAAAATATAAATTAAATATTATTATTTTGATGTTTAACATCATACTAATGTTATTTGTCAACTACCCATTTATAGCAACGTTTGCATAGTTCTTAATTCTTAAAACTGTCATAGATTTCTAAAAAATATTATTGGCATGCACTGACAAGTGAATCATTTTCACATGCTATCACAGAACAATCGATTTGTTTATCGCATGTTCTTTCCAGTGGCAGATGATCTATTCACTGCTCACAGTTTGCTTTAAAGCTCATTGCCACATGCAATCGGTATGAATTAACTAATCTTAAAACATACCAATCAACACTAAATGCAACAAAACCCTTTAAACACATTATCAGGATGTATATGACCCATGAGGGCACATACCCACATATTTTGCTGTCATTATAAGCTTCTATTTAGACCTCATATCACCCTCCAGGGTCGGAGTCATCAAATGACCTTCAGAGATATGCTTGTTAATGAGCGATATACTCCTCTCATATCTCTGTTACATTCCTGATTGTGAAAATCAGTAAGGAAGTAACCTTTGCTTCAAAGAGTGAACAGAAAATGAATATTTGTATGCGCCTCAGAGTGCAAAAGAGCAGCCAGGGACATGCAGGAATGAGAATGGAGTCAAAAATAGCTGTACTATAGTAGAGAGATTGCTGTCAAACATCCAGCGCCAAGCTGTCAGTTGAAAACACGGGCCTACAACAAAGCAACAGGAAACGGTATTGCTTCAGGTTTACATTCAGCTTGAAGCCTAGAGTTTTTCCTGTCACTTATCTGAAATCTGCATGGCAAAAGCATGAGTGAAGAGCATCAAAGCAACGACACTTCCTGAAAACAGCAAAGAGTCATGTCTGGAGACTTCCAGATGATTCTGTGACAACACCAGAGGAGATTATGAATCGGTTGCATGACCTTGCATTCACAAATAATGCATCGATCATCTGTAGCATGAAGACAAGCTGACAGAAGCCAGCTAGATTATTTACAGCACTGTTGAATGAGCATCCACCTGACCTTTTATAACGGTCAACCTGTTTTATGCAGTGAATGTGTCTTATATTACATTTTAAAAGCAATCAAGCCCAACTGTAACGAATAGATGTCAAAAAGAGAGTCGTAAGGTTGACAGCACTGTTAGATCAGCCTTGTCACAGGCTCGCTACTCACCCTCCAGCAAACAGATGAACCAGGGTGTCCCTCTGACTCATCCTTTAGCATTCTCCGCACCCACACCCAGGCCTGCAGTGCGAGCAAGAGCCGGACAGCTCCGCCGAACCCGCTGCGATTCTGATGTACCGTTCAGTTTAATTGATGTGGATGAGGATTATGGAGCACACAATTATTCAGCCCGATGTCTTGCGGGCGAGATGCGACGCGCGATGCGGCTAGCTCAGCCCGCTAACGGCTGCAGATGTGCGCAGACGCCTCTTTTGTGCCTCTAACCCGTCCGTTTTTAATTTACCACGACCTTTTCTGTTAAATAACACAGACAGCTATCGGATATCAAGGTTGAGGGTGCAGGGGGCGCGATTTTGTGCAGCTAATTCCACGTAGAGTCCGTGGTGTCTGTGATTCAGAGGCTGAAGAGCTGACTTAGATGGACAGCAGACTCGCTATTTACGAGCCAATCAGCAACCGCAAAACAGAGGCCGCGATTGGTCGCTTCGCGTCGTGACGTCTCTTTACCCCGCCCCATCATGCTCCTTTCACATGATCACGCAATTGATAAATCGTAAATATTGGTTTGTCCGGTTTTTAGAGGTTAAGATAGATATTTGCAATTTTGTTTATAGGGCCAGTTTTACTCTCTGCCTGCTATTATTGTGACCCAGAAACCACAACTGGGATTAGTTTAACAGTACAGCGTCATATTCCTTGCTGAGAATGAATGAGGGCATTCATAGTGGGCTGTACAGGAATATTTTGGTGTATTGTGATAGACACCAATATCAGTTTATGCACTGCAGGTCACTTGGTTGTACGTGCACTTGGTTACACTTACACGAAAAATATTGGTTGCTGATTAAGTTTAGGAAGGAAGACAAGTAGGGACATGTCCTTCCCTTCAAGATAATGGGACATAAATTGATTTTTGACACTTTTTGAGCAGGAGATTGCACGTTTTTTTTATCTGTTTGACACAAAAGCTACTTTTGTGTGTGTGTGTGTGTGTGTGTGTGTGTTAATATTAGAATTGACATGATCATTGAGAACCTGGAACTATCAGGAAATTATCAAAGTGTGATTAACATCAGAGAAATCTTTAAAAAACATTTTAATCCTTAAATTGGATAATTTTTACAGTAAATTATTTTTGTCCTTATGCTCAGTTCTGCAATATTTATACAGTCGAGGTCAAAAGTTTACAACAATTTTGAAGAATCTGCAAAATGTTAATTTTATCAAAATAAGAGGGATCATACAAAATGCATGTTAATTTTCATTTAGTACTGACCTGAATATGATATTTCACATAAAAGATGTTTACATATAGTCCACAAGAAAATAATAGTTGAATTTATAAAAATGACCCTGTTCAAAAGTTTACATACATTTTATTTTTATTTATTTATTTTTTTGCCCACTTCAGAAAAAAAAAGTCCCTCAAATTCTAGGGGGTTTTTTTTAGCATTTTTGTGTATTTGAACCTTTTGACTGTACAATGACTGTATGATTTTGAGATCCGTCTTTTCACAATGAGGACAACTGAGGGTCCTGAAGGATTTTTCTGAAGAACAGCAGGTAGTTTAACTGTTCAGGACAAGAACAAGGGACTCATGAACAACTATCACTAACAAAAATAATGCAACACAGCTGTGGATCATTCAGGTAACAACACAGTATTAAGAATCAAGTGTATGTAAACTTTTGAACAGGGTCATTTTTATAAATTCAACTATTTTTTTCTCTTGTGGACTATATGTAAACATCTTTTATGTGAAATATCTTATTCAGGTCAGTACTAAATAAAAAATAACATGCATTTTGTTAATCCCTCTTATTTTAGTAAAATAATTAACATTGCAGATTCTGCAAGGTGTATGTAAACTTTTGACCACAACTGTATATATTTCTTTGTGAGACATTTCTAGTAAAAAAATAAAAAATAAAATAAAAAAGCAGAATTAGAAGTGCATGAAAACTTTATACTTCATAGGCCAAAAGGAATGAGAATACTGTAATATGTAAATTAATGAGACCTCAGAGGACCCATGTCTGTCAGCTGACAAGAGTTACAGCACCACAAATCAGGTTTCGTTACTAAATAGCTGAATAAAATGCACACGCCTCTTGGTTTCAAGATTAGAGCTACAATTGAACAAGTTCAGATCATGTGCATGGAAAATCTAATTTCTCTTAGCATGCCAACCTAATGAAATGCAATAAGAAGGTTCTTCAGACAGGGTCTTACATCTTTTTATAGAGTTAAAATAGTTTAGATGGTTGACTGATGACCACTTCTCTTTTTTATAGATAAGGCTATGACAATCACATAGCTACAGCCGCAAGAACAATACGGAATGAGCAACTGTGATTTTAGCTACGTTAAACTAGGAAGCTGTATTATTATTTTTCTTTATTATATAGATTTTATAAAGCTTTCTGCATTACTGAAAGCACAGCAGAGAGGTTATGATAAAGCACGAAGAAGAAAAAATGGCACAAGCCAACTGGCAAATATAATTGTTCTAAATAACTAAATATGTTATCAGCTTCATTTCAATTTCATACCATGAGCAGTGTCACAAGAAAGCTACAATAAAATTACAGTTTGATGTGCAGCACCTTGGAATTCATTAGAACTTACATAACTACTCTCATTTAGCAATGTGCCTATACTGGTGCTGGAAAAAATAGGTCTGTGATTAACTGTACAGCACATTATTCCAACCCATCAACTGCCAAAGGGAACAAAGTTCACTATCAAACATAAGTATGTGCAGTTCATTTCCATTCTATTACTAGCTATTGTCATATACACTGTGAAACTGTTTTGAGTGTCGAAATCTTAATGTATTGCATTCAAATTCAAGTCATCATATCTTAAATCAGCTTAATATTAAACCATGATAGAAGCATCTGGAGGGCAATGGTCAGCAGAAGAACTTTGCTTAACAGATAAGAATTCTAAAATTAAATTGATCTGTAGGGTCAGTCACTCCAAACACCATAGGAAGTAATCTTGCTTGACCTAGTCCAACCATATTTCTTTGATTATTTGATTTAAGTGTCTTTTTTAAGCAAACTTATTTTAAATTATGAATATGTATTCTTGTTATAAATGTAACTTTTGATTTTATAGTACAACAATAATGCATCACAATGCAAACAATAGATCATGTCAAATGTTAATTTTTTTCAGGCATGTTCTGATATCTTATTTTAATAAGAATGCCTTTTTTCTTCAAATTTTCTTATTTGAGATTCATACCAACAACTGGCAAATATAATTCAAATATAAAACCTATTATGATTCTGAAGTCAAAATCTGTGGCTCTGCAGAGAAATGGAAATAGTTTCATAAGATGATCAAAATCTGTTGCATAATTAATGGATGGAGGTATGGAAAAATATGGGGACGGGAAGTTCACGTGTGCACATTCCAAGCAGTCAGATTGCATATTAACCTCCTTTAACCTTTGAGTAGTTTTTCAAACCAGGCTTTTGTTACTTGGCCAGACCCAAATAAAGGCACGAGACGGCTGTAACATTACCATAATACACATCGCGTGTTTCCCAAATAGATAATGACAGTCCTCTCCGGATCTCATGACGTTTAGGGTGGGTCTGGTGCGAGTTGTCTTCTAATAGAGTGCACGTTTTTTAGCTCATATGACTCATATGAGTCCTGAGTGAAGCCTATTGCTCTTCAGTATCCGATCAACTACACTAATCATTAGTCATTCTGTGGCTCACATGACAGACAGCAATAGACTTTAAAGCTGGGCCAAAGCAGAGAAGGTCAATCAAACCCTGTACATATTGCCGTGATTGTATGTGCTTGGTAAAATAAGCCAATAGGTTATGTCACCTCTTTTATATTATAAGAAATACATTTATAATTTGTAAGTTTTAATACTGTGAACATTAGGTTTTATGTGCAGAAATGTTCTCTTAAAGTTACATACAGTCTCTTTCAATAATCATATTTTCATTTTACTGCTGAAATATATTGCAAATGCTTGTATACAATTCAAATAAGTGAAGCAAGTCTTGCCAGCTGTAAGGCATTACTGGAAAAATGAATGTTCAAGGTTGTTTGATGACACTGGGATGTCACGTTTTTGGTGTTGTGTGTTTGTTTGTCTGTTTTAGACTTTGACATGATGATGATAAACGAAATATCAGGACAGAACACAAAGTGAAGCACAGGTCAGAGTCAAATCAAGTTCAAATATGTGGGTTAGCATGTACATTAGTCTTCCAAAGTTCCCAGATCTTTCTCTGGTTAAATTTTAGTCAAAGTGAAATGTTGACATCGGAAATGAGTGAGGCTGAAGCCTGGATGAGAGTTACCGTTATGTCTTATCTACACATTTTACCATAAAATAATATACAACTTGGACTTGATGAATTAAAATGTTAATAGGGCCATAATTACTATAAACAAAGTAATAGTGATTAGTAAAAATGCCAGAATGGTAATACATAGGCCTACTTGCCATCAGATTTTAAAGAAAAGTGGTGATCTGAAGTGAATTACAACTTTAATATTTTGTAAGTTAAAAGTAATTCCTATATGGGAAAGTACATACGTTTTTATTTTTGTATTTACATTGTTATTGTCTAAAAGTTACCTGTCTTCTTTGATGAGATGTGGCGACATCTGCTGGAGATAGCGGAACTTGACGTGTAGTAGGCTAAGCAAAACCTAACGGATTGAGACAGGCATCATACGGGGAATTTTGGCATAGAATGCTTGTCTGCCCTCTAGTGGTCGTACACACAAATGCAGACAAATATGTTTGTCGTGAGAGCTAATAATAAATACTCGCTAATGCCTCACAGATATTATTTGGTCTTTTATTAATATTTAATTTTTTATATTTTTTTAAAGTAGTTGGCTAATTAAGACTATTCATTTAAATCCACTGTATTCTGACATAATAATAATAATAATAATAATAAAGTAGAACGTGACCTCACGTGTTGTTATCTCCAATTTACAGCAATTACGACATGGCGTGAATACAGCACGTAACAGGAAAATAGTTTGTCAATAATGCAAACAAAATTCAATCCTGCAGTAAATTGACCCTTTTCACAAGCCTGTGATGACGCGTTTTAACGGGCATCATCATCATAAATCTTTTAAACTTTTTTATATTTAGATTTTTAAAAATATGTATGTGCATTTATAACACTATACTTTGTATTATACCACCTTTTCATCAAGTTACAAAAAAAAACTAGTTAACGCTATGCGATGGTGTTTCTAATGCTGCGTCTATGGGAGGGACGGTAAATTTGACATTGTTCTCTCTTCTGACTGCCGATATCAGTCTTTTTCAGTTTTTTTTTTTGCCTTTGATTGAAAGTCGTGAAAACACTATCGTGTAGTTTTTCTTTTGCTATTTCAGCAAATGTGAATGCAAAAAATTTATTTGTGGTATTCTCCCATTCACTGCTGTCGGTTTTTACCCAACTATGATGACTTCCGCTATGAGAAACCAGGTGTTGTGCCCATTTTTGACCCCCGCCAAATTATTACCCCCTCTCGTTGAAATCGCTACCTGATTGCCTAATCTTAACCCCACCCCTAATCCTAACCTCTCCCCCACACCTAACCATAAACCTAACAATACTTGAGGTGGGGGGGACTGTGGATGGGTAGTAATCTGGTGGGGGTCAGAATTGGGCACAACACCGGAAATGTGAGAAGGGTCAATTAGAAGAGGACAACAAACACTCAATATTTCAGTTAAAGTCAGTTCATCGTTAAGTCATCGTCATCGCAATTAAGTCTTGCCAAAAAAAGCAAGCCAAAGGTGACAGTGGCAAGGAGCCCAAACATAATAATCATAATATAGGCTATTGTGCTTAGTTTGGCCCAATCAGTTGCTCTCTCTCTCTCTCTCTCTCTCTCTCTTTCTCTCTCTCTCTCTCTCTAAAATGTAATGATAATATTCCACACCACTTTCACCACTTCCTTTCTCTCTATTTTTTTAATGTAACATTTCTTCATATTTCATATTTGCAGTGGGCCTGAAGTTGCGCATAGTATCTTATTTGCTTTGCAATGAGCTCATTACAGCTTAAAGATTTCCACAGGATTTTTAGCAAGCGCTGCACATTCAGAACCTCCCTTTACTCACTGGGATAGAAATGGTTTAGCTGTGTAAATCTTTAAGAACTCATGAAATTAAATTGAGAGTTTTGCGCCTTTGTCCATTTCCGCTATATTTGCATTCTATATGCTTTTATGCTCCTTAATTACAGAACTGGCTTTTTTGCAGACAGGCCTAATTATGTATTTTAAACAGATTTCCCTTGCACTACGTAGATTTTTGCCCAATCTAGTGCGCTCTAGAATGCAAATTGTAATCGACTAACAATAGCACTTCATGATTCATGACTGTGAAATAACAAAATCCAAGGATCTATTTAAGTCTCTCTCTTGTAAGTGATATTTGATGAATCCTTAACTTCTTTAACTTTGCTGTCATATGATAAGCACTTTCATTTATCAGATTATTATTAAGTGGGAAAAAGAGAAGCATAAAAGAAAATTAGGCTGTAGCTAAAACATGCTTTTATTAACAGATATGCTTTTATAGTATTATTATTTGCTGAAGAAAGACATTTTGAATTTTTTTTTTCAAATGATTTGAAATTATATCCTTCGTGCAATTTTCTTGTTGTAATATCCTCTCTGACCACGAGATGTCGCCGTTTGATCGCCAATTTACAGTAATACGCTTCTGTTGACCGAATATTTCTTGAGATGCTGGTGACTTCATCTTTACTCTGGGTGGGAAAAAAAATGTGACCAAAGAATGATAGTGAAGGTCATTTGGGATGACAGTAGGTTTACAATAGCAGAATCTTACTCATATAGAATTGATGCTTTGTCCAGTAATCAAGTCTGGACATTATAATTTTCGTTTTGCATGTTCACCAGTAATATTTTTAACAGGCTATGTTTTTGCAGTTTGATCATCTAAAAGATTGTTTTGTGTGTGTGTGAGATATGAGAGCTATTTTGCCTCGTAAGTCTTATTTTTCTCATTTTTTGCCTGTATCCCTCGTCTCATTCTCTCTTTTCCCACCCCCTCCCTCGTTCTCATTCTTCGTCCTCTGTAAATTGGGTCAGACTGGGTTCTCTCAGATCTAAGTGTCTTAGTAGGAAGCACCCTACTCCCACCTCCCCCCTCTGCTGCAGAGAGTGTCATAACCGCAGGAGAGAGGGCTTTCTGAAGGAGCAGATGAGGAGTCCACACTCACTCAAGTTTTCCACTCCCACCTCTCTGGTATTCCCACCATTCTGTAACACATCTTTATCGAGGCAAGCATTCTGGTTGATGTACTGCCTGCTAGCCGCCTTTTGTGTCTTTTTAAGTGGAAGATGGCCCCTATGTTAAGTGGTTAATGCATTTTATGTTTTAGTGCTTTTCTGTAGTTGTTTGGATACACGCTCTGATAATATTAAAATAATATTTATTTTAAACGGTAACACCGTGTCTACACCGGACGCGACAGCTGCGCCATAACAGCTAGACTGTCTGGACGCGACAAAGCAAATCATTTTAACTTTGTGTCAGTACTTCTTAAACAGAAAGAGGCTTCAGTTTACTCTCAGGGATTCGTCGTGTCGCGTCCAGTGTAGACAGCATCATTGATATGGTTTCGATAGTAGTCCGGTAGACAGGTGTAACAAGTTGCATTTAAAGAGTTTGAGACGATGAGTTTGGTGGCTTTTAGTTTTCTAGCTTTGAGGCTAATCTATATGCCAATATATTCCTGAATGTTAACATAACATACTTACAGCAGATATGCACGTTTAGAAAAATAGTTTTTTAACATTTAAAGATCTAATAAAATTAAATGAAATGAGAGTTTGTGGCTTTTAGACCACGTCTGTTAGATTTGAAGCTAAACTGTATGCTAGTGAGTTCCTAAATGGTAACAAAACTCACTTTTTGCAGATTTACACATTTAAATTTGACAGATTTTTCTAGGAAAACAGACCAAAAATGTTGATGACTCATCCTGCACTTCACAAATTGTTGTCCAATCAAATGCCCTGTACAATGAGATAGTCCCTCCCCCTGAAACTGGATAGTAAATTATGACTTAAAGGGACAGTTCACCCAAAAATGAAATTACCCCATGATTTATTCACCCTCAAGCCATCCTAGATGAATTAAAAAATGTTTTGGCTCTTTCAAGCTTTGTAAAGACTGAATCGTGTTGATGCATTTTTGCAAGAAAAATATTGATATTTAAAACTTTATAAACCGTATTATCTAGCTTCTGCTAACTGTCATACGCGTGTTCACGTGAGAGTGACGTTCATGTGGAGCCAGGACATTTTTTAATATAACTCCAATTGTATTAGTCTGAAAAAAGAAAGTCATACACATCTAGGATGGCTTGAGGGTAAGTAAATCATGGGGTAATTTTCATTTTTGGGTGAACTATCCCTTTAATGGCTGTTAGTGACTTTTGGCTATTTAAGGAAAAAGGGAAAACGAGATAAACCCATCTATATCCCCTGCCTAAAATTTAAGTCAGAAATATGTCAATACAGGAAATAAATAAATAATTAAATAACACTTGTAAGATTCCAAAAATAATCCCTCCAAAAAATCTAAAACATATCTGTTTGAAATGCATTTTAAGAAGTATCTCTATTCAGGAATCAAAGTCTGTCAGAAGCTCTTTTGAAATGCGCTCGATTGTATTTTATGAGTCCACGGGGTGTGATATTTGCTGTGTAATGTTGACCTGTGTGAGGTAAAATAGCTAAACTTCCCTTCTTTGTCAAATAGTTCCTGACCCCAGTGAATGGCGCACAGCTTTAGTTGGCTTTTTCTAATAGGATGATGACGTTTCTTCCTCGTTGGCGCCATGCAGAATGTGTGTTTGCACGTGTGTGTGAGTGTGCATGCGTGAGTCTTGTGTAAGTGCTGTGCGTGTGGACCTAGTTGGTGAGAAAGGGCTCTTTTGGAAATTAAAATCAGAATTTTACATGAGCATGCTTGAAGATCACAGCAGCCCTTCTTAAGCCCAAACTCCTTTAATGTTTATATTACAGTTTTTCCCCTCCCAATTTCTTCGTGTATAATTGATAACATGCTGATACACTCTTGATACACACTGCTGAACTTTGATCCGTTGTGGCTGCAACATCTTTGAGGCACAGGGTGTAGGCCTATATTTTAGTTACATACTTCTGCACACTGAAAGTATGCGCTAGTGATAAGAAATACGTGATAAGAAACTGTGTACTTTTAAATATGTAGTAAACCAGTACATCACTACTGGAATATTACTACAGCTGCTTGTGCCTGATTACAACAAACTGTTTTGTCACAGACTGTTTGCATGTTAGCATTAGCATCCAGCTCATTTGTTGAAAGTCCACAAGAAGTCAGAACTCACCCATGCTCCTAGTCTCATTGTGAATGCTTTGGCACGTTATTCTGAAGTAAAAAATAAATCATTTGAAACTAATTTACTGACATCACCATATGCTCTTATTTTTTATTCCCTTGTCGCCAGACACCTGTTAAAAATATTCTTGTCACCAGATGTCTGACAAAAGAGATTCCGTAGTCCAATCAATACTTGATTTTACACTTAAAATCATAGTACAATGAAAATAGCCTGTCAAATAACTTGTACACTTGTACTACATTCTAAAATGTGTGCCATGTTTTGACAAACTGACTGTTTTGTCACAGACTGTTTGCATGTTAGCATTAGCATCTAGCTTATTCCTTGAAAGGGCACAAGAAATCAGAACTCACCCATGTTCCTAGTCTTACTGCGAAGGATTTGGCACATTATTCTGATGTAAAAATAAATAATCTAAATGTCATAGCTTGCTCTGTCTCTGAAACTAATTTAGTTTCAGCTGACAAAAATATTAATCCCTTATTTTTCAGTTGTCACCAGATGCCTGTCAAAAGAGATTTCATGATCCAATCAATACTTGATTTTACACTTCAAATTACAGTACATTTTAAACAGCATGTCACATAACTGTGTCCCAATATTTGATCTTACACTTAAAATCATAGTACAATGGAAATAGTGTGTGAAATAACTTGTACACTTGTACTAGTAGATGAGCACTCTAAAAAATGTCTTGCAAATGTAAATACACACGTCCAATAGACATCTCTGTGATGTATGTGTGCTATCACGGTTTGCATGTTAGCATTAGCATCTAGCTCATTCATTGAAAGGCCACAAGAAGTCAGAACTCACCAATGTTCCTGGTCTTATTGTGAATTATTTGGCACATTATTCTGAAGTAAAAATAAATCATCAAAATGTCATAACTTGCTCTGACTCTGAAACTAATTTACTTTATAGCAGATCTCACCATATCCTCTTATTTTTCACTCCCTTGTCGCCAGACGCCTGTCAAAAGAGACTCTTTTCACGAGATGCCTGACAAAAGATTTCATGATCCAATCAATACTTGATTTTACACTTCAAATTACAGTACATTAAAAACAGCATGTCAAATAACTGTGTCCTAAAACGTGTGCCGTGTTTCAACAAACTGTTTTGTCACAGACTGTTTGCATGTTAGCATTAGCATCTAGCTCATTCCTTCAAAGGCCACTCACCCTACTAACTTACCACACATTCTTGTTCTTTTGTGTACAATTTGGTTACATTATTCAGAAGTAAAAATAAATAATCAGAATATCATAACTTGCTGCAACTCTGAAAGAAATGTATTTTTTTGGTTGACGTCACCAAGCCCTCTTATTTTTCATGTTCACATTCACTTGATTTTACACACACACACACACACACACACACAATCATAGCACACTGAAAAAAAGCATGTCAAAAGTATGCATACACGCATGATTTTTGGGTTAATATTATCCCCATTTAGCTCTTGTGATACTTGAAGCAATTTGTGATGTGATTTTACAGAAAAAAACATCCTGTTCTACTTTTTTATACTGACTTTTATAATTGATTAAGTTTTATCTTCATACATTTTAAAACAAATGTGATATTTTTGTACAACTGAACAAAAAACTTAAACTACTTTTCTTCTGTAGCACAAGTGTGAATTGTGGGAAATATTACCTTGAAGAGCATGTATGTATGTACACTACAAAACAGTATACTATCCGGTGGCTTTTGAAGCACTATATTTTCTGTGTAGTATGATCTGGGATGCTCTAATTCTCATCTTGTATACTGCAAATTGGGATGCACCCGCAGGCATTAAATGCTAAGCTAAAATGATTGCACATAATGGTGCACGTTCACATTTTGGCAATGGACACTGCGTCTCTTAAAACTGTAGTGCATGCCCTCTTTCTTACCATCCACTGCTTCTCTCAATCACACTGTGTGTCTTTTTTTTCTCTGCCCAAACACAAACACACACGAACGGGAACCTTGATCTCTGCCGGTAACACATACACACACCCTCTCCATCGACATGAAAGCATCCCCTCAGCTCTTTTGATGCCGTGCATCTTGGCTGATGCATCGCCAAAATAAAATGTCTGCTCTCGAATCAATACGACTCAATTCAGAGGGCTGTCGGGCCCCTCACGTACGCACACAGATACACAAACGGATGGTGACCAAGCGAGGATTAGAGAGAAAAGCAGAGGGGAGGGAAAAATAAGAATAAATGGGAGAGATAAAAGCAGAAAGAATATAAGAGAGAGAGAGGGAGAAATCCATATTTCCGTTTCATATTTTTGACTGTGTCCTTTTTTCACCCACCTGCCTCTGCCGGGCGGGTGGGGAAGACAAGAGTAATGAAAAATAAAATCGATGTTAGCTGGTAATAAGAGAGAAAGATGGAGCAGATTGTAGTCTATAGACTGCTGCTGTTTATTTATCTGGGTGTGGGGGAATGTGCTCCTCATCGGACTGAGCCGTGCGTTTTATGCCAAATTCTACCTCTACGCAGCGGTACGAGGGTTGCGAACTGCCTGCCAGCTATTGTTCTGTCTCCAATGAAAACTTCATCCCCCACTGTTTGACTGGATCTGAATTAGCTGTCAATCAACGCCACTGTCCAACATCTTGCTTACATATCCTTAAGGGGCTTCTTTTTTTATTTTGGACCGGTTTGATGATTTTTGTGCTGTTTGTAATAATTTGTAATATAAATATACACATTAAGTATGTGTTATACATTACACCCAGTCACACTGTTTTTTGGTTCAACTTTCTCTGAGCTTTTGTCCAAATCATTTGTCCAAGCTGATCTCAGTCTTGATACTACATGAGATTGAAATGCCATGGGTCAGTGATGGTATGAAATGTTAATGCAGTGGAATTGCTATATAAGTCACACACACTTAATATTTCTCAGAGTGGGTTTATTTTTGAAAGCCAAAAATATACATTGTGCTTTTGCACAGAAAAAAAAGATACAGTACATCCCAAATTTTCAAACTAATGCTGCAAAATATACATGAGAACCAGTTGGTACTATAATACTGAAGATAAAAATTAACTGATTTGTATGCAAATGCTTAAATTACATTAATGTGATAATTCACTATACATAATTATATTTCTACTCTATAAATATTTAAATGATGGCTGTCAGAAAAACTTGATGGATTTATTCAAACATAAACATTAAAGAATAATTGTTTATTCTTTATAATTGTTTCAAAAAACAATTATAATACATATGTTATATGGTGCATATATTTAGCGAAATTCTTCTCTCTAGAGTTCATGTTTCTAGCCGACTAACAAGTTTATGATCACCGAATATGTTTTTTCTAAGGTAAATGTGACGTTACGTGACATTGTTTACAAATATTGATGTCTTTTTGTGGTTGAAACACTGACTGAGCGATTGCATGAGACAGGATATGGATTTCAGTAAGCTGACATACCTTCAGATGTTCATTTATGTTTATTTGTGCTGTAACTGGTTAAAGCTGAGGAGATGATCAGTTCAAATGCGCTTCTCTTGAACCGAGGTGCTACAGTGATCCGTCACTCCAATTTAAACAACGCCAAAATGGCATTTATTGCTTGAATAGCGTAATAAAATGTATAGAATTTGAAATCTGAGACTTTGTTTTATATCAAAAGAAACAAAGCACAAAGCTTATTGCGATTTATTGGATGGGAAGTGCGCTACAATGTTTCATTCGTTAACTGAAAACAGGCTAGACTCGATTCTTGGAATTTAAAGGATTAGTTCACTTCCAGAGCAAAAATTTACAGATAATTTACTCACCCCCTTGTCATCCAAGATCTTCATGTTTTTCTTTCTTCAGTCGTTAAGAAATTGTTTTTTGAGGAAAAAAATCCAGGATTTTTAGTGGACTTTGTGTTTGAACTTCCAAAATGCAATTTAAATGCTTAAAAATCTTCAAAATCATCCTACATCACTGCAGAAGTACTGACTCAGTCTTTACAAAATGAACATGAACAGAAGGTCAAATGCCCTTTACAAAAAAAGATAAAACAGTGATGTAGGATGATTTTGAGTTGGTGGAGAACATGAGATTGGAGTTTTTTCGACATACTGTCTTGAATGGGAGTGCACAGAGTACGCATGCATGTCACAGAGGTAGACAAGACAAGCATTTGAGGTTAAAAAAAAGTGTATAAATATTGATTTATTTATGAAAATGACAGATCGTTTCGCTAGATAAGACCCTTCTTTGTTTAGACCTCTTTGTTTAGAGGTTTAGACCTCTTTGAAACTGCATTTAAACTGCATTTTGGAAGTTTAAACTGTGACTCTGATATACTTCAAAGAATACCATGGTATAACCAAAAGATTATGGGCACTATTTTTAGTAAAATTGCATTGGTACATTTTAGATTTTCGAATAAATGTGGATTGAATCAAATGGCAATGTCCAAAAACCATGGCATTACTATTTTTCAGTAGCAGATTTTTATTTTAAAACCACAGCACTTTTTTGTAAGAACCTGTGTACTTTTAGAAACCATGTATTATCATGATAGAATGAAAAGACAAAGAAGCAAGAAGCAGTGTTTGGGGGTGTGAGGGTGCAGGGGAAGGAGAGGAAGAGACAGATGAAGGTTTCGGTGCTGGTGAGAGCCGGTGCCCTCTGTGTGTGTGGGAATGCCATTCAGGGTGATAACTCAACCCTGACAGCCCATGATGGAATTCATGATTGATGGGGCTCAATAGCTGCCAGTTCAATTTTCTCCTGTAATGAAAACAAGATTCACCTTTTTCTCCCTCTCTGCCTGCTAAAATCTATGTGAGAAACATGCTCGCCGACTCTTACGAGAGCCCGGTGTGGTCCGCTAATGTATTTTTCTATCTGTTTGTCTTTGTCTCTCTCCCTCACTCGCTTTCTCCATCCGTTGGGCGGGAGGTAATGAATAGCTTGCTTGCGGCAGACGTGAAGAAGGATTGTGGGAGTGAGTTGTTACTACTCTTTGATTGTTATCGTAACATGGCGCAGAGCCTTAAGGAATGTTCTGCGAATGTTCACGCCATATCTCAGTTTAACTCTCCACTTTCTCGACTTGTGTGATATACAAGCACCAAGCTGTACCTCCTCCTAACTCGTTTAGCTGAATAAGTGTAAATAAACATTTCCCAGACATATTCAACCCCTCTGCATGGTTTTACATCCTCCTCCAGATGTGAAAAAAAAAAAGTCAAGGAGCAGCTTCTGGAAGTGTACCAGAAAATGTCTACAAAACAAATGATCACATGGAATTTTTTTCTTCCTTATTTTACCTCAGTAAAATGTCCCCATGAAATCAAAATTCTTTAAGTATGAATATTTTAGCCTTAAGGTTATCTATAAGTTAGTGTGTTTCAAAACAGTGACAAAATTTATTTCATTTTTTTTTTTCTCTCATTCTCTCATTTCCGCCAATATGGATCAACGATTTTGATGACATCACCCTGCACTTTAGCTTCTCATTAACTTTCTGTCCAATCACATGCTCTCTAGAATCCAAAGCATCCCGCCCCCTCCATTATAAACAGAAGCTGAACTGCGGCCGAAATCACTAACCTGTTCTCAGGTTTTGTATTTTCTGTACGGTGAATGGCACGTAGTGCACTACATAAGGGATAAGGAATGATTTAGACAGTGTAAATACGCATTCTGTTGGGGCGAAAGAAGTCTGGTTTGGCTTTGTGTCACACGAACCGCCGCAGCGCGTGCACACAGTCTGCTATCGTTCAAAGAGACGATAGCAAGGAGCAGATCATATGCACGAGTCGGCGAAGACCATAAAATGTATCGGACCCATTTGAATTCTACACAGAATGGTATATTTTATAGCGATATGGATGAGACTTTAGCTGTCATATGCTGTCAAATGTGGCTTTACCGAGCTCAATGGCTCTAGCTTAAGGTAAGCTGTGATATAAACGAAACGCTTTTGGCTATTTAAAAAGGGGGCGGGACTGTTTGATATGTCCCACCCTGTCTTCCCATTTTAGTTGAAATTACCAACACATAGAATAAGACTGCAAGTTTCAAAGCACTTCAGTGGACCTTTAATATCAGCCTTCTAGTGTTTATTGAAATAAATATTTTTTATATAGCGTTTACAAACACTTAATATTCAGTAATATTTATATTTCAAGGTTTATTTTGATGTAACAAAGTGACTGACAAATACAAGAGGCGGTATTTAACGCATGAACCAATCACAGCCAATCATAACCAGTCATAACGCAATATCTCACGTGACTTTCCCCCATTCATTCTCATTTATTCACTGCACACTTTAGGGGGTCTGTTAAAACTCGATGGGCTCAGGAGAGGCAAGAGAGACGTCGAATCCTATTGTAACTTTGCCTGCTGTAACCTGCTGCTGTCACTGTTGGACAATGTTTCTTTAGAAAAAAAGTAATTTATACACTTTCAAATGTTATATTTTGTAATATTGCTGTTATTTTATTTTTGTACTACGAATTTCTTTTTCTCATCCAATATTATGAGGAGGCACTGCCTCCCTTGCCTCCTCAGAAGAAACACCCTTGCTCTAGATCTTCTTTTCTTTTTTATTGGTGAACCGTACATAGTTATTGAACTGAACTGAACTGACTCGACATTGACTTTGATTACTGAACTGAATTGAATCAGCACTGAACTAACTTGAGCTGAATAATGACACTATTGTTTTCTGCAGAGCTGCTTTGCTAAACTTTGGACATAACTAATGAACAGTTATTAAACTGAATTGAACCAACACTGAGCTGAATAATGATACTATTATCTTTTTAGAGCTGCTTTACAGCAGAATTTAAATTTGTCTCATATTTGATAAAGCTTGCTTTATTGATTCAGTTATTTTCCTGCTTATTACAATGAAGCTGCTTTAAAAAACTGTATGAATAAAGTCTGTTTTCCACTTGCAGACATGAAACGTATTCATCACTACACAGAAAAACAGTGAATCATGTAACTCCGTGTTAAAAAGTACGCATACCACCTTACAGGGTGGACCTCGTTCATGCACGACTGCGGTCTGGACTAGCTCAGTTGTTAAGTTGCCATGTCGAGACTTTACCGCCATATTTTCTGAGAGATCTTTCATTTTGACTAATATTCCCTGACTCTCTACACCTCGTTAAAGCATTGTTAAAGAGGAAAAACATAAGCAGAACTACGAAAGCTTTAAGAGCATTTTTCCTCAATAATGTTAAAACGCAGCCCAAATTTTTTTTTTCCTGTGTGGATTGATACTGTGATCGCCAGAGGTGTATGTGCTGAGATATATTGGCGCCTGGGAGTAGTGAAATGGTAGACATTTTACATAAAACCTTGGTTATGAGGCAGGCTGATTTATTGAAAACGACCAAAGGAATATTGCGTTTTATGCCAGATATAATGAGGGAGAATAAAACTTCACCACAACAGCAAATGCTCTCTTTTTCGTGCATGTCTATAAGGCAGAAAACACAATCAGATTATGCAATAATTTGTAATGCACCTTGAAGGTACGCTCCAAAAATAGCTGAGAAAATTCCACTGGAGTCTCATATTGATCCAAACATAACTTTGGCAGCACGGGCAATGATGGAGGTACAAAAAAAGCGAAATGATGGATGACTACGACAGAGGTAATTTTAAACTTATGTAATTGAAAATAATACGTTGCAGTAAGTCAATGAATGAGAGACAGTTTTAGCATTTCACAAAAGATGTCTTGTAACCCTGCAAACACGGAGCCAAATATGAAATGCTTGTATGTCTGCCTGTGACCTTGACCTCAGAGTCTCTCAGGAAGACCCTGTAGCTCCATTTTCGCGAAGTTAAACGTGTAAACAGCAAACAGATGTGGCTGGATGACAGGTCTCTGAAAAATGCCCAGTGATCTTTGTGCGATGGTAGAGATCAGATCATTTTTAGCTCGCTGTGATAGAATACGATGGACTGTGGCAAACTGGAAAGGGCTGGTATTGATCTGCGAGAGAGAGCTGGATGAAAAAGAGAGATTTCATGGAGCAGTAGATGAAGGGGAATGATAGAGTTTGAGTGAAGGTAAATCTGCTCTTGTCTCCTTGTGCTGTATCTCTGTATCACAGCCCATGCTCACCTTCATTGCTACTTGTCACTTCCATTTGTCATGGCATCGCGTTGCGCATTTTTCTCTGCCAGTGTGAATTACGCTCTTCAAACTGTGCTGTAAGCACATTAACCGGCAGGCACAGTCATTTTATAAAGCTGGTATGCATTAGTAGAAATATTTCAAGCACTTCAACACTCATTTACACAGATTTAATAATTTCTTAATCAGACTTTTGTTAAACAGCCCTCATTAAATTGCATTTCATGCTCTTTATGCCACTCATATATATGTAAAACTCTCACCTATGTGTGTGTTTGTTCTACACAATTACTCTTCGCTCTCCTAGCAACCAAAATGAAAGCTCGCTCATTGCATTTTTTTTTTTGCGGGGTCTGCTTGTCTTGAACCCCAGTGACCCCCTCCTTCACCCGTCAACTACAGCCGTGTGTCTGTCGGTTTTAACTTTTCTCATTATCATCTAGAATTATCATTCCTACAGTCTCCTGAGTATCCACTACTCTTTTTTCCCCCTTGTGAAAACTCATAACTATCATTCCTCAACTGTGGTGCCTATACCTCTAAAATGACTACTGATATGTAGTCATGATAAAGTGTAATAACTAGGGCTGACAGTTTAACACGTTAATTAATTATTTATGAAAAATAACGTGATTAAAATATTTTAACGCAATTAATGTGCTGGCTCCGCCCCCAGACCTGTATGTCATCTTACATTTTATATATTTGACTGTTGACAAATATGATGCAATTATGCCCTAAAATTCAAGATACTGGTGCAAAAATGCCCCTGTATGTGTTCTGTCTCACATTTATATCATATGATAAGCAATATCATACCAGCAGCACTATCACACACATGCTGAATTTGTCTCAATCTATCACAAGTTTAAATGTGATTTATACAATTCACTAAATAAACACAGTATTATGTGTTTTTGCTCATTTTTGCAGAGAACATATTACCTTTAAAGCCATAGCAGAATTGTTGTGCGTCTCTGAGCAACACAGCGATGTCTAGTTTCTGAATGAATCCACATTTTGAACGAATCTTGTGAACCAATGATTCAAAGCCCATTCATAAAGAGAGCCATTTATTTCTTTTCCTGAATGAATCAGCTGTTTGAATGAATCATAAAGGCATTTATCGCCACCTGCTGGCAGATTTAGTTCCTTTTTTAGAGTATGATTTCATAAAAAAAATAATGCGCTCCGGGCGTCCAGTGTTTGAATCCCGACTCCCGACGTTTCTCAGTCCCGCCCCATCTCTCTCTCCCACTTCGCTTCCTGTTACTTCTGATCTGTCCTGTCTTAATAAAAGCAAACATGCCAAAAAATAAATCTTAAAAAAAAAAACTAAAAACAATAAAGTGATAGTTCACCCCAAAAAACTAAAATTATTTATTTTAGTTATAGCCGTTATAGCCTAAGTGTTTGTGTAATTAATTTTATGTTGAATCAAATAAAATATTTCTTTCTAAAGCTACAATTTGTAATGTCTACTTGATACTTTTATCATTTAACACAAAAATAGCTTTAAATAATCTTTTTCATAGTCAAATTTATTTTGTCATTAACTAGATGAATTAATCGAAACATCATGGAATTAATTTAGATCAAAAATTTTAATCAGCTGACAGCACTAGTAATAACTTATGATAAACAGTTTTTCACACAGGATTATTTATTTATTTTATTTAAATTACGATTTATTTTCATTTAATTTTTTACATTTTTTGTAATATTTATATTGCATATTTAATTTTGCATATTGGAAGATGGCTAAGATCAAATCTCAAATTTCTTCATTTAAACATGTACAAAATAACACAAAGTAAAAAAAAACATAGCATTTCTGGGTTATGGAAACAACACCATTGTGAATACACAGTACTAACATTCAGTCATGTCTTTCAGAATAGAAGTCACGCATCAGAAAAACGCATCCGAACAGCTGATAAACACTTTTAGAGTATGGAAATGTCCATAAAATAATGGATAACGTCTCGGTTATAAGCTGCCAGTGCTTTTTCTGTTATTTTACTGATTTATTTCTTACAGTGTGCCTAGGCTTAAACTATGGGACTCATACCCTGAGACATTACATTTACATTTAGACATTTAGCAAGAGGTGCTTTCACACATACAGCCTTTTTTGTAAACTTAAACAGCACTTTTCATTTTATGTCCACAGGACCCATTATTAACATGCCCGCAAAACTGCTGACTTAAGAAGTTGTAACATTGCCAAATATGTCCTGCACTGCTTTGTGAACCAAACCTATGTGTGATTAAGTTTAAATACATATGAGGTCCATTTAATAGAAGCACAGCGTTTAGCAAGCCTGTGATGCTCATAATGAAACTCACGACATCTTGGAAAGAAATATTATCAGTTTGGATGATGAAATGTAAGGGCTTTTTTACATTTGAGCAGATGAAGAAATTAGTCAACAGATTACTGGAACAGTAAAGGATCCTTTCACTATCTTACTATATTTCCAACACAGCTGTTTAAAGGTCATTTCCGGCAATTGACATCACAGAGTTTTAATGGCGTTTCGGTGCTGATGTGTGAATGGTAGCAATATGGATAAAAGATGAAAAGCAACTGCATGTGTGAATAGCAGATGTGCTGCATTTAGCGGAAAAGTTATCCGTCAATTTTACTGCAATTTAACAGGTTTCATGTGTGGAAGTGGCATTTGGAAAAACAGCAAGACACACTGCAAAGGTCATGTTCATGTAGCATGTTTGCTTGGGTCGGTAATTAAAAACAGTGCATAAGAATGTGTGTGGTGTGAACAAGCTCTTAAGAATCTTTAGCTGTGTGTTTGTAAGGAACAAATCTATCATTAAGGTGTTTTAACTTTAAACCATCACTTCTGGCCAAAATACGAGTCCCTAATTCATAATAATGCTTCCTATTGTTGTCCTCTCACATCAACATCTACCAAAAATATGTCCTGACTGTTTTCACTTTCACTCAAATTTAAATGATGGACTGGAATCATGTTGATTTTATCATGTTTGGACTCTAACGGCCCAGGATCCATTGGGGAGCAAGTGATTTGTACAACTCTGCTGAAGAAACAAACTCATCCACATCTTGGATGGACTGAGGGTGAGTACATTTTCAGCATTTTTTTTTTTGTTGAACTATTCCTTTTCCAGTACCATTACCTTCTACTGCAATCAACAAAACAATTTAGTAGATATAAAAAACAAAGTTTTCCATTAATAAAAGAGAAAAACGATGTGTTAATCTGTCAAAACAATAGTGGTGTTATGGACAGACATAGTGAAAGGGGCAAAACAACTGCACTTAGGAGTGAAACCCAAACCTCTCTGGCTAACTTACCCCACATGCCTCTGTGTGCCAGTGGCTTTCTATGAAATCTCAGGCCCCCCTTTTTTTTCCCCCAAACAAAGCCAGCACTTGTTCATCTGCTTGATCATTGGGCTAAAGTAGTGGGCCAGCTACACGTTTCAACACTAGGACCTGCAGGCATCCTGGAGATTGGGTTTCATTGCTATTGTTCCTTATTGCCATCACAGGCTCTGTGCACACTGGAATGAAAAGCAGAGGTATGCTCAATTAATTTGTTTCTGAGCAAAAATTTCACTCTCATTCCTCAGTGCTCGGCTGGTAAATGACCTGAGAACTTCCACCAAGCTGTTCTGAAAGGATATTTTTCGTCTTAATTACCTCTCTCATTAGTTCAGACTTTTTCATAAAAATGCAGTTTATTAACTTCCCGGTGCTTAAATGAATAGTTAACCCAAAAATTAAAAGTCATTGTCATTGTTTACTTTTTTTTTTAATTCCAAAAAGTTGACTTCCATGGAATACAAAATATAAATTTTAAAAGAATATTCTGGTATTACATTTTTGCATTCTTGTGACTTATGACGGCCATCTAATTATCACGAAATTAGTCAATATTACTCATGCACTCAATTCCAATATTTCTCTTAACAGTTTAAGTCATTATTCTCTGAAGATGTTGAGATCCTCGATGCACTGATGAGAGTAACAGCAATTTTCTATTTGTAAACACTTCATTTTGTTATAATGTTAAATAATTGGCAGCGCCTATTTGCACTAAGTGAAAATAGCATATTTTCTTACCGATATAGACACTATTTACACTAAGTGTAAATAGTGATAGATGCAATTTACACTAAGTGCAAATTGCAATATATTCTATTTACACTATGTAAGCAGCTGTTTACACTACCAGTCAAACGTTTTTTAATGTTTTAAATGTTTTAAAAGATTTTAATGTTTTTTTAAAGTCTCTTCTGCTCACCAAACCTGTATGTATTTGATCCAAAGTACAGCAAAAACAGTAACATTTTGAAATATTTTTACTCTTTAAAATAATTGTTTTCTATTTTAAAATATAATTTATTCCTGTGATCAAATCTACATTTTCAGCATCATTAATCCAGTCTTTAGTGTCACATGATCCTTCAGAAATCATTCTAATATTCTGATTTGCTGTTCAAGAAACTTTTTTTTTTGTCATATTATTATGATCAGTATTTAAAACATTTGAGTACATTTTTTTTCAGGAATCTTTGATGAATAGAAAGATCCAAAGATCAGAATTTATCTGAAATAAAAAGCTTTTTGTAACATTATATATTATACTATTCAAAAGCTTGGAATTTTTGTCTATTTTTTTTTTTTTGAAAAAATGATAGAAATGAATATTTTTTAATATTATATTTGTGTTTTAATATTAATATCTTTTATTTTTCAAGGATGCTTGAAATTGATCATAAGTGATGATAAAGACATTCATAATGTTACAAAAGATTTTTATTTCAGATAAATGCTGTTCTCCTAAACTTTCTATTGGTCAAAGAAACCTGAAAAAATTCTACTCAGCTGTTTTCAACATAATATAATAATAATAATAATGAATGTTTTTGAGCAGCAAATGATTTCTGAAGGATCATGTGACTGGAATAATGATGCTAAAATTAAGCCTTGAAATCACAGGAATAAATTACATTTTAAAATATATTTAAATAGTAAAAAGCTATTTTAAAAAGTAAAAATATTTCAAAATGTTACTGTTTCTGCTGTACTTTGGATCAAATAAATGCAGGCTTGGTGAGAAGAAGAGACTTCTCTAAAAAAACATTTAAAATCTTACTGTTCAAAAACATTTGACTGGTAGTGTATAATACTTATTGTAAATAGAGGCAGATATCTGCACCTCAGTACTGTAGTACATAATCAAACAGTATGCAAAAATAATGTATCAAGTGTAAATGACCATTTTTATTAAAGTTTTTAAATGGATGCCACCATATTGGGACAATAAAGCCCTCCCTACACATATCCCTAAACCCGTTAAACTCCCATGAGGCACTTTTAGAACTTTTCGATTGTTTACTTAATTTTTATTGAAACAGCCTTTCCAATGTGATATGAGATATAAAAAGGAGAAGAACAAGTTTTGCAAAAGGTGGATTTGAACTCGGGTCGATCATGTCAAAAAGACAACACTATACGCTTTACTATCTATGTCACTTGATCTGTTGTTTAGCATCTGTCTTTCGTAATGTTGTCTAACCCAACCCCACTTTCGTTGGCGGAGTTAGTGTAAATAGCCTCTGCCAAATAAATTAGTTTTTACTTATTACACTCTTTTATTTTTATAAAAGGTTCTTGCGATGCCATAGAAGAACCATTTTTGGTTTCACAAAGAACCATTCAGTCAAAGGTTCTTTAAAGAACCATCTCTTTCTTACCTTTCTAATCTGAAGAACTTTCTTTCACCGCAAAAAACCTTTTGTGAAACAGAAAGGTTCTTCAGATGCTAAAGGTTCTTAATGGAACCATTTAGACAAAAAAAAAAAGAAAAGAAAAGCTTATTCGCCACACAAAATAACCATATTGCTTCAGACAATTCATATTGACTATGTCATATGGAGTATACTTTAGTGGCGCTTCTATGATGCTTTTGAATCTTGAAAGCCTCACTTGCATGAAAGCACATTTCTCGATTTTCCATACTTTTCATTATTGGGTGAACTATCCCTTTAAGTGAGATGCAGTGCATTTTTGCGTTTTTTCACTAGATGCTTTTAGACATGGGTTAGAGTTCGCTACAGTAACGTGTTCACTGTTTTCCATACGGCATCAGACTGCAATATGTGCTCTGAGGCATGAAGTCTCGGTGCTAAGTGCTTTATGGCTGACACCTTAAAACCGAGCATTCAGCGCAAGCGAGGGAGATTTCTACTTAAACATGTGCATAGGAACATGGCTGGATGTGGATTCTCAGAGCAGGTGCTGGGGCTCTGTGAAGATCACGGCTGTGGGCATATGCCTGTAACAGGACCTCCTCTCGGGGAGCAATAGAAGCCCACCGGGGAGTCTGTGACGGAAGAGATGTATATTTTTTCAAGTCGAGCTACAGAGAGGCAGTAAACAAAGCTAGGGATTTGGGGAGATCCGACAGAGGTTTCCCTCTCCTGCTCCAATTGGATCCCATTCCACATGAGCACTTATTCTCTCTCCATTTCGTTTTCTTTCTCGATCTCTCTCTGTTCCTATCCAGCCCCCAATGGAATACACTCCAGTATTTATTTACCTCTGTGATGAATAGAGAGAAGGCTGAACCAGGCTCACATATTCAGGGTTTATTTAGCTTCATTTTGGATTGAATGAGTCACTTTTGTGTTTAGTGGGATGCTGGTATACAACAGTGCACGAATACATTAATACATTTCCATCGGTTTGTCCCCAAGTTACCACAGCTGTGTCATTTCAAGCAAAATTGTTTACTCCTAATTATACACATGCCACACATGAACTGAGAAATATTCACTCAGGCAGTTGGTAGTAGAAGGGTTTGATGTTGGGCCACAGCTGACACCACCATCCATCTCATGGTGGGATCAGTGGTGGTGAAGAGCCAGTGTGAAACAGAGAGAAACTCCTCCTCACACCTGCCAGTGAGCTGTAAACACAGACTCAATGTGTGAATGTTCCTTCAGCTACAGTTGATATACTGTTACCTCACTGTCGTTCTCCTTCCTTCTCTTTATATGGGACTCCTCTATCCTCATGCTTTGTCTCGTCTCTTCTTAAATGTAGCAATGTAAATGTAATTCATTCCTCTGATGGCAAAGATGAATTTTCAGCAGCCATTACTCCAGTCTTTAGTGTCATATGATCCTTCAGAAATCATTCTGATATCCTGATTTGGAGTTGTGCTCAGTCTCATTATCTCATTTAATTTCTCGTCTTCACGTCCTCTTTTCATCTTTTCTCCATCTTAACTCATCCCTTCTCATTTCTTCACATCTGATTTTGTTGTGCCTTCTATTCATACATCCTGATCTCATGACGAAAACATACCTGTGGGAACTTTTTTGCAAGACGTGAAATACGCCTTGTACTTTTTTGGACATATTCGATGTGAAATGACAGTGGTTTAGTACGTCACTGCAGTTCTATTTTGAAATGTTCATTGAGTGGCGGTATAACTAATGTTCTGTGACGTTTTAAAATAACGTACCATCTTACTACACCTAAACCTACCTGATAGTATGAACAAAAGTGAATGTGATGTAAAATGCAATCATAAGCATGCAATTTTAGCTTGTTTTTCGATCTCTCATCTTTCAGCTATTTCAGTCATGTTTTTCTCCGGATTTTTGCCCAAGGATTCCACATCCTAAGTCCATTTCCTTGCTGGCCAGTGTTAATTTCATTGACAAATAATTTTCGTCAACTACATTTTTTTTCACTGACGAAAATTTTTTCACTTTTTAAATGACCAAAACTATGACAAAAATTGACTGACTTTTTCGTCAACTAATGAAAACGAGGTGAAAATGTTAGGGAGGGATGATTTGGGAACAGATTGATTCAGAACGAATCTGCTGCGTAGTCAGGAGGTTAGATGCGTACATTTGAACTGTATCATAGCCTGTTGATCTAACCGGCGGGACATAAGCTAGAATACATTGGCTGCACGTCTCATAAAACGTTAAAAAATGTCAATATCTGGGAGAAATAGAAGAGCAGACATATGGATAAATTTGACAACTCAATTTGGTCTGGTTTTCTGAGCGCAGACACCCAAGCAGCACCTCTCACACAGCGCACGAGTTCTCTTTCGGGTCTCTTGAAAGGAGAAATAAACACATGTCGAATTTTCCATTTTGACGAGTATTCATGTAAACACACTCGGTTACGTCTTCGGTGAACGAAAACAGGTGGGAGAAAATCGGATGTGTATCAGTACATTGCATCCGTGCATTCGGTTTTAAAGTGACAGCAGCCTAAATTAGTTGCTATTGTCTGTGGCATTGATATTAAACAAGCAACAAAAGAAAGACAGAAAATCACTCACTGCTTAGACTGAATCACTTTAGTAACCTTAATAAAAATTAATCTATGTATAGATTTTGTATTTATATACTGTAAATATGTCTGCATGAAAGAATGAATAATGTGGTAAACAAGTTGTTATAAAGAATGCTTAATTAGCCTATATAACCATTGGTATTTCATTAAAAAGAAGACCATGTTGTTGTTTCTTTATGAGAAGTGGTTTTATTTCATTTTAACATGAAGGCATGTGTGGTGAAGGCATAGTATTTCACAGCAGTTAAATCTGTGTCTATCATGATAAAACCTTAATATCAAACCTATACAGTGAGTTTACTCATTTTAGAGAAATGCTTAATAAATGCATTACACTGTAAATAAACCCATTCGATTTTAGCCAAGTAAATCTACTGTAGATTTAGTCAACTAAAACGTTATAATATTTAGTCAACTAACACTAGACTAAAACTAAAAACAATTCAGGTAAGTAAAATATGACTAAAACTAAATAGCATTTTAGTCAAAAGGCTATGACTAAGAGTTAATAAAAATTTACTGTCAAAATTAACACTGGTGCCGGCTGAGCTACCGAGCAAGCTTGTTATGCCCGGAAAGCAAAACATATGGAGCTGTAATCATAACTGTGTACGGAATCTATTACAGGTGCTCGCTGTTTTACCACCTCTAGTGTTCATTTCTGTTGGAAACTGCAGTGATATGTACTTATTGGTGCATATTTGCGTCTTGCGGAAAGGTTTTCACAGGTACGTTTTCGTCATGAGATCAGGTAGTGTTTTTTTCTCATGTTTTCATCTCGTCTCGTCTCGAGTTTGTCTCTTCTTCTTGTCACATTCCATTTCATTTCATCTCTACTCATTTAATTTCCTGTCTCTTCTCTGACTTCTCTCTATTCCCCCCGTTGTCTCATTTCTCCCCATCTCTAATTTTGTTTCTCTTTTTGTCTGATCTCATGTCGTCTTAACTCTCCATGTCTCTTTTCTCTTCATTCTCTAGTAAAACACTCCAGCTCGTCTCGACTTTCCTTCTGTTTGCATGTTCAGAATATTCATCTCATTACATCAGCTATCCATTACAATGTTGGAGAACCTGTTCTCGTTTATGAGGACATTCATCTAAATGTAATTCTGAAATGCACTTTTTATAGAGAAGCGAAGTACGCCATCTCAAGGACACCACCTGTCATTCTCAGACTGATGTGCCATTTGAATTCAGCTTTACAAGAGAAAGCTAAGAAAATGAAAGGAAAAAGTTGTCTGGCAGCTTGGTAATCCTTCTCCCTCAGTGTCTCTGCTTAAGACAGGTCACAGACCTTTACAGCACATATCTAATTTGGAGATTTGGGAGTCTCTGAAGTGGTGGACCTGAAGGAATGTTTCAGGGGTTTGAGAACTCTATTAGAATTCTGCAAATGAACAGTCTGCAGGGATGTTTTCAAGGACTCTGCAAGCATCAAAGCATTTAGAGAGAGAGAGGGAGAGAGAGAGAGAGAATGCATTAAGGTAGGAGAGGTTAGATGAGAATTCAGGAGTCACCGATAAAGATATTTCTCGTCTGCACTTCAGCACTGGAGCAAGACATGTCTAAAGATCAAACTCAGCTGTCAGGCTGACAAGACTTATTTACACTTATAGGCACGAGTCTGATTTCACCTGCACACTGTGTGGACTTTACAATTGTTTCAAATATAGACACAGAATACTGATTCGATTGTAAAAAATATATTTGAAGATCAATACAAGTTAAATCACCAGCATTTGATGCATAATGTTAATTACCACAAAAAATTATTTTGACTCGTCTTTTGCTTTCTTCAAAAAAGCAAAGATCTTGTTTACACACATACTGTTTATATACTGTGGCTTTTGAAACAGTTCACCTCAAAATCAAAATACTGTTAGTAATTATCCTAATGTCGTTTCAAACCCATAAGACCTTCGTTCATGTTTGAAACACAAATTAAGATACTTCTGATGAAATCCAAGAGCTTTCTGACCCTGCATAGACAGCAACACAACTGACACGTTCAAGGCCCAGAAAGGTAGTAAGGACATTGTTAAAATAGTCCATGTGACATCAATGGTTCAACCTTAGTTTAATGAAGCTACAAGAATACTTTTTGTGTGCAAAGAAAATAAGAATAACATTTTTTAACAATTTCTTCTCTTCTGTGTAAGTCTTCGACACGCGTTCATGAGAGTATCACGATGCATATGTCTATGCAGGGTCAGAAAGCTCTTAGATTTCATCAGAAATATCTTAATTTGTGTTCTGAAGATGAACGAAGGTCTTACTTTTTTGTACTATCCCTTTAACATTAATTTCATTGTAAGAACCTCACTGTGACCTAGAATTTTTACACTGTAAAAAAATAAATCCATAAAATAACATAAAAAGTACTGGCAGCTACGGAAGCCCATTTCTGCCACTGAATTATAAATAAAAAAGGTAATTGCGACTTTTTATCTCATGATTCTGACTTTTTTCTCAGTTTCGAGTTTACATCTCACAATTCTGACTTTTTTTTCTCAGAATAGTGAGATATAAACATACAGTTGCGAGTTCTAAAGTCAGAATTGTGAGATTTAAATTGCAATTCTGACGTTTTTTCTCGTAATTGCGAGTTTGTATCTCGTAATTCAGACTTTTTTTTGCAGTCCAGTTCTGAGGAGTTCTGAGGAGAAAAAAAGACTGATATGTTCACAGAATTGTGAGTTTATATCTCACAATTCTGACTTCATTTCTCATAATTGCAAGTTTATATCACGCAATTATGACTTTATTTCTCAGAATTGTGACTTTATAACTCGCAATTGTGAGTTATATCACAATTCTGAGAAAAAAAGTCAGAATTGTGAGTTTGAATCACGGAATTCTGAGAAAAAAAGTCAGAATTGTGAGATAAGTCGCAATAATCTTTTTTTTTATTATTTAGTGGCAGAAACGGGCTTTCATAATCAGCTCATTATACACAACATTATTCAATAAATTTACAGAAATTTCTGTTAACTCTAAAACACAATTCAATGAAGTGTAAAAGTTAAAACACTGGTAAAACACCTGTATAAAATAAATACAGAAAAATTTCTTCAAATTATACAGTATATTGTGCCCTATTTTTACAGATTTTTATTTTTTTAAGAGTGTAGTTAAATCTACATTGTCACAAGTGGCGTTGATTAGCTTAACTTTTACTGAGCCCAGAATGTTCCTAATGTGACTGTATTTTTTCTTATACTTGTAAGTTAATGCAAAATTAAATATTCCATTTCATGTGTTATATTCATACTCATATTCCACATATTAATATAATATGCCATGTAGAAAGCAGCTGGCCTAGATGAATACTGCAACAACACAATTCATTTTATATTATTAATCTGCAGTGTAAGTTAGTTCTTCTATAGAATAGCTGGGTTAAATAGCTAGAGTGTAATATGTCTTCCTCCATTTTAAGGTCTCTTATTGGTTCCTTGTTTTTTCTTTTTCCTCAGTGTTACTCACAGCTGGCCAATCAGAATCTAGAAGTGTTCTTAGTATTGAGCAGTGGTTCTCAACTCCAGTCCTCGAAGCCCACTGCTTTGCAAATTTTGTATGTCTCCCTCATTTAATGCACCTGATTCAGATCATCAGCTTGTTAGGAGAAAGATCCACGAACTGAGTGTGTCAGATTCAGAAACATACAAAATGTGCAGAGCAGTGGGCCCTGAGGATTGGAGTTGAGAACCACTGGTATAGAGCATCTTAACAGGCACACATAAATATATCCTATAGAGGGCGCCGTAAACATTCTTTCAGGTTTCTTTCCCTGAAGGTGTTCTTTTTTCCTTTGGTTGTTCTATACTTTGCTTTTTGTTTTTCTTTATCCATTTTTCTGGCATGAGGCTCTGTGTTCGTAGAAAGGAGTGCGCTTATCCAGCGGAAAGTTGGGTGGGAAACAATCAGACAATTGTGTTCCTGAGATTACAGTGTGGAGGAGAAAGATCTATGAGCTCTGTGTATGGTTTACATACATTAGAGAAAAGCACGGGCGACAAGGATTTTTTTAAGCCAGAAAATTATACGTCATACTATTCTAAGTCTGTTGTAAGAACCCTTAGATATTTATTTCCATTGCAAGACTTGGAAAAAAAAGAAAGCCAGGTTAGAAAAAGAACGAGACGGAGGGCTGGCGGGTGAAAAATAATACAAGATTTTTTTTGCCAGAGCAATCGGAAGGATATAGGAATTCTGTGCCAATGGTTAAGGTCAGGCCTGCTTATTCTCAGGATAAAGCACCACTGCAGGCTGGCTGTCAGACAGACAACGGCCTTTTCTCTTTCTCTAAGATTCATGTGTGTGGAGGAAACCGATCCGCAAGGCTGTCAGCTGATTTTAGCTGCATGGTGCAGAAAAATCTGTTTTTAAGAACATATATTTTATGAACGACAATAAAACATGCTGAACGGTCCTCTTTTCTCATTTTAGCACTACACAAACACTAAAACTTGAACTGCAACACTATATCAAACATTAAACAGAATTCAGATTACATAAGGAGCTAAAAAATTTACCCTATGAGATATCCAAAACGACACAGTTTCAGTAATGATGGATATTTTAATAAAATAAAAAAAAAACAAATCAGAGTGAGATGCACAATGAGATTGCATAGCATCTAAAATCTTTCTCTCTTAAATGTTGCATGTGTTTTTGGGCCTAATTTACACTTCAAAGTGTAAATTGGTTTGAAGTCTAACATTTAAAGGGTCTATCATTCAGTTTAAAGATAAATCTTAATCTTTCTGCCTAAAAAGATGATGTTTAGACTTATATCACATATTCTCCATTTCAGCTTTGTGTTTTGCTAATTACATGTAGTCTAATATTGCTATAAATCCAGTTTTTCATATATGGATGTGTAAAGGGATAGTTCACCCAATTATTAACCCTCATGTTGTTCAAGACCTTCGTTCGTCTTTGAAACACAAATTAGGATATTTTTGATGAAATCCAAGTGCTTTCTCACCCTGTGTAGACGGCAACACAACTGACACATTCAAGGCCTAAAAAGGTAAGGAAGGTAAGGACATTGTTAAAATAGTCCATGTGACATCAGTGGTTCAACTTTAATTTTATGAAGCTACAAGAATACTTTTTTTTTTTACCTTTATAGGATTTTGGGTAAATTTAGACAGGCCCCTTTTCTAAACAACCCTGTTATAGCTTCCCAAAGAGTACATTTCAACATTTTTTTGATAATTATCAGCCTAGAGAGAGAATTGTACTGCAGTGTTTGTCAGATTGAGCAAAAAACCTAGGACTAGTTCGCAACAGTACGTTATTTACATCTTCTCAATCATTTAACAAATGGTTTGATTGAAAGCAGTAGTTCATGAGACAAAGTTGTCCAGAATGAGAAGTTCTATTGTATGATATGAATATCGTGCGTATGTGCAAAAAAAAATGTGCAACATACATTAATTTACGCCCATGAAAAATGTGATATGGATTTCTTTCAGACCTTTGGGGCTGTGAGTCAAATGAGCCCACCGAGTTCCGATCGGCCTCCTTTAACCTTGTCTAACAGGTGCTCAAATTGCGTCGGCCATGTTTTTTGAGAAACGCAAATGTCCTTGTAGACTGTTGTGGTACTTCGGACCAAGAACGTGCACACAGATATTTTTATGTTGATAGGACAAATGGTTGCGTGGTTATAGCAACTATTATAGATTTTTATGTTTTTTTTTCCCCTTCTTATAGCATCACCAAGTGGCCAAGCTCTGTGGTTTTTGTTCTGAGATTGGAGGAGATATCTCATTCCGTTCAGGAGTTCTAGGCATTTTACTAAAAGTGGCCCTGCCCCCTTCAAATGTTTTGGCACCTCTTAGTGATGGTGAGTCGAAAGTTCACTCTCCAGAGGATCTTCCTGCACTGGTTTGGTTCCGATCGGGTGAAAAACCTAGGACTAGTTCGCAAGTTTTTCACCCGAAAATTTCGCGAAGCTCACAGTCAAATCTGAGGCATGCATTTTGTCCAGCGTGAGCCAAGGATTCCAACAATATAAGACACTTGAGCCTTAGTTTAGAAGTTATATGCGAGGCCGATTGGGGTGAGCCTTGGTCATGTTGTAGGCAGTGTGAGTACTACCGTCCCTCCAAGTTTTAAGTCTCTACGAGTTTTGTTCTGATCGGCCTCTTCTGACCTTAACAGGTGCTCATATTTCATTGCTATTCACTGCAGCCATGTTTTTTGAGAAACACAAATGTCCTTGTTGACTGTTGTGGTATTTCAGTTGTAGCCATTTTTATGTTTTTTTCCCTCTTATTGCACCACCAAGCGGCCAAGCTCTGTGATTTTTGTCCTGTGACCTCATATTGAGCTCTTACAGAAGTTTTTACCAAAAAAAAAACGTACACAAGTTTTTACTAAAAGTGGCCCTGCCCCTTTCGAACGTTTTGGCCCCCCTTAGTGATGGTGAGTCGAAAGTTAAAATGTTTTTTGATAATTATTGATATTCACTCTCCAGAGAATCTTCCTGCAGTGGTTTGGTTTCCAATCGGGTGAAAAACCTAGGACTGGTTTGCAAAGGTAGGTTTTTCAAAAAATGCGAGGCAAAATTTCACAAAGCTCACAATCAAATCTGAGGCATGCATTTTGTCCAGCGTGAGCCAAGGATTCCAAAATATAAGACACTTGAGCCTAAGTTTAGAAGTTATGAGCGATTTCATACTTTTGATCACTGTGTTTCCCCCGGTAGTACTCACACCGGCAGTGTTTAAGTCTCCACGGTCTCTACCACTTATGGTTTGGAGATCGCTGATCTGTGATCATTCTAACAATTACAATAGGGTTTCAGCGCTACGTGCTTGAACCCCTAATGACTTTATTCAACTATTTTTTCTCTTCCGTGTCAGTTCTGTCATGAACTTGCATTGAAGGGAAAACAAATTGTTGAATTAAGTCATTATTTTTTGTTTTCTTTGCATACAAAAAGTATTTGTATAGCTTTATAACATTACAGTTTAACCACTGATGTCACATGGACTATTTTAACAATGTCCTTACTACCTTTCTGGGACTTCATGTCAGTTGCGTTGCTGTCTGTGCGGGGTCAGAAAGATCTGGGATTTCAACAAAAATATCTTAATTTGTGCCCATATATAAAGGTCTTACAGGTTTGGAATGACATGAGGGTGAGAAATGAATGACCAAATTTCCATTTTGGGGTGAAAAACTGAACTATCCCTTTAACTATTCCTTTAATAGATAAAACAACACTATTCACATTATGAAGCTTGTCTACTGACTGTTATAATTATAACATACCTCCATTATAATTAACATGGGCGTTATCAACGTTTCATCAGGCTTTGTGTACTTCTATCAAACTTTTAATTGTATCCAACCCATTTAATTTACAATGCTAATGACTGCTACAATGTCAAAGATGTTTGCGAGCGAATTTCAAAGCATTAGACTAAACATTTTCTGTTTATCTTTACAATTATCTCTGCTCTCCATTAAAGTGAGTAACAGGGATGACAAGACGTGTGTGTGGCTAGTGAAAAGCAGTCTAATAATCAGATCTGTGAAGGACAGGCAGACAGCAGAACGTGTGTGTTTACATAGCCCGAGTCACATGACGAGTCCCTGCATATGTGACTAGTAGATTATGCTGCCGGGTGCCTGGGTAAAGATGTCTTCCTGTAGCCTGCGCTCCCCTCACATGTCTGGCGACAGTTCAGTGTGCCTGTCTGTCGTCAAACGCTCACCATGTTTATTTTCCCTCCTATGGAATGACATGTTTCCCTCTCTGCCGAACAGCAGCCGGGTTGGGTCTCGCTCGCACACGAGGCTCATATGCGTTCCTTCATCTTTTTCAATGCTTGGCTGATTGGAGGGACTCTCAAAACCAGATCGCTAATGAATCAGACCCTCCAGATCATAGCGTGATCAGCTTTCCTTCCACTCCCACCCTGTTTTTTCTAATCTTCCCAGCTGAAGTGATGTGACCGTTGGGCGTTGTTGGCCCGAACTATCCCGGCTTTGAGTCCTGGTCTGGTTAGTGGCTGGGAGGTGGGCTTCGGTTGTAAAAATAGGGAAAGAAAAACAGACAGAGAACAATGAGAGCTGTAAAACGCAGTTTCGCCATGATGTGCTAGCCAGAGGCACCTCCGCCCTGCGGTGACCGGACCCGACCCGTACTTCTGGTTCTGTCCCTCGCTGACATTTCCATACATAAGGCTTTAGTGAACTGGCAGACAGGCTCTGCCAACTCCTTTTTATAACTTGTACGTCGGCAGATACAATTAAAGTACAGTGCATTAATTTTTTGCTGCCATCAGGACATTGATTTAGCTGTCGGTGGGAATATAATTGCTCTTTCCTACTCCATCTTTCTCTCTTTTATAAAAACATGAATATACCACCAGACTGAATTGTATGAGGGTTTTAGTTCAAAGGGTATTCATTTGTTTGTGCTGCAGATTTTGGGACAATTAGCTTGTCCTGAATGAAAGAAAAACATTGAATGTAAAACACATTACATAATAAAAAAGCATGTTCCAACCTCATTCACCACTGCTACCATCCTGTCCTTTAGTAGCTGTGCTAAAAATTCATGTGCTTAACCAGGACACCAGACAATAAATTTGTATTAATGTTGTGTGTATTAATGTACAATGATACAATGAATTACAGAACGATAGATAGATAGATAGATAGATAGACAGATAGATAGATAGATAGATGATAGATAATGTCGAACAACAATTTAAAGTAAAGGAATATACTTTATACTTTAAATGAAATATTTTAATTATATAAAAATATTAGAAATTAAAAATATTATTTAAAAAATATTTTTTTTAAATAATTAAAAATAAATTACATACATTAATACATTATAAAGATATTTTAAATGCATTACATATAGGTAACACAAAAGATGTTCAAATGCGGTGAAAATATGAATAAGATGAAATATGATCAAATACGTAGAATAAGAGATAAATAAGATAAAATATAATTATAATTGAAATAAAATATAAAATGTATTTATTTATTATTTGCAGACATTATTTAGAAAGAGAGTTTAAAATATAGAAATATACTTTATACGATGAATATGATAAAATATAATTAAGAATTAAAATAAAAAAAATTATTTATTTATTTCTTGATAATATTTAGAGCATTTGAAGTATATAAATATATCAAATACATGATTTTTTAGTTGTTTTTTTTAAATAAATAAAAATAGATTATATAAATTAATACATTATAAAGGTATATTAAAAGCATTACATATAGATAACAAAAGAGAAGGATTTTAAAATTATGTGGCTGGTAATAAATAAATAAATAAAGAGTAAGAGATTACTAAGATCAAATTTAATTATAATTAAACTTCAATTTAAAATACATTTATTTATTTATTTGCTGACAATATTTAGAAAGAGAGTTGAAAGCATAAAAATATACTTTATACTTTAAATGAAATATTTAAAGTATATAAATATTTGAAATATATGATTTTTTTATTTTTTTAATTAATAAATCATAATAAAAATATATTAATAAGTTACATACATTAATACATTATACAATATGTTAAATGCATGACATATAGGTAAAACAAAAGAGAAGGGCTTTAAAATAATTAAAATAAATAAAATAATTAAAATAAAGTCTAAAATGTATTTATTTATTTGCTGACAATATTTAAAAAGCATGTTTAAAATACAGAAATATTAATTAAATTTAATATAAATTAAACTTAAATTAAAAAAAATAAAAAAAGAAATCATATAAGGGCTTTAAAATTATTTCAGATGTGGCAGATAAAATATACAGAATAAGAGATAAATAGGATAAAATATAAATATAATTAAAAAAAAAATCTCCAATAAATAAATAAATAAATAAATGTATTTATTTGCTGAAAATATTTAGAAAGAGAGTTGAGTTTAAAATATAGAAATACACATTAAATTAAATAGTTTAAGGGCTTTAAAATTATTTAAAATTTGGCCAATAAACTGTATAGAATAATAGATAAATATGATAAAATATAATTATAATTAAAATAAAATCTTCAATAAATAAATAAATGTATTTATTTGCTGAAAATATTTAGAAAGAGAGTTTAAAATATAGAAATACACATTAAATGAAATAGTTTCAGGGCTTTAAAATGATTTAAAATTTGGCCAGTAAAATGTATAGAATAATAAATAAAAATTATAAAATAAATAAATAAATAAATGTATTTATTTACTGAAAATATTTAGAAAGAGAGTTTAAAATATAGAAATACACATTAAATGAAATAGTTTAAGGGCTTTAAAATTATTTCAGATTTGGCCAATAAAATATATAGAATATGAGATAAATAAGATAAAATATAATTAGAATTAAAATAAAATCTGGAATTTATTTATTTATTTACATGAAGATATTTAGAAAAAAAATTTGAGAGTTTAAAGTATACAAATATACTTTAAAAGAAATAGTGTAAATAAACAATAAATATTTGAAAAATAAGATAAAAATAAATTGCATACATTAATACATTATAAAGATATATTAAATGCACTACATAGTAACACAAAAGAGAAGGGCTTTAAAATTATTTCAGATGTGGCCGATGAAATATACAGAATAAGAGAGAAAAAAAATTATAATTAAAATAAAATCTAAAATGTATTCATTTATTTATTTATTTGGGAATGATGAACACTAATGGTTGGATAGATGTGCAATATAGTGAATGAATTTATTTATTTATTTATTTTTATAGTCCTACAGTGTATTTCCTTTTTCGGTCTATGAGGAGCTTCATATTTAAAAATTAAGCTTTAAAAAAAAAAAAGCACAACTATTTCTTTAAGCAACCAGGACAGTAAAAATAATTGTAACATTGGAAAAAATAGCACACCACCTACAAGGAACTAACGTGTAATTCCTTGCGATTCTGATTGATTCTCACGACTGTTAAGAGAAGGTTCTGTGAACACAGTTGCTTTTATCACAGACGTCTATCTGTGAGGTCTCCAAGGCTCTTAAGGTAACCAAAGAAGGTGGCGCCGTAAACTGACTCAAGCGTTCCAGAGTGGAAACAGCCTGTTTTTGAGCGTCAGCAGGAACTATCGCTCTTTAACGTTTGTGTCCACAAGCCGTGAAACAATCTAATGTTCTCGCACCCCTTTTAAAGGAGTCACAGGCTGTCTTTAATGTCTTCGCAAACATTCACGCACGTCTCTACGGTGCTGTTACACTCCGGATCCCCACGACCAGTCATTCCGTTTCCCCAGTAACAGAGTGTTTGTGTCCATAAATAAAGAGGCTATTTACTGTCCAGGTTTATGGTTGGTACACCTCTATTCCTATGTACTTTTCCCTTCTGGCAGGTTTAACGCTCACCTGAGAGCTCCTGGATCTATTTCACACTCCACTAGGTCTTGGGGAGGGGGTTGGGTGAGGCGAAGAAGGTTTGCAGCATCTCCACTAGCATCAGAGGCTCTCAAATGTCTCTCCAAACTGATCAGGAAGAGGATCTGACTGGAAATACTTTGTGAGGAAGCCTCACCTGTGCATACACACACACACACGCTGACAAGATAAGAGTGAAACTGTTACATTTGTCCTGCTGAATCCCTCCATGTGTCAGTGTGGAAGCCTGTGATCCTTTGATGATGATCAAAGCCGAGGCAAAGTGTGTCCCTAATTCCCCTGCTTTGGCCAATCTCCTTCTGTCTCTCTACCCTTTCTCACTTTCTCTTTCCTTCATCCCTTCTCCATCTTTTTACTTTTTCCTCCGTCTTCTTTTTGTATTCTTTATTTATAGCTTCTTGTCGACTGAAGTTTAAAGGGTGTTTATAGAAAACGATACATTATAGAGAATTAAATGTATTTTTTAAATTAAAAGCATTTAATTTGTTAATAGAAAATGATTTACTACAGGGAATTAAATGTAATTTTTTTAATTAAAAGTGTTTAATATGTTTATAGAAAATGATACACTATAGAGAATTAAATGTAATTTTTAAATTAAATGTGTTTAATATGTTTATAGAAAATTATACACTACATAGAATTAAATGTCATTTTTTTAATTAAAAATATTTAATATGTTAATATAAAATGATTCACTACAGGGAATTAAATGTAATTTGTAAATTAAAACTATTTCATATGTTTATAGAACATGACACACTATAGGGAATTAAATGTAAGTTTTAAATGAAAAGTATTTAATATGTTTTTAGAAAATGATTCACTATAGGAAATTATATGTCATTTTTAAGTTAAATTAAATTAATTAAATTACTTATTTTGAGTTGCATTCATTTCTCTTTCTCTTCCTCTCTATACACACAATTTTTATTCATAATTTGAATTATTTTATCATTATTTTATTTTGTTTTCTTTTAGGTTTTAATTAGTTTTAGTAATTTTGTTGTTTTTGTAATTTTACTAATAAAAAGTGAATTTTTATTAGTTAATTAAAAGTATGCCTATATAGTTTACTATTTTTTTTAATTTCCATTTTAATTTGAGTTATTTTAGTACTTCAACCTAAATAAGTGCCTTTCCATTGAACTGAAATAAAATAAGTAAAATTTAATTTAATTTAATAATTGAATTTAATTTCAATTTTAATTATTAATTGTATATATTTAAATATATTTATTTAAAAGAAAAAAACACATTTGGTCCAGGGTAGTAATTTTCACTCAGAAATTGTATTATAATATATAATAATAACAACTAAATGATAAAGAATACATTGCATTAAACATTAATTTTTAAATTAATTATTTTTTTTGGTAAAACACACTTCAATCTTTGTTTTATTTACAGCTTTGAAAAACAACGTGTCTTTTTTTTCTTTTGTCCTTGCATTTTATTTTATTATTTATTGCTTCATGTATTTATTTACATCAGTATTGGTCAGTATTAGATTGATTAGGTTATTGTATTTTTACATTTCAATTACCTTTGCCACAATCGAAAACTCACTTTAAGTACATATTTAAAAATATTCATAACATTTAACAAAATAATTTGTCGTACTTTATGATGTTCTGATATCTAAATCCACTTTAGGTAGCAATTAAAATGATTTCATTATTTTTTTATTTTTAAAAAAGGTAGATAAAATATTTTAATGTCAAACATTTACTGATTATTTGGCATAACATTTAATTACACTTCTAATCTTAAAATAAATGAAAAATAAAATAAAATAAAATAAGTTTCATTTTGAATGCAGACAAATATTATAGAATTTTACTTTCGGGCATTAATCGATTCCATAATAATCGGCTTATAAAGTCAGTCCCTAATTTTCATATGATCTCATACTTCCTCAGTGCAGAAACCCCCAAAAATCTTTCGACTGCATCTTTGGCCTGTCTAAGGGTAAAGTAAGTTATAACTGTTCAAAGTTTCCTCTTTTTTTCTTACCTGTCTGTGTTTATCTTTTATCTCTTTTCCTTTGCCACCTCACTCTCCCTCAACTCTCTCATTCCCTCCATGTCTTTCCCTTCCCCCTTCCCTCTCTCCTTCTGTCTCTTTCCCTTTGTATTCTTATCTGTCACTGCTCCTTCCTGTCTCATGTTTCCACACATATGCACACTGTCAACACTCAACAACATCTTTCAGTAGAGTAAACCTCCTATAGTAGCGTATCTCTCTCTCTCTCTTCCAAAAACTTGTTCTAGCTCTCATTTTTTTGTTGGCAGATTTATAAAAATCGAGCAAAAGTATTCCTCTGTGCGTTTGCCAGTCTGCTATGCGTCACGCCACACGTAGAAGGTGCTCGCTATGGAGATGATGACATTTTTGTGATGGATCCCTCTCCACGGACGGCATCACTCTCGCGCCGACAATTTCCAGTGTCTATCTCGCCGTTTCGTGGGTGATGGCTGACCTCTGACCTTTGAATGAGGCCATCCTGTGCAGACAGGTGATGACAGGCGTCAGAGAGAGGCAGACACCATTTGTGCTTGTCAGGCTTTGAAATGCATCACATTAAAGACCCAACACAAAACGGCTCTCCTGAGTGCTGGTCTGATGCGTCTGATTGCTCTTGTTCTGACATGTTGGAGCTTTGTGGGACTGTTTGGAAAGTCTTTACGCTTCACTTCTGTCCTGTTGTTCACTTGAAAAACAAGTGAAAAATTCAAAGCCATACATTCAACACTAAAATTATCGATTCAACATCAAGATTTTTATTTGTTCTACTGTCTGTGCCTTCCTTTCAGATTCGTACTTTTCTTTAAATGTCCGATTTTATCAGAATTACTGGACAAAGACTGAACGTATCTCACCCATATGTGTTTTGTAAACAGTGTTCATTTGGCAAATTCCTACTGGATACAGTATCACAGATTTTGACAGTAATGTGTTCCTTTGTCTGATGTTTGGAAAATTGAAGACCTTATCTTTCAAACGTTTGTGGTACCTTTTTTGATACAAAAAAATATTACTTATAATTCAGCAAAGATGCATTTAATGTGTTCAAAAGGGACATAAAGACTTAATTTTACTAAATATTTCTATTTTTTCAAAATGCTTTAAACATGATTGAACATGATTAATGATCATGATATCCACAAAACATTTAGCTATTAATATTAACTATTTTCAACACTAATAATAGCATATTAGAATTATTTCTAACGGATCGTGTGACACTGAAACAATTTTATTTTAGTATCATTAAGGCAGTATTTTTATTAATGTTTCGAATTATTATTATTATTTTTTTATTTTTTAATATTGATTTTAAAGTTTTAGTAATTTTGTTGTTTTTGACATTTTATTAGTTTTTTTTTTTAAATTATGCGTATATAGTTTTTTATTTTTTATTTCCATTTTAGTTTATTTTAGTATTTTAACTTTTACTATTTTACTTTACTTTTATTTTATAGTATTTTTATTCATATTTTAAATTATTTTATTTTGTTTTGTTTTAATTTAGATTTCACTTAAGTTGTAGTATTTTGTTGTTTTTGTAATTGTATTAGTTTTTTTGAAAGCATGCCTATATAGTTTAGTATTTTTTATTTTCATAGTTTTTGTTTATTTTAGTACTTCAACTAAAAATAAAAGGATCATGTGACACTAAATCAGTGTTAATTTAGTATTATTAATATACTATTTTTATTCATATTTTGAATTAATATTTTTTTTTATTTTAAGTTTTTATTTTAAGATTTGATCATTTTGTTGTTTTTGTCATTTTTATTTATTTATTTATTTATTTATTTAAAATTATGCCTATATAGTTTATTATTTTTTATTTCCATTTTAGTTTTAGTTATTTTGGTACTTCAATAAATAAACAGATCATGTGACACTAAAGCAGTGTTATTGTGGTATCATTAATATATTACTTTTTATTCATATTTTGAATAATTTTTTTTTTCCATTTTGTTTCATTTTGAGTTTGGTTAAATATTAATATTTAGTAATTTTGTTTTGTTTTTACATTTTGTCTATATAGCTTATTATTTTTTATTTAGTTTTAGTCATTTTAGTACTTCAACTCAAATGGATCATGTGACACAAAAGCAGTGTTATTTTGGTATCATTAGTATACTATTTTTTATTTGTATTTTGAATTCATTTTTTTAATGTTTGTTTTCATTTTGATTTTAGTTAAAGTTTTAGTACTTTTCTTGTTTTCGTAATTTTTATTAGTTTTAGTTTTTTTTTACATTTTGCCTATATAGTTTATTATTTTTTATTAATATTTTAGTTTTAGTTATTTTAGTACTTAAATAAATCTTAATAAAAATTAGAAATGTTGCCTTTCCATCAAACTGAAATAAAATAAGTTTATATAATTTATTTAATTAGTTATTGTTTTATTTTATTTAATGTTTTATTTATTTATTTATTTATTTATTTAGCAGTAATAACCATCTGAAGACTGGTTGCTAAAAATTCAGATTTGCCATCACAGGAATTAATTACATTTTAAAATATATTAAAATAAAGGTATGAACTGTAAAAATATTTCACAATATTACAGGTTTTATAGTATTTTTGATCAAATAAATGCACTCCTGGTGAGCATAAGACATCACAAAAATCTTATAAACCCCAAACAAAATGCAATTTAATTTGCAGGTCTCCTAGCAACAAAACTGAAGAGGATAAATGATTCAGTGCTAGCATTTCTTCCATAAATGTACAACTATCAAGAGAGATACTAATTTACTTTCTTTTACACTCTTGTGTCTGAAAATATTGGCTGATGAACACAGGGGCTGCTGGGAAATGTAGTTACCCATTCGCCTTGGCCCTCCATATGCAAAGGAGTCATGTGAGGTCAGGAGTGCGGTGTATGCAGTGATGGTGGCTAATTGGGTAGCACTACCATTAAGGGTGGAGAACTCAGTGGCCCCGGCCCAGTCTAGAGCCGAGAGAGAGACTCATTAGTATAGCTCCACTCAGGCCTGCCCTCACAGCTCACCTGTCAGTGAGGCAGATGGACAGTAATGGCTTGTGTTTGTAGCTGTGGAAGCAAGTGTGGGTGTAAATGTATGTGTGTGTATATGCGTGTCTATAGGTGTATGTCTGTGTGGCGGTTCTTCCTCTCTGTTTCCCCTGCAGCTGTCTCTCTTAGAGAGGTGGGAACGGAGCAGTGGAGCACGATGTCTCCTCTCTGCTGCAGGTAAATGGACAGAACTGTCTGCTGTGAGGAAACAGACCGCGTATATAGTACACATTACACCTCAGCGGTACCTGCAGCTAATGTTCATCAAAACTTGGGATAAAAAAATCAATCTATCAATTGTTCCATCACTCTGTCATTCTATCATTTGTTCTAACTATTGTTCTATCTCTCATTCTGAATTATTTTCTATCTATCTATCTATCTATCTATCTATCTATCTATCTATCTGTTTGGCTGTCTATCTGTCATTCTATCAGTCGTTTTGAATCTATTGTTCTTTCTCTTCCTGACTTTTGCTTTCTTTCTTTCTTTCTTTCTTACTATTATTCTATTGTTCTCTCTCTCAACCTAAATTTTGTTATCTATCTATCTATCTATCTATCTATCTATCTATCTATCTGTCATTCTATCTGTCATTCTATCAGTCATTTTAAATCTATTGTTCTTTCTCTTCCTGACTTTTTCTTTCTTTCTTTCTATTATTCCATTGTTCTCTCTCTCAACCTAAATTTTATCTATTTATCTATCTATCTATCTATCTACCGCTCTGTCATTCTATCAGTCGTTTTGAATCTATTGTTTTTTCTCATCCTGACTTTCTTTCTTCCTATCTATTATTCTGTTGTTCTCTCTCTCATCCTAAATTTTGTCATCTATCTATCTATCTATCTATCTGTCATTCTATCAGTCATTTTTCTATTGTTCTTTCTCTTCCTGACTTTTTCTTTCTTTCTTTCTATTATTCCATTGTTCTCTCTCTCAACCTAAATTTTATCTATTTATCTATCTATCTATCTATCTACCGCTCTGTCATTCTATCAGTCGTTTTGAATCTATTGTTTTTTCTCATCCTGACTTTCTTTCTTCCTATCTATTATTCTATTGTTCTCTCTCTCATCCTAAATTTTGTCATCTATCTATCTATCTATCTATCTATCTGTCATTCTATCAGTCATTTTTGTTCTTTCTCTTCCTGACTTTTTCTTTCTTTCTTTCTTTCTCTTTCTTTCTATTATTCTATTGTTCTCTCTCTCAACCTAAATTTTATCTATCTATCTATCTGTTATTCTATCATTCTATGCTCTGTTTCTAAATCTATTGTTCTTCTCTTCCTGACTTTTTCTTTTCTTTCTTTCTTCTTCTTCTTTCTTTTCTTCTTCTTCTTTCTTTCTTTCTATTATTTTCTCTCTCAACCTAAATTTTATCTATCTATCTATCTATCTATCTATCTATCTATCTATCTATCTATCGATCTATCTATCTATCGATCTATCTATCTATCGATCTATCGATCTGTTTGGCTGTCTATCTATCATTCTATCAGTCGTTTTGAATCTATTGTTCTTTCTCTTCCTGACTTTTGCTTTCTTTCTTTCTTTCTTTCTTTCTTTCTTTCTATTATTCTATTGTTCTCTCTCTCAACTTAAATTTTATCTATCTATTATTCTGTTGCTCTATCAAACTATCTATCTATCATCTATTTATCTATCTATCTACCTACCTACACACCTACCTACCTACCTATCTATATGATTATACTATTAATATTATTTATCTTTTTTTTTCACTCATAGACAACTCAATTGATTAATTTGCAAAGAAATAACATTAGCATTCTTTTCATCCACCCACTGAGGTCTAGTGAGTCTACAACCTGAAGTCTTTAAGCTGTAATCTGAGGTTTGGGGAGGAATCAGACTAAACGTGACAAAACAATAGTTGGAGGTCAGGCTGTGGGAGTGTGTCCTCCTCCCCCTAATTCTGACAATAATCTGAACCCCATTCCCCCCCTCAGCTCTTCTTTATCCAGCTGGACTTCTCCTACACACCAGCAATCTCTCCACTTCCTTTTCCAATTACTCCTAAAACAGGCTGCTATTAAAGAGTATTACTTTTCCTGAGGGAAAAAACTCAATGTGTGTGTGTGTGACTGTCATGTCCAGTAGCTCAGCAGTGGGTGGCCTTTTGTGGGAGGAATGGAGACCAGCCATGAGAGATTAAACACCCTTGGAGACGCGTCCAACGAGGCTCTATTTTCCAGAACGTTCTTTTTCACATTTTGCTCACTGTGCTTTTACTGTAGCCAGTTTGGAGGATAATACTGCACAGACTTGCCCAAAAGAGAGAGAATATAAAGAAAGAATTGAAAAATGTAAATGTAGTTAGGTGTTTTTTATTGTAGTGTCAGCTGTCCATTCAATGCCGAGGTGGCAACTGGCATAGAGGACGGCAGGATGGTGCAGTGTGCTTTTTTTTTCCAGTCTAATTCATGCAATGCTGCGGTGATCCAATCCACGGTCCCTCCTGCCAGATTTCAGACCAGTGTGGGCAGCCTGGACCGTTCTCCACACTTGCATTCAGTCAAGAGCGCTAATGAGGGATGTTGATCAAAGAGCCTCGGTCCCCTCGGTCCACCTCTTCTGACTCGCTCTCACTCTCTTTCTTTTCTCCTTTTTCTAACTCTTTCTGTATGATCAAGCAGACTTCTGAGAGAGTAAGCTTGCTTAGAGCACCAAGCGAGTACAAAAGCCATTAATAAACCACTATGGATGCTCTACTAGGCATTTAATCATTGCTCTCTCTTTCCTTTCCTGCTCTATCTCCTCCAGGCAAGCCGCTGTGCCGGTCAGACAGCCTCTTGAGCTATAGGGAGCATTAAATGCATGTTAATGTGGGGTTAGAGGGTGGACCATCATTAGGCTGAAACTTGTCAAGTGGACGTCTGTGTTAGAAACAGAGCTGTTGTGTTCAGCACAGAATTACGCTATTTGTTTAACTGGGACATGGAGCATTTCCAGACGATTGCAAAGTCACAGTCACTGGAGAAGTCTGGTGGCCAATTGTGCTCACACCTGTTCTGGTGTGACATTTGCTTAAAAGCACATTTCTGTTCCAGTACAGCTCCATCCTTAATATCCCATTACTGGATATAATTCAAGACGGTTTGGTTTTTGGAAATCATACATATGTGACTGAAATAAGTGCCTGAATTAAAGCATGACACGACATCCAAGAAGAACATTTTGCGAAGGCTGCTCTTTTACAGTTCATTTTCTGATTGGGAAAAAAAAGAAAGAAAAAATGATTAGTATTTTATGTACTAAAATGCTTCTTAAATATTCTAAAAATAAATTGTGTAATATACTACAAGTCAGATGTGTTATCTTAAATGAAGTTTAATTTTGCTCACCCCAATAGTAAATTTATTGTTCTGCTCTTAAAAGCGCTAATTAAGTATTTTTTTATTATTTTTGAAATTTTATGAAATTAGATTTTATTTCAATTTGTTTTAAGCACGTAGATTAGAAAACAAAACAAAAATAAAAAAAAATATTGTAACGGTTATGTTTCATTTAAGTAATAATGTTTCTAATAAGTTTATCCTAAAATTAGACATAACAGAAACATATGCAAAAGTATTCATACCCCTTTATTTCTTTCACATTTGGAAAGGCTGAAAATGCATATCAGAGGGAAAACTAGGCTGTAAAGGTGCTTCAGCTAAGTACTGAGTTAAGGGTATGAATACTTATGCAATGTACTTATGTCAGTTTTTTATTTTTAATAAATTCATGAAGTTGTGACAGTTCTGTTTTTGCTATGTCATTATGGTGAATGGAGTGTATTGATATGGGAAAAAGTAATTTAAAACAGTGTGACATAAGACAGCAATAACAAAATCCGAAAAAAAATGAAGGGGTATGAATACTTTCGCAAAGCACTGTAATACACTGCAATTTTTTTAAGTTGTGAATAAAAGAGATATTATTAGAGTACATTTGAAAAGAAAATACTATTCCATTACTACTAGTCTAGTCTTTTTCTTTTCTACTTCAGAATGCCACATTTAATTCAGTGTGTTACTTGCAGGTTCTTTTTGATTATTATGAAATTTTCTAGCAATTTCTGAGTGATAATTGTAAATCCTACACTCTTTTTTTAGTGTGGATAAGAGACATAAAATTATTGTCGACAGAATAACTCAGATCATTTATCTTGTGAGAATTTGATGGGAAATACACAGAGGGGGTTCGCATTGAAATCTTTGACTTGACAGCAGACTTTCGTATCTTGTGAAATCTGAGTACTGTTAGAGACGTCTGTTGAGATCTCTTCTAGACACATGTGAGATTACTAGGATCATTATATGTAGAAGAAAAATCGGTAGAATAAATACTTTTGCTTTACATGTAATCTCAATTCCATCTAGGAAAAACAATTGAGATATTAATGTACAATCTTCTATGTAAATCTATGAAAAAAGAAAAAAAAAATCACTGTCCTTTAAACAGCTCAAATCTCTCAGCGGACTTTTTTTTAAAGTGCATTATATAAAAGCTGTTGTCTCTGGGGTCAGGGAATGTTCAGTCACACAGAGCTTTTCATCACTAACACCATCCTCTCTCCCGTCTGTTCTTCAGCTGCATTCACAGGCGAGCGAGACGGCTTTACCGCACTGCGTTTAGTGAGCCGAGGGCTGTGGAGAGCGGGGCCTTTATTCAGAGCTGTCTGCCTGAAATGGTGGGGCATTAGCTCACATGAAGAGCCTTTGTGTTTCTGAAGGACACTGTCATTATACACCTCCAGCATTGCGACCTCTCACTCATTCACTCGAGAGAGAGGGTGAGAGGAAGAGAGTAAAAAAAAAAAGGACAGAGGGTTGGAAAGAGACAGCGAGAAAAGAGAAAGAAGCTTTTTGGCAGACAGAGACAAGTGGTGCTCATCTCTTTCATGTGTTTGGCGGTACAGTCGAGAGGAGGGACGAACCGAAATCCTTTTTCTTTTCCCTCCTCAGACACTAGAAGGTAGACTGAGGGGACTGTTCCTTTGCAGTTCTCACAAGCACTGCGGGATTTACACTGAAGTGGACACATCAATAGCACAATCTTTCCACACACATACACACACACACACAGTATACAAAGATAAAGATGTTCATACATGCACAGCCCAAATGCTGGGGTCAGCCCACTGGGTAATTTTATTGGGTTGTTTTTAATATTTTTACCCAAGTGCTGGGATATTTTTTTAACCCAAATGCTAAATTCAACTTTTTGGCTCATTTCATTTGGTTATTTTTAATATTTTTTACCCGGATGCAGAGTAGTTTTTCTGTAACTTGTAAATTGCTGGGTCATTTTTAACGCTGGGTTATTTTTTTCTACTCAACCGCTGGGTTAAGCCTGTCTCCATCGATACAACCCAGCTGCTGAGTTACAGTCAGAGCTTGGGCTTTTTGAGTCCTCTACTGGGTGAGACCGGTTCTCAGCACCACCAATTTAGCGCTTCTTCAGCGAAATAAAGGGTTGTGTACATTTTATTTAATTTATAATGTCTTTACTGTGCTGTAAATTGTATTATTTAATGCAACGCAATGTAAGGACGTAAGGAGTTTAATTTAATTTGTTAAAATATGTTCTCTAATGTTTGTACTGTTTGTTTATGGGCAGGTTTTGGAGTCAGTCACGGCATCTTTTAGCTATGAGTGAAACGTGAGGCTGCGGTCTGAAGTTCGCAGTTACCCCGGTGAACAGCAGCCCTTCACCAGCTCAGATTTCGGCAACACATCCGCACGTGAATTAGCACTATTTCGGTAAAAATGATTATAGAGAACATAGAGATACACTATAATTAAAATGCTACTTTTAAATGTTACTTTTTTGTTTAAAATGCTTGTTGAATGAGTTTAAATGTATGTAATATTGCAAACTACGCTGTATTCACCCAAATAAATTCAGTTTGTCTTGTATTTTGTCCATGTGTTCTTGCTTAATAATAAATTTTCATCTTTTGATTATTGCTGTTGCCTCTAGTAATTCTGTGTGTGTTTTAAAGTTCCAGTCCATTTTAAGCCAGCAATATAATAATTTCTAAACCAAAAGTTGACTTAAATAAAATAACCCAGCATGTTTGGTAAAAACATTTAACCCAACCAGCTGGGTCAAAGTAATGCAGCATGTGTTCTGTTCAATATTTACCCAGTTTAGAATTTGTTCTGTTTAATATTTGCCAAATAACCCAAGTTGGCTTGTTTTTAACCCAGCATTTTTTAGAGTGCACTAATAAAAATGAGTAATAGATGTTATTATAGACTGAATGATTGGTATCATTTGTCACATTACAATCAGTCAAGGTCTCAAAGCTGTGTATTATACAACACAACTTACCACAGTGAAAATGGGTAAAATTCATGAAGTGGTAAAGTTTAAACCAAATAATGCTCAAAATGACAATATGTGACCCAGGACCACAAAACCAGTCATAAGGGTACATTTTTTTTTAAATGTGAGAATTATATTTCACCTGAAAGCTGAAAAAAATAAACTTTGCATTGATGCATGGTTTGTTATGATATGACAATACAACTATTTGAAAATCTGTAATTTGAGGGTGCAAAAAAAATCTAAATATTGAATAATCAACATGATATTTACTTAATATTCTAATGATTTTTGGCATAAAAGACAAATCAATAATTTTGACCCATACAATGTATTTTTGGCTACTGCTACACATATACTTAAAACTGGTTTTGTGGTCCAGGGTCACATACTTCTTACGTTAAATGAACCCCGAAAAAAGATTAGAAATGAACATTTATTAATGTGTTGAATAAATAATAATTAAAATAAACATTTTTAAATTGCTGATTAAAAAATGTTCATCTTCTGATTATTGCTTATGCCTCTATGTGTCTGATTTTTAATTTACAACCTACTTTGGGTTTATTTTAAGCCAGCCATACAGTATTTTTTAAACAATACTTGGGTTAAATAAACTACCACGGAGGTTGGGACCTCAGAGTCAAAACAACCCAAACGCTGAGTTTGTCCATATTTCACCCAGCATTTGTATGAGCATAAGAGAACTCTTAGAAAAAAAACTAAAAAATCTTTCTGACCTTACACTTTTAAAAAAAATATTATTTCCGTTCTGTCGATTTTTAGATGATTTCTTGCTCTACCACTTCCAGTGTACACATTAATGCAACGCCATTTATGCTTCGCTAGACAAGGGCATTTACACTTAATCTACAATCTTAAAACATACTCTAGAAACCAATATAGTACTTTTGAGACCTGGAAAAATAGTGTGAAAGAAGTTCCAGTAGCTCTATTGGTTCAACATAGTGCTAGCAATGCTAAGGTCATGAGTTTGAGTTCCAGGAAACCATACTAGCATAATGAAAACCATTACTGTACTGTAAACTGCTTTGGATAAAAGTGTCTGCCAAATGCATAAATGTGCATCCCACGTCAGTCTAATCAGACTGGTGCTGATAAGATTTAAAAAAAAGAAAAACAATCATATTGTGCAATGCGGTCACAATACATCATGCTTCCTTGCTAATTGCCACATAGCTTACAGTATATTTCTTGCTCTCTGCGTCCCTCAGGAACTTCAACGCGACCACAACAGCCACATTCGCACACCAGCCTGATTAGCCGCATTTATCTGCGGAGGACACAGCAATGGAGGCGCTGATCTTTGAACCTTCGTTGTGGCAGATACCTCCGGGGAGCATCAGGATCAATCTCAGCTGGACAGGAGATGAAGGTACATCCCCCGCTCGGCGAAACCGCTTTCCCATTCCTGATCTTATCGCACGCCGTCGTGGCTTCCTCGAGCTCTGCTCCCAGATCTGGAGCTAATCCCATTCCTTGTTTTTCCTCCCGGAAAATAAATCTCACTTTTCAGGTGACGCTGTTCTGGCCTACGCTGAGCTGATGGGAGAAAGCTTCCCCTCAGGGCCTTCCTGGTTTACAGTGGCCATTCGGCGGAGCAGAGCCAACACATCGATCTCTCGCCTACGGATTATTTACAAAGGCACCAATCAGTGCGGAATGTGGAATGTTGAACAGCAAAATGTGCTCCTTTTCTGCTCTCTTTCACAATCTCTGTTCGCTCTCTACTCCATGCGGCTTCATTAAGCTGGTCGTGGCGCATTTCCACTCATTTTTTTGAAGCACTACTCCTTGTGTGAGTGGAGCTGGCTATGACAATGGCACATAAAACATTAGCTGCACCTGTGAGGGTGCAGGCCATTGTGTGATAAAGCACCATAATCTCCACAAGGACAGCACTGATATTTGGGGCACATAAGCATGATAATGGGATGCATAAATGTCATAAGGTGACCTCTCCAAACTGAGGGCCGATTATCCTTCTGGATGTGTCATATTGTTCTGGTGCACTTAGATATGTTGCTCTCCTGTGGGCTGTTCGGCTTTTCGTGTCCTTTTCACATGATAAAGGAATGTGCTTAAAACAAACGCTCATTCAGACTACACCGGTGAACTCTGAATACATTTAAAACAGAAGAGAGAGAGAGAGAACGAGAGAGAGATGGAAGTGGTTTAAAGAGACGGTGTACCAGAAAATTACAATTCTGTCATTACTTGTACATTGTTATGCTGTTATTAGAGATTGAAATTTAATATTCCATCAAAAATTACTTGAAATTGGTTCTGATTTCTCTTAATATTTATATTTTCATAATGATTGTATTCACAATTCATTTAGCACTTTTAAGGAATTAATATGTTGGGAAAAAATGCTATTTCTTTGGCAAATCACTAGATGATTTCAATAATAAATCAATTTTAAATAATGTTTAGCCAAAAGTTTTATTTATATTTAAAGGGATAGTTCACCCAAAAATGAAAATTCTGGCATTATGTCATTAATTATCTGTGCACTGGAGACTTGCACAACAAAATTATTCTCATAGCTCTATAAAATTACGGTTGAACTTCTGATGGACTATTTTAATGTTGTTCTTACTACCTTACTGGGTCTTCAACATGGTAATACTGTTGTTGTCTATGCAGGGTCAGAAATAGTGTTCATGTTGTCAGCTATTTTCAATTTTAGTCTTAGTCTTAGTCTCAGTCTCATGTTAAATGTCCTTGTTAGTTTTTATCATATTTATTCAACCTTATTCTATTTAGTTTTAGTCAAGTTTTGACTAAAAGTCTCAACATTTTAGTCTAATTTTAGTCAAAGAAAATCTAAAGTATTTTAGTCTAGTTTTAGTCGAAGAAAACCTTAAGTATTTTATTTTAGTTTTAGTCAATGAAAACTTCACAATTTAGCAATAAGATTATGTTTAATTAACCATTAACTAATTAATTTTGGAAGCCATTTTTTATTTAGTCTTAGTCTTACTCAACTGTACATTTTGGTCATCATATTTAGTCAACCTTGTCCTGTTTTTGTTTAGTCAACAAAATTGTTTAAGTCAACAAAATGTTTGAGCATTTTATTGACTAAAACCTGTTACAAGTTCTTCATACTGTATAATGGTTAAACTGATAAAAAATTATTATTATCATTATTATTTTTTTAAGATTTATTTTTGCCATTTCTTGATAGGACAGTAGTGAGACAGGAAATGAATTGGGAGAGAGAGGGGGGATGGGTCCGCAAGCCGGGACTCGAACAAAGGACGCCCGAAGCACAACGGCGCTGCATGTTGACGCACTGCCCACGAGGCTAAAGGCGTAGACGATAAAAAAATTATTTTTGCTTAAAATTAATTGCAATGATTGTTGTCATTTGAGAAATTATTATCAAAACAATATAGTCGAGATCTCATGACAGAACACAGACTGGCTGAATGATGCTTTCATTCAGATTGCTAAACTTTGGTTTGTTTGTCAGTTTTTCAGATCATCGTCGACAAAATCAACATTGTTTTATACATATTTTGGACTATGGGGTGCCATTATGATGTAAAATGTTTGCACTTGGTGAGCTACTGGCACTACCTGTTGCTATTTTTACCACAGCACAACTTGAAAAATAAAATTTTGTCTACTTTTCTGATGAAAATAAAATTTATTTATTTATTTTTTTAAATACATTTTAGTATCGCCTTTTTCGTCAACGAAATTGCATGTGGATATAGTGTTAGTTTTAGTTTATTGACCTTATTGTCGTCTCGTCTTAGTCATGGGAAAAAAGCTCATCAATGAACATTTGTCGTCATAGTTTTCGTTGACGAAATTAACACTAGTCAGAAAGCGCTAAGATTACATCAAAAATATCTTGATTTCTGTTCCGAAGATGAACGAAGGTGAGTAATTAATGACAGAATTTTCATTATGGGTGAAATATTGTCATATGAACAACCATTTAGAAACTCATAAGATTCATGTATTCAGAAATCAGACTACACTATGTTTTTTGCGCTGTAAGTAATTATTGTTGCATTACTGCAGTTGCAGCCACTGCATCAGTTTGTGTGTAAATGTAGATTTTTGAACAAACCTTTCAACTTTTAATTTTATTTGTAGGAAGAATATTTGCTTAGTTATCACCGAAGTTCTCTCTATTTTGTTGTGCACTGTTTGTCTGCCTCACAAGCTTGTTTGAAATTAGTTTCAGGAGGTACATTCATGTACAAACGCTGCTTGCAAAGTCATTTCCTGATGGACAGAGAGGCAACAAGTCAACTGCGAAAGCTTTTGGATGCAGAAGGTATTTCAAGAAACACTGATTATATAAGTAAGGTGTTTTGTCCGCATTGACAGAATAATGCATGTGCGAGAACCATTTAATGGAACCAAATGTCACATTTAAAAAAAAAAGTAACTGATTCTCAGCACCAAACCCCAATGATACACATTGTAGTATTGTCAATGGAGTTAAGCATTGTCAAACTTTGTTTATCCTTTCATATCAACTTCAACTATCAACTTGAGAGTTCAACGTTAAGTATATTTCCAGGCTATTAAAATGCCGTCCGGTTCTCTGAGACCCTAAACAGAGCAAGCAGCGAAAGATAGAAATGGAAACCTGTAATCTGGCTATTGGGATCAGATGAGAGAAAGAGAATTCATCCTTTGCGTTCTAGGGAGTTTTTCGGGCAGGGTCCCAAGCATGGAAAAGCCCCCCTGCCATTAATCTAAATTACATGAGGTCATTGGTCTTTACTGGGGAGGGAGATAACATCATTGCCAACCTGCTCCACTCACACTGAAATATCAGCACATCGGTTCTCCTCCAGCTCTCCACCACAGCAAAGCTCAGAGGCGCTCAAGGTCAGCCTGAGAGAGAAACAGAGACAGAACATTGTTTTATGCCGCAAAAATCATCATGTTATCCTTGGCTGAGTCTGCGAACTGATAACAGAACGATTCGCTTTGAAGTCTGCAAAGGATTACAGCACAAATGAGACTTATGGGACAGCAAATAAAAGTGTGATAGGATCTGGTACACTGTACAATAGGCTTCAATGTTAACATTAGTTAATGCAATAGCTAGCATTAAATAATAGTCAACAGTGCTTTTATATGTCTATATATACTTATGCATTTTCTAACATTTTAAGTTGTATAAATGAAAGACTTTTGTTTTTTACAAAATCAACAGTTTTATATACATTTTGGACTATGGGGGGTGCCATTATGTCAATGATGTAAAATGGTTGCACTCAGTGAGATACTGTCACTACATGTTGCTATTTTTACCGCAGCACAACTTGGAAAATAAAATACTGATACGATGACCACAGCTACTGAAAGAGCTTACAGGTGGGGATGGATATAAGCGTAAATAACCAATAATAATAATCACTTTCTCAGATCAAGCTGTTCTAAGATTTTTGGCAGATTTTTGATATAGTTTTGCACAGGCCACCCCTACAATTGTTAATTGACACGGCTATTTTAGCATAGACCCAAACTGAGTGAGCTGTAAACAGTCCGACATTGATTTGATGCCGGAGCAGGGGGAGACAAGAATGTCTCCTAAGCGACTGAGGTGTTTTGTTGTTGGATGTAATAATGAACATAGCAGTCGTCATTTACACCCGATATCTGAGCTGCTGAAGATGCAGTGGAATACTTTTGTTTTTGAAGAGATGGTCTACCGATCTACCTAAATGCGTCTATGTTCACGCAAATCATTTGTGATCCAGTTTCACCTACAAAAGAAGTGAGTGTAAGGTTTTTTTATGAATCTTTGTAAATCACCTCTCCTAATAACGTGCTAGTTAGCAAGTTCCACCGCTAAACGTGGCTAAAGTTTACAGTATCTCAGAGAACAGCTCGACACCCCGCAGAAGAGAGGGGTGGAGTGAGCAGAGCTCATTAGCTTTTAAAGAGACATGCACCGAAACGGATCGCTGTTTTTGACACGGTGAAAAGGGTGTTGTTTTACACTACCATTAAGAAAATTTAACCAAAGTATGTTACAGACTTCTCATTAAGACCCTAAAGAATCATATCAACTTCTGAAAAATGGGCTTCCAATGACCCCTTTAAACCAAATGTCTTTACGTCGATTTTTCCCCACAAGGAGACTAAACCCTCCTGGATATCGAGTGAAATCCGCTCTGAGAAACTCCTTCAGTGGCTGCAGCGTCATAACAAGCATTGGCATGTTTACATGTTTACATCCTGCCAGGATGGCATCTCGTGTTTCTTGTCTCTGCTGTTTGTTAGCTCTTTCAGTACCTGTGGTTTACTGAAACCTCAAAGGCATCAGGGCTAAAGTGGAGACAACAAAGACACAGGTCTTTAGGAAGTTTTATTCATCCCCAGGCATCTTCCCATTGTTTTCTCCTCTTCTTATCGCTAGGAAAGCAGTGAAGACTTACTTCTCTTGTTGACCTTTGACTGAAAATTACAAAGCTGTGCAATGTGCCATTGAATCAGTTGTGTTGCGGTAAAAATAGCAACAGGTAGCACCAGTAGCTCACTGAGTGGAACCATTTTACCAACATAGGCTCATTGAAAATACGTACCTCTATATACATTTCTGTAAAACTGAAAAAAACTGAACAATAGAGGCAGTAAAACCCCAACAACTTTTATTGCTTTTCACACAAAGTATGATTTACACACAGAGCTTTGATTAATAAAGCCTAATTTTTTACACAATTACTTGTAGAATATTATATTATGACTTCAAAACAATTTTAACATCCTGTGCGATTTGAAAACTGATACCTCTGAATGTTGTCGTCACATATACAGCTTCATATGCATTAATTTTCTAATTCAGCAGGTTTAATCGATAATGATAGCTCCACGATACGGTGATGCACTTGTGAGATGAAGAGCTCCGGTATGAACCCTGTGAAACTACAGTTCGACAAAACAGCAATCTTAAGGAAGTTAAAATAGCTCGGCTGTATCAGCAAATACGTTTTTATTTCAATTTTGCATTTGTTAACACTATCGGTTAGGTTTAGGGTTGGGTTTGGTGTAGGGGATATTTTTTATTTATTATGGATTTTTTTTAAATAACATAAATCTTTCATGGGTTTTCTACTACATATTTCAGAAAAAGGCATCATTTACATTATATTAAGCCATACAAGTCTTAATACTCAGGATTCCCTTTAAAGCAGTATGGCTTTTATTTTATTTTAAGCAACCATTTTCTTATTTTAGTTCAGCTTTAGTTTTGGTTAAAATACTACATTTAACTGTGAAACTGAAACTGTTAGTTTTGCATGGGGTTTGCAGTTTGTGGCACTAAGACTTGAGTGTAAATCAGTGGTAATTTAGTGTCATTGAGATACCATTATAATTTTTTATTAAGATTTTGAATATTCATTTTTTTTTATATTTTACATTTACATTTCAATTTGTGTTAAAGTTTGAGTAATTTTGTTGAGTTTTTGTGGTTGTTTTTGTTATTTTTTAATATGTCTACATAATTTTTATTTTATTTATGTATTAACTTTTTTTGTCAGTTGTTTTTTGTAGTTTGTTATTTTAGTATATCAAGTTAAACTAAATTAAAATGTTGCCTTGGCCACCAGCTTAGTTTTTTTTATTTTTATTTTTTTAAATAACTTAATTAAATAATTTATTTTAGTTAAAGTTTATTTTATTTTAAGCAACCTTTCAGCTTTAGTTTTAGTTGACTAGTTTAAAATATTACATTTAACTGTGAAAATGAAACTATTAGTTTCATATGGGATTTGCAGTTTATGCTACCAACATTCAAGTCTAAATATGTGGTAATTTAGTGTCATTGATATACTATTATAATTTTTTAAGATTTTAAATCGGCATTTATCTTTATATTCTATATTTACTCTAATTTGTATTAAAGTTTCAGTAATTTTGTTACGTTTTTGTTGTTTTTGCAATTTTTAATATGTCTACATAGTTTTTTGTATTTTTTTAATACATCAAGTTAAACAAAATTAAAATGTTGCCTTTGCAGCTAGCTTAGATTTTTTTTTTAATAATCTAAATTATTTCACTTAAGGTTTTTTTTTTATTTTAAGCAACAATTTTCATGTTTCAGTTTCAGCTTTAGCTTTAGTTAACTAGTTTAAAATACTACATTTAACAGTGAAACTAAAGCTATCATTTTGTATGGGATTTGCTGTTTATGCTACCAAAATTCGAGTCTAAATAAGAGGTAATTTAGTGTCATTCTGATCAATGTTTTTATCATTCATGAGCTAGAAAAAAAAGTTTTGACAGCAATTCCAATTATATTGTTTCTCTGTGCCATTATCGTTAGAGTTGTGGTATATAAAATATATCTTTATCATTATGTTTACTGTTATTGGTGTGAACAGGCCTTGATAAATTAACTAATATTACAGATTGAAATTTTTATTCTGAAGTATTACCAACAATCTCACATCTAAGCCAGACATCTCAAAGCAAATGAGACGGCATGAATATTTGGTTCTGTTTCCCCTAGTTCCTCCCAGCTTTGTTTCATAAAACCATCTGCAAAGTTTTTAAATAATTAGAGGCCTGAAACTCATTCTCTCTTGTTTCCAAAACCTTGTAAAACTTGTCAGACACTGATGGCCTTAAAATGCAAACTTCAGCATGGGGTTATTGTCAAAGCCCTCTCTGACTCGGCAAAATATGTAGTTATTAATTCACTGGCCGTATCGGTTTCAGGCTTGAAAAATTGATATGCGGCTGGCCTCCTCGATTTGGATTAGATAATGATCTAGCCCAGGGCCCCTGGGGGACATCACAATAGAAAAGGATTATGCTCCATATTCCAGGACCCTGCTTTGTTGGATTGAGTTCCCTCACGGTATGTTCTGCTCATGGAAATGTGGATGACTCAATCTTCTGAAGAGCTGATTGGCCAATTTGTTTTTTCTTTTGAACGGCTCTTTGAAAAGGATACGGGCTGTAAAATAAAGTGTCTGAGACCGTGTGTGTGTAAGTGAGCGTGTTCGAGCGTATCGATGAATAGCTGCCTGTGTTTAGCTGTATGTTGAGGCTCAGTCGCTGTGTCACTTCACTAACTGTAACAAACGTGCGGTTGCGGTGACCCAGGTGCGTGTACGCCAACTCTTGCGGTTCTCTTTTAATAGGATTATTTGTGCGGTAATGACCCTTTGACTGCTGATTTATTTTGGTGGCCCTCTCATGACCCACTTCAGGGCCCCGTCATCTCCGAGCGCTCAGGCTCGGTTCTCGCTCTCCTCAACAGCTGTGTGGCCAATGGCTTCCAGATTTTCATAATTTTCGGAGACCTGCCCGATGACAGATGAACTTTTAATGTCTGTGAGTCTTGACGGTGCAATCACTCACCGGTATTGTTTTTGTCGGTAACCCCTATGTCGAGCACTTCAATGGCTTTTTTCTCTCACATTTTTTTTTTTTCCAGCAGTAAGCATCCAGATGTGTGGAGAAATTGGCAGTTTCCACGAATAGGGTGCAAAATGGGACATTTAACTGTGAAACTGTTTTGTAGGGGTTTTCAGTTTGTGCTACCAAAATTTGAGTCTAAATAAGTGGTAATTTAGTGTCATTGAGATACTATTATCATTTTTTTTATTAAGATTTTGAATTAGCATTTATTTGTAAATTTTACATTTTCGTTTAAAAAGTTTTTAAATTATTTAAGTTATTAAAGTTTTTAGTATTTTGTTCAGTTTTTTGTTGTGTTGGGTTTGCTACCAAAATTTGAGTCTAAATAATTAACCAAAAAATTGGTAATTTTGTGTCATTGAGATACTATTATAATTTTTTTATTAAGCATTTATTTTTATATTTTACCTTTTCATTTTAATTTCTATTAAAGTTTTAGTAATTTTGTTTGAGTTTTATTTTGCTGTTGTTTTTGTTATTTTTAATTACATCTATATAGCTGTATATTGGTCAGTTGTTATTTGTTATTTTAATACATCAAGTTCAACAAAATTAAAATGTTGCCTTAGCAGCTAGTTTAGACATTTTTAAAATAATTTAATTTAATCATTTATTTCAGTTAAAGTTTATTTTATTTTATTTTCTTATTTTAGTTTCAGCTTTAGTTAACTATAACAATCCCAATCAAAAAGAGCTAATTTGGGGACATTTTTAATCTAAATATTATATTATATTATAGTATAGTATATTAGTCTGTGAGATTAAAAAAAATAATTTATATAAAAAACATTTTCAATTTCATTTGAATATGGTGTACACATATTAGGGTCTAAGTCATGTTATAATTCATAAAAGTGTGTATGTGTATAGATAGACAGATAGACAGTGTCTATCTGTCTATCTAAACATAGATAGACAGATAGACACAACTTCCAAACAATTCAAAATGCTTGAGTTCAACCCACCCAGCCAGCTTTCGGGTAGAATGACTATCCATGCTTTAATGTGTCTCTACCCATTTTCAAATCATTCCTACACCCCTGAGTCTTTGCGACTTTACACGTGGTTGTTGTTAAGCATATTAACATAATTTGGCATTTGGCAACAAGTCATTTGGTCCTGGAAACAACTAACATCATGATGTTCCCTGACAGAGACTGTTGCTGCTCAGTATCCTGTTTCATAACAATCCAGTAAATCTCCTCAGACAGATGAGCTAATTCGAATCGGTTTTGTTTACGGAATCACATACTCTACATGAAAGGCATATCATACTCATTATTTCTGGATTTTCCAGAATATCCTTCCGCACGCAATTTTTTCAGCCTTCAGCGAAAAGATGACATGAATGTAAGACTTCTGCAAACTAAACCACACCGTTACACTGGAGGATCACAAGCGTTTTGCCTTTGAAAATCAACGCAGACCTGTTTCAATAGCACAAACGTCATCGAAAACCACACTGTCAGCGGCCACAGTAGCCGTGGAGCCAAAGGATCACAGCGATGGGCCGATAGCAGGGCTGGTGCGATGACGAAACGCTCTGCAGGGTTACTGGTGCATGGAAGGCCTAAAGAGAAAGCAAAGATCTGGCACTGTGAACTGGGTAAACATGATCCGCACACATCAGCGGCAATCTAACGTACCACGCAGCCTTCCCTCAAACACACAGACCGACAAGCCGTCTGCGAAATCCGTGGAAGATAAATGAAACTGATTTGAAGGGAGGACAGATGAAAACATCATCTTTTCATCCAAGGAAGCCTATGTCATTTTCCCTTCTCCACCCAAAAAGCAAAGGATATATGCTTTGAATACAGAGCCAAACACACACTTAAATATACACAAACGCACTCACTCATGATGGAATACGCATCAGATGCGTGTTTGGATGATTGCCTCTGGCGATTGGGTTTATAGCTAATTGCTCATTTAAGTAATGTTACATTTACTATCTCACTTTTAAGTTTCCCCTTCATTTTGCTCTCTCTCCATCATCAGCAAACGCAGTGGGAGGTAGTTTCGCCCTCTTTCAATATAAAGACACAAACCAGTCGCCGCTGGCATAGTTCCACATCAGTGCAAAATGAGGTGGTTTTAGATGATCATTAGCATAACGTTTTGCTATATATATGATGGCTTGCTCTATGATGGCTGTTTAGTATCCTATGATTAAAGGTATAGTTCGCCCAAAAATGACAATTCTATCATCATTTACTCACCCTCTTGTCATTCCAAATCTGTATGACTTATTTTCTTCCATGGAACACCAATGGAGAAATTTGTGAGGTCTTTGCTGTTGTCTTCCATCAATTTTTGGACTATTTTCTGTTACCATATGGCAATGTTTCTCTAGTTAGTCGGGGAAAAAAGCACTTTTCAAAATTCTCTTTTTATTTTTGTTTTTAGAACTTCTTTGATGTAAATTAGTGCAACATAATTCACGTCATACACGGTTAAGACCAAACGTTATTTACTTAAAGGGACAGTTCACACAAAAATGAAAGTTCTGTCATGGTATACTCACCATCATGTCGTTCCAAACCCGTATGACAAATTAAACAGCACAAAAGCGTTGCGTGGAACACAAAAGAATATATTCTACAAATATACATGTGTTTTTGTTTGTGCATACAATGACGCCCAGTGTAATTTTGGAATGACTTTCAAAAGATCTTCTTTTGTGTTCCACTGAACAAAGGCAGGCATACAAGTTTTGAACAATGAGGATGAGTTGATGATGATCTATGCTTTTAGCTTAGTTTAGTTTATTGATTTATAAAGCGCATTTAAAAACAAAAGATGATGAAACCAAAGTGCTGTACTGAAAATATACAAGAATAAAACACTAGACAGTATACAAAACCAAATGGGTACCTTGCTCAAGGGTCTCACCTCAGTCATGGTATTGAGGGTGGAGAGAGTGCTAGTAATTCACTCCTCCCACCTACAATCCCTGCCGGACCTGAGACTCGAACCCGCAACCTTCGGGTTACAAGTCCGACTCTCTCGACAACTACCCCAAGAGGAACCCGCCTTCCCATACCGGGAGTCGAACCTGGGCCGCCTAGGTGAAAACCAGAAATAGACCATAGGGGAGCTCGTAAAATTTTAAATTAAAATCTACACTCTCACTAAGAATTAAAACACAAAGAGCCAGATTTACTAAACAGGGCAAATTAGCGTTAGAGCGCAATGCCATAAAAGTGCCGATGGAAGTGGAAAATTCCATGTGTGATTTACTGACAATACGCACATTAAAGAACACAGACACAGCCAGATCATTGCCATAATGACCAGCGCAGTCTACCAAGAGCATGCTTTTTTTGGGCATTCAATAATAGCGCAAATACCAGTAATTTGATGAGCGCAAACATTAGTAAAATCACACTGCATGATTCATTTTAATACTTTCCTCCCAAAATGTTGTGTCTGAAAGGGAAACTCCTACAAATGCATATTCAATAAGGTCAGGTGCAAAAATAACTGTGTCTACGCCTTTTCAGTGCCAATTCTTCACTGCGTGTCTTTAGTATATCCTGACAGTATTATTTTAAAGCCAAAAGAGGATTTGAACAGAGAAACAGATCTAATATCGAGAGGAAGACGATTCGAGAGCATAGGGCCAGTCACAGAGAAAGCCCAATCACCTCTAGCTTTAAAACAAGAATGAACTAAAATGTTATGAAAGCATGAATAATGGTTTTGAGGTTCTTCTTAGAAAGCATCATCTTGAGTCTAGCAATAGATCTTAACTGAAAGAAAGAGTTTTTCATGACAGTGCTAATTGGTTTATCGAAACAAGATGGGATCAAATATAACACCAAGGTTTTTGACACAGTCATATATTAGAAGAAAGGGAAGTTTCAGAGGTTCAGAGATTATTTCCATTTTGTCATTATTTCGCTGTAAAAAGATTCATATCCACACAGCAGTTTATGTCATGCAGACAATCAAACAAATTGGACACAGAACAGCTAGTATCTACAGCAACAGGAAGATAAAGCTGAGTGTTATCAGCGTAAAAATTTTAAAGGATAACTCCATTTCCAGAACAACAATTTACAAATAATTTACTCACCCCCTTGTCATCCAAGATGTTCACGTCTTTCTGTCTTCAGTCGTAAAGAAATTATGGTTTTTGAGGGAAGCATTTCAGGATTTTTCTGCATATAATGGACTTCATTGGTGCCCCAATTTTGAACTTCCAAAATGTAGTTTAAATGCAGCTTCAAATGGCTCTAAACAATCCCAGCTGAGGAAGAAGGGTCTTATCTAGTGAAACGATCTGTCATTGTTTTTGAAAAATAAAAATTTGTATACTTTTTAACACAAAAGCTTGTGTAGCACAGGCTCTGGGATACGTGTTCTTGGACGATTCGTTCATTTTGAACGAATCTTTCATGTGACTCGAGAAGAAAGAGTCATCTCGGGGGGGTGATCTGTTCAGTCGCACATCTGCAACATCCTATTAGGTTCTGTACTGGAATTAGTTCACCTGTTTCGAGTCTTCGGGTTTCTTGAGTCGTTCGTTCATCTTATGGGGCTGTCACGTGATGCTGACTTTGCTAAAATTAACAAAAACTCAAAAAAAAGATTTGTTCATTTTGCTGAACAAGACTCAAAGGTCTGAGTCTGTAAAATGTACTCAAATGTGCTCAAAAAGGTAGAGTATGTCAAAAAACTCCATGTTATTTTCTCCTACAACTTCAGAATCGTCCAACATCAGCGTTCGCTTTGCAAACACTGGGTCTGTAGTTCCACCTACGTCCACGTGACCTTCCGACGTGATTCAATAGTACGTGAACGCGCATCCCAGAGCCTGTGCTACACTAGCTTTTGTGCTTAAAAAGTAAATAAATTTTTATTTTCTAGATAAACTTCCTCGGCTGGGATCGTTTAGAGCCCTTTGAAGCTGAATTTAAATTACATTTTGGAAGTTCAAAATCGGGGCACCAGTGAAGTCCATTATATGAAGAAAAATCCTGAAATGCTTTCCTCAAAAAACATAATTTCTTCACGACTGAAGAGAGAAAGACATGAACATCTTGGATGACAAGGGGGTGAGTAAATTATTTGTGAATAGTTGTTCTGGAAGTGGAGTTCTCGTTTAAAGTTCCCCTGTAGTGAAAATCAATTCATGCTGTTTATTTGCCTATGTGGTGTTTTTAATATGCTGTTAGACAATCCATGTGCCAATCCATTAATCAACACCATTGCTGAGTATTTTCACCTTAAAACTGTAGTTTTTCCTAAGGCTGTCCCAGAAACACAGTTTGAAACTGCCCTTTTTTTGCTACGTCACAAACTTTAATAACCAATCATGTCAGTGGAAATCAAATTCCTATCATTAGCATGCAAAATATACCAATAGAATTACCAACACAAAACCAAAAATTAAATAGGACAAAACCACTGACCGCTAACTTGAATAATGACCAGTGGCAACAGTGTAAAAGTAGCCCGGAGTCAGAACCACCTCTCTCACATTGGCATCCACACTTCACACGCATGCAAATTGGAACCACAGTCATTATTTATAAGTCATTATCCATGTATCGCCATTATATTGTGTTTACTACAGTTCAGTTAGTGGATAAGGAGGCTCTGGCTGGTGTGACTGAGTGGAGGCAGGGCTAATTTGCATATTCGTAGATCCGCATATAGTAAATGAGGCAAGGGGGGTAGAGTTTACATTTAAGCTGTTTTAAGGCATGAGAAAATTATTTTTATATTTAACATTTAAATATGTCACTTTGATGATCAAAGATGAGTTTTAAAGGATACATTTTCTGACTACAGGGGGACTTTAATAAGAGTTGTGTCTCTGAATAATATGACCTAGCGGAAGCATATTTAATGGAAAAAGAAGAGGACCCAAAATAGAACCCTGTGGAACACCATAAGAAGAAAAGGAGAAGCATTCACCTACATTAATGGAGATGTACTTCCAGAACAAACATTTTCAGATAATTTACTAAGATGTTCATGTCTTTCTTTCTTCAGTCGTAAGGAAATTGTTTTTTTGAGGAAAACATTTCAGGAATGTTCTCCTTGTAGTGGACTTCTATGGTTCTCTAAACGATCCCAGACAAGGAAGAAGTGTCTTATCTAATAAAATGATCTGTTATTTTCTTAAAATAAAAAAAATTTTGTAAGTTCAAACTCATGGGCACCATAGAAGTCCACTATATGGAGAACATTCCTGAAAAGTTCTCCTCAAAAAAATATTTCTTTTACGACTGAAGAAAGAAAGACATGAACATCTTGGATGACAAGGGGTTGAGTAAACTATCTGTAAATTTTTGATTGGGAAGTGAATGTCTAAATACCAAAAGTGCTTAGGTAAGCGAAATTTGAGATTAGACAACTTTTTCCAAGACTTTTGAAATAAAAGATGGTTTAGAAATGGGTCTGTAATTATTCATGACATGATGATCAAGATGATGCTTTTAAAGTCTTCCACTGAAAATCTTGCCAGTCAGTTATGATCATTATAGACTTCATCTAAAAAATGATAAGATAAGTTGTGTCTCTGAATAATATGACCTAGCAGAAGCATATATAATACAAAAAGAAAAGGACCCAAAATAGAACCCTGCGGAACATCATAAGAAATTTCTGTATTCTGTATTTCCTGTATAAGTATTCACCTAAATTAACAGAAAAAGTTCTCTCCTAGAGGTAAGAGGAAAACCACTCTAGCACAGACCCCTGAAACCCAGCTACGACTGAGTATTTCATGATCAACTGTGTCAAATGCTGCACTTAAATGAGGCAGGATTAAAATACAGCAAGAACCACAGTCAAGAGTGAGTAAAATGTCGTTGGTAACCTTCAACAATGCAGATTAAAATGAAATTTGAGAGTAGACAACTTTTTCCTAGCCTTTTGAAATAAAAGATAGTTTAGAAATCACTCTATAATTATTCAAGACATACTAATCAAGATGATCAAGATGATGCTTTTAAAGTCTTGCACTGAAAATTTTGCCAGTCAGTTATGATCACTATAGATTTCAGTTGTATAGAAAAGAGCAGTTTGGCTATTCTGTTCAATTTAAAAGAGGGTCACACGCTTTTCAAAGCATAAGAGTGAGTAAATCATGGCAAAGAGTTAAGCTTTAAGCTTTGAAAGAGCATTTTGCATGAAGTATACACTAACCACACCACATGGACTTGATTATTACTGTAAATTCTTGCACGCACACACATATGCACAAATTGAGGCGTTCCAAAATAAGTGTGAAACTCGCCCTTGTCAGACAGACTGGGGGTGCTAATGATGCGTGGGACTCGTAATTACTCACTTCCTCTCACACAGACCCCGACTCGTCAAAAACAGCCCCCCTAACATTAGTCTCCACCATCTTTTCCTGGCAGGTCTGTGCCGGCTTCAGCAGATGCTTAGTTGCACAGGAAGCTTTCTAACCACTGATGATTGCACGTCCTCCAGGGATCTCAAACCCAGGCAGCACACAGGAGCCAGCGAGCCGTCAGGAACCGCTCCACAATGTCCCCGCAGCAGGCACATCCACCATGCGTTTGGCACACACACCAACTAAACTGGCACACACTAAGCTGGGACTATGGTTGGGCGAGACTGGTGCGGTTTAGCTGCACCTGTTGGGGAATAAAAGAGAGCTCTGCAGCGCGATTAAATGCTACGGTCTGGAACGCTACATCACCGGGGATGACTTGCGAGTGTTTGTTGTGGGCCATGTGGCTGGTTGAGCTGTGGGAATTGGAGGCTGTGCATTCCTTCACGGGGTTTTTATATGTTTAAAGACTATTGCTGTGTTAAATAGCACTGAGCATTTCCCCAGTGGGAGGATTAGAGTGTTTTGCATCTCGCAAGCTGTTGCTCTCTCACCAAGCAGAAATTATGGGCTGGTTCTTCCTACTTTTGATGAGTGTAAAATGAAGCAAACCCCCATGTCAGCACACTCCCTATAATCACTAACAATTTCATAAACTTTCCTTTTCATAAGAACATTTTTACACACTTTAATTAATTATTATAATTCATTTTTGTTTTTATTGGTAAAACTTTTACTTAGCACACTTTTAAAACAATTTATAGGATTAGTTCACTTTCAGAATAAAAATTTCCTGATAATTTACTAACCCCCTTGTCATCCAAGATGTTTATGTCTTTCTTTCTTCAGTTAAAAAGAAATCAAGGTTTTTGAGGAAACATTCTAGCATTTTTCTGCATATAGTGGACTTCAATGGGGATCAACAGGTTGAAGGTCCAAATAGCAGTTTCAATGCAGCTTCAAAGGGCTCTACACGATCCCAGCCAAGGAATAAGGGTCTTTATCTAGCGAAATCTGCCATTTTCTAAAAAAAAAATGTATATACTTTTTTTTTTTAATTTCATAGTTTTGCCTTCAGTTACATTAGGTTATCAAGACATTAGGGTGTGCGCTTCAAAAATAATAAGTGTTTATTGTGATATAACTTGTTTTATTTGTGTCCGAAAAACCATTGTCAATTAAGTTACCCACTAGAAACCCCCCCTCAAAAAGGAATGGTTTGTCCCATTCTTGCATAATTTGCACAGTATGATGATATTTCCTCTAGAAGCACATGGATGAAGCACTAGACGTTATGTTCTCTCTCTTTCCCCTAATATTGGTTAAACTAGCAAGCCTGTGTCAAGAGTGGATTAATTGACTGTCAACAGTGTTACACAAGTATTATTGCTGCAGAGACAATTTAACTAAAACTTATGTTTTGTTTATGAAAATATATTTCTAAACATACTATATGCTCAGTAGTTCTAGGCTTCCATGTTGAGTATAGGCCCAAAATGCTAAAAATGTCAGCTAAGTTACCTGTCAACTGTGTTACCCAGTAAAGGTAACAATGTGGACAGTAGCAAACATACATGGTATTTTATGCACATATTCCTACAGATCACCTTTATTTATATAGCACTTTCAAAACAGCTATGTAAGGTCATGTTTGGGTTTTTGGGAAACAGGAAAACTGTTTTCTTCACATTGTCAAATTCTAAGTGTACCCCTAATTATAGAATGACCTATATGTGATGACAACGTTCAAAAGTATCAGTTTTCAAATCACACAAAATGTTAAAACAGTTTTGAAGTCGTAACATAATATTCTGCAAGTAATTGTGTGAAAATTAGGCTTTATTAATCAAAACTCTGTACCTGTAAATCATACTTTGTGTGAAAAGGAATAAAAGTCCGAGTTTTACTACCTCTAGTGTTCATTTGAACTGGAAACTGCAGTGATTTGTTTATATAAGTACGTTTTTTTAATTTTTTTTTTTTTTTCAGTTTTGCAGCAATGCATATAGAGGCACGTATTTCCAACGAGCCTGTATTGAAAAATTTCCAGACAATTTACTCACCCACACATCATCCAATATGTTCACGTCTTTTTTTCTTCAGTTGAAAAGAAATTAGGCTTTTTGAGGGAAACATTCCAGAATTGTTCTTCATATAGTGGACTTCAATGGTGGCCAACGGGTTGAAGGTCCAAATTGCAGTTTCAATGCAGCTTCAAAGGGCTCTACAAGATCCCAGGTGAGGAATAAGGGTATTGTCTAGCAAAACAATCAGCCATTTTCTAAAAAAAAAAAAATGTATATACTTTTTAACCACAGATACTTGTCTTGTGCGATGTGCATCAGTGTTTTCACGCATTACATCATCACATTGGGAAGGTCACACGCGGTTAATTCTTTGTCTGTACTCAGGTTCAACAGGGTAGGGTAGGGCGAAAAACTTTTTTATTTTCTCATCCAACTTCAAAATCATCCAACATCATTGTTTTACCTTTTTTTGTAAAGGGCATTTAACTTTCTTTGCACATTCACTTTGTAAACACTGGTTCGGTACTTCTGCTTACATCACACGTGACCTTTTTCAACATCGCTACTTAATCCGTGAAATTAAGCTAGTGCAAAATAAGCATTTATGGTTAAAAAGTGTATACATTTTTTTTTTTTTAGAAAATGACTGATTGTTTTGCTAGATAAGACCCTTATTCCTTGGGATGTAGAGCCTTTAGCATTAGTCTAAGACCTTGAATAAGTCCCTCGCATTCTGTTTGTATGTTTTGGTTTTAAAACCCGATCTGTAGAAAGATGTCTAGTAATCCTCATGAGCAAACATGAGTCATAAGTGACAGTATTATTTGGTTTTGGTGCATATGTACCATGTTTGTAAGTGTCTCTCTACACCTCCATCTGTGTTTCTGTTATGGCTTGTATATGTGTGTGTCCTGGTGTGGTATATTGGGTCATATCTGCGGTCTGCGTGCCATCCTCTTACGGAGATTAACGCTCTCATCCCTGTCATCTGCTATTCCTGAATGCTGTAATTTACTTTGCCACACTCTGTTTCTCATCTCGCAAAAAAACATGTACACATCATATGCTCTCAGCCACATTCCCCCTTGAGCTCTCTGGGAAAGAGAAACATGGAAGACTGGAGACATGTGCCTGACACTTTAACTTAGGGAGTTAGTGTCAAAAACAGAAACACTACCCATGAGGTTCTTCAAAGTCTGATCTGTCCACATATGGAATCTATGAAGCAGCGCTGTGCCATAGTCAGTTCAAACCTCAATATTGAAGTGAACAAAAGGAATGTTTCTAACACAGTGGCACGTATGAACCATAAAAAAAGAAAAAAAAAGAAAGACAAAGAAAGAAAGAAAGAAAGAAAGAAAAAGAAAGAAAGAGAAAGAGAAAGAGAAAGAGAAAGAGAAAGAGAAAGAAAGAAATGTGTGTGTATATATATATAAAATTTATTGGTATTTATTTATATACATTTAAAAAAAACAGTTTTCACTTTTCTATTTTATTATATTTTAAACAATTTATTCACATGATCCTTTAGAAATTATTCTAATATGCTGATTTGGTACTCAAGAAAAATTTCTAATTATTATCAGTGCTGAAAAAATATTATTTTTGTTCTTAACATTTATGTGGAAACCATGATACATTGTTTTTAGAATTTTTGATGAATAGAAAGTTAAAAAGAACAGCATTTGTTTGACATTTATTTTTTTAACAATATAAATGTCTTAAAATTGAAATGTATTTTCAATTTGTAATGTATTTTTAAATGCAATTTAATTCAAATAATTTGATTTAATTTGAAATAAAATTAAATATAATTTTAAATTAATTATTTTTTTACTATGTACTATGTATTATTATTATTATTATTATTATTATTTAATTTGTTCTGTATAAAAGTTATTTTACATTTATTTTTTGTAACAATATAAATGTCTTAAAATGTAAATGTAATGTATTTTTAAATGCAATTTAATTAAAATAATTTGATTTAATTTGAAAGGAAATTAAATAGAATTCAAAAATAAATTCTTTATTATTACTAAATTGTTTTTGGTTTACAAAATCTGCTCGATTTCTTTAAAAAAAATGATGCTTCAAAAATCATTGTAATATACTGAATTGGTGCATATTATTATCAATGCTGAACACTTTATTATTTTTGTACTTGTGACAATATATGTGTCTTAAAATTTAAATTTAATGTATTTTTTCATTTAATTTAATTTTTTAAAATGTGATTTAATTCTGAGAAAATTAAATATAATGTAAAATTATTTCTTATTATTACAGAATTGTTCTTGCTTTGCAAAAAAAATGCTCAATTTCTTTCTTTCAAAAAAACAAAAAAAAAAAGATGACCACCAAGTTGGGCGCTTTAATGTTATCTAATATGATGATTATCCAAATTCACGTGCATCGCACTTCTTAGCTAGACTGGGCTTCACACAGTGATCTGCCATTTTATCCATTTCAACTCCCTTGTATATAATTTACACTGGATATAGAGACGGCAAGGTGATGAAGTTGCTCCTTCTCTATAAACACCATGTTGGCAAGAGTCCTAGAGGAAAAACGTTCAAATTCACACGCGGCGGCACTCAAAAATGAATTCCATACACACACACACACACAGTCAAGCAACTTTATACAGAGGTCAAAGGGATTGTCAACTTAAGGTCAGCAGAGTTCAAATGGCCTCTACTAAGTATAAATCAAACAAACTTTGTCCTTGTCCTTGGGCGGCAAAAGTAAGAGATGAGGGAGGGAGAGAAAAAGGGAGAAATGGTGTGGCTTTGACTAACAGCCTCACTCTGTTTTCAATTTGTCCTGTCAGTGTTTTTGTGGAGCGCTGTGTGATGGAGGTACGGGAGAGGGTGAAGGAGGGGTTCTAACTGTTCTCACTAATCACATTAGGACTTACTCAGCCTCTGGCAGCTTTCAGTAGGACGTCCCATTCGAAAATATTGATTCTCTACGGAGAGGTATGATCCAAAATATTGTTCTAGTCCCAACTTGTGAAGAAACGTTATACCCGTTTCTTCAACCGAAAGAGAAAATAAACTGCAGAGGCAGATGTGACACAAACCCAACAACAAACCCCTACCATGACACCAAATATCTGTCTTTTATCTTTGCTGAACAAGGACTTTTTGTTCAAAGAGCTTGACCTAGATAAAAGAGCTAAACTACTACACTACCACTCAAAAGTTGGGCCACATTTCTGAATAATAATAAAGTCATCAAAAATATCAAATAACACAAAGGGAAGTGTGGGAATTATGTATTGACCAAAAAATGTTAAATAAAAAACGACTTCATATTTCTGGTTATCCGATCCATGGACTAGATTACAGCTCTGCACATGCTCAACCGATTCCATGACGTGCATCCTGAGATGATTTTTATTGAAGGTCAGATATATGCTATGCTCTCAATGGCTGCTTTTATATCATTAAACAGCCTAATTTAGCTATTAAATTAAAAAAAATGTCTATTTAGTTCATTTTGAAGGCAAAAATTCAAGTATGTCTAAACTATTGACTGGCAGGGAAATTTTAATAATCTTGTTGATTTAAAGTGTCACCAAATTGACAATAAATAAAAATAAATAAATAATACTACTAACTTATACAAATAATACTAATACTAGACTGTTTCCTTAGAACAGGTTTTTACATTTCAACTAATCTAAGAAGGGTAAAAATGAGAGTTAATTTTTTTTAAGTAAAGGATTACATTTAAGTATTTTTTTTTTAAATATAATACAATGAAATATAATAAAAGTTTTCCAAAACCCATCTAAATTTAAACTTGAAGTCATTTCCATTTGTCACTTACACAGTCAGTATTTCTAGAGCACATGTAAGTGGTCTTGACCCGGTTTCAGTGGCCACAAGGTGCATTCCAGAGGAAACAGTAGACATGCACATTTGACCTCAGGTCTCACCTGGTTGCCAGGCAACAGTGAGGTCTGTCTGTCCCCCTGTAGTGTGCTGTGTCTGAGTCATAATCACAGTCACAACAGGGTCAGATTGTCATCTCTCTCTCTCACACACATACACACACACACACGGTGTGAGGGGTGTCGGTGGATCGACATGGCAAGAAATTATATATTCATTCACTTATTTATGTAATGATTTATGCCCCACTTGTAATGATTTACACCACATTTTAATTTAATTTAATTTAATTTAATTTAATTTAATTTAATTTAATTTAATTTAATTTAATTTAATTATTTTATTTGTAAGGATCAGAAAGGACAACCAGTCTTTTTTGTTTTGTTTTTCAGTGAAGAGAAATTTTCTTTTCTTTTCTTTTCTTTTCTTTTCTTTTCTTTTCCTTTCCTTTCCTTTCCTTTCCTTTCCTTTCCTTTATTTTATTTTATTTTATTTATTTTTTATTAATAAAAATAGTTTAAAACAACTATTTGTTTCGGATGGCTTCACCTAACTACCAGTCTTTTTGTCTTGTTTTTCATTAAATTAAATTAAATTAAATTTTAATTTATTTTTTATTTTATTTTATACAGATCGGAAAGCCTCTGGAAGTTTGTAGATAATAAAAATATATATTTTATTTTATTTTATTTTTAGAAAGCATCTGGAAGTTTTGAAGTCTGTAGATACTAAACAAACCATTTAACACATACCATTCAAACATCCTTTAAAAATACTTACAAAATGACATAAGAATTTGAGACTTGTTTTAACATAATATACTTGGAATTAATTTAGTTTTCTTTTTTTTTCTAGCCCTTGGCATTTTTAATACCTTTTGAAAAATAAGATATATTTTCTGAAAATGAATTTCTGACACAATATTACCTCCTAGATAAATTCATTGTTTTAAAGGGATAGTTCACTCAAAAATTCTGTCATTAATTACTCACCCTCATATCGTGCAGATTGACGAATAAAGTCGTTATTTTGGTTTTCTTTGCGCATCAAAGGTATTCTCATAGCGTCATAAAATTACAGTTGAAACACTGATGTCACATGAACTATTTTAACGATATCCTTACTACCTTTTGGGGCTGTCAATTCAGGGTCAGAAAGCTCTTGAATTTCATCAAAAATATCTTAATTTGTGTTCTGAAGACTAACAAAGGGCTTACGGGTTTCGAACAATATGAGTGTGAGTAATTAAAGACAAAACTGTCATTTTTGAGTAAAACTATCTATTTCTAGATTAAAAACAAGAACATGGAACAAGAAAAAAGAAAGAAAAAGCAAACAAAAAATGCAGTTCAGAAGGGCTTGACATGATGAAGGCAGTATTTTCACAGGTTACCGTAACAAGTCAACTTGATTCTAAAAAAAATAATTTTGCGGTCAGAATGACTTTATTTTCAATCAGAAAGAGCGTCAAAGAACATCAAGCTACAGTTCAGGAACACTGACCGACAATGACATTCCCACCCATGGAAAATGAAAATAAAATAAACCTAAAAATGAATTTCCTGAGTTATACTGCAGATTAAATAAATAAAGCCCAGACTTTGAAAAGTCCTTTATACTGTGACAAGCTTTTTCCCTCACAGGCATCAAAACCCAACGCACCAAACCGTATCATGTCTAATAGCTTGTTTGCTCTGCCGCCACGCTTGGTTGTAGTCCAAGAACAGATGGCAGGAAAGTCACCGCACTTTGCGTTTTCAGGTTGAGCGTGTGCCCGGGACGGACGTGTTTATCAGAACGCTGGGTCACTCTCTGCACGTCTGGATCTCTAAGGCCACCGTGGCATCTTTCCCCACTGCTTTTTACAGCTCGCCTTAAATTCGCCCGTTTAGGAACGACAGATGTGAGGAGCGAGGGAAAGGGAAGGTTAAAGAGCAAAGAGCTTAATTTGCTTGGCTCGCTGAGGTCTGTCCTGCAGAAACTCGATAGTGGACGCCGGAGAGGGCCAGGGCAGGAAAGAACGCCGCTGAGCTTTGATGTGCCTCCAACAAGCATCACGTTCCCATTTAGATTTTATCTATTTATAGCCAAGACAGATTTAAATATTGATAGGCGGTAATTGTGACAGGATCCCTCAGCGGGACAATCGCGAGTAGACAACGCTAATTCCAGATAACCTTCAATAAACTAATCCGAATGAAATACAGCCGTCACCCACCTGTTCCAAATCCCTATTTTAATAACCTCATGCACACTATGAGATGATATGGAGTCTGATAATAAGATCGGGGATCCAACAGGGTCGTTTGCGGGGTAGAGGTCAAAGGTCACGTTCTCGGTGCGGATGGAGTTTGTGTTGGCAGAATGAGTGCGACAGAAAGCGCTAGATGGTGCCTGCCATTCGCGGTTTTAATAAGGACGGCGTCTAGTTGATCAAAGGTAACGTTGTTTTGCAGGTGTTGTTGACTGGATAAAAATGTGCGTCTGCGCTTCAGTGAGTGTATCATGCGATGGTTGTTTACACACATGGGACACGGGTGGCAGGTCTGCAAACATTCTGTTTGAGCAAATATAAACAAGTTTTTTTTTCTGCGTGTGTCCTTTGAGTTGGAGAACAAAAGTGAGGAGTTTAAAAAAAGAGAAGAAAAGAGCAAAGAAAAGGATGATCAAAGCCAGAAAGATGTGTTTGAACTGCTGTGGGAGGGGAAAATACGCCTGTCTGCCTCATGTAGGTGGACACTGCAGAAAACCTTCCCAGCATGCAGTGCGCCACCCCACTGAACGCTGTTGAACAAGCTCTTCTGTATTATATACTACAGGTTGGTATTCGGATTTGAATAGAAACCTGCATTTTGGCGTCATGGGATGTCAGGATTACTCGTACTGACAGGGCCTTACAAATAGCTAGTTTAGCAGGTGTATATTTCAGGGCTGGTTGCTACGGTTACCTCGCCAAATGGGGCAACTGTAACAACATTAAGCTGCTCGCGTGTTTTCCCTTGCATTAAGTTTTAGGTTGGACGCTGATAAAGCAGGACAAATCCTGTAATTATGTGTCTTTTGTATTGCATGTTTTGTTTAAAAAATCTTTTAGATATCTGAGTTGTGTTAATGGTGCAAAATGACAATTTGCATTTGAATTGCAATTTGAATTACAGATTGAGTCTTGGAAATTACCTTTATTTTTAGCACAGGGGTTTTCAAACCAGGGCTCTAGAGGGTCATGGTAAATTTGCAAGATTTTATTATTATTTTTTATATATATATATATATATATTTTAAAAAATATTTTAAATAAAGTTAGGCTTGTAATAAAGTAAAAAAAAAAACGTCATTGATTGATTGATTGATTGATTGATTTACTGATTCATTCATTCATTTCATTTCATATTTACCAAAGCATTACAGTTTTTTCTTTCTAAAACTGTTTAGAAATCATGAGGGGAAAGATATGACATAAATATCTGTCAGATAATATTGTAACAATTAATAATAATACTAAAAAAAGTATTTTAGAAAAAACACATTTCCCACACAGTATAATACAATGGCGTTGTAATGCCACGTTAAAAAAAAAAGTTTACAAGATTAAAGCTGTAATATTTTGAGTCGAAAGTCGAAATGACAAGAATAAAGCCATCTTTTGAGAAAGAAGTCAAAATTACGAGAATGAAACCGTAATATTTTGAAAAAAGTCAAAATTCTGAGAATAAAGTCAAAATATTTTGAGAAAAAAAGTCCAAATTACGAGAATAAAACTGCAATATTTTGAAAAATCCAAAATTATGAGAAAAAAAGTCAAAATATTTTGAGAATAAAATCTAATTCACGAGAATAAAATAAAAATATTTTGAGAAAAGTCAAAATTATGAGAATAAAGTAAAAATATTTTGAGAAAAAAGTCCAAATTACGAGAATAAAACCGCAATATTTTGAAAAAAGTCAAAATTATGAGTAAAGACCAAAATATTTTAAGAAAAAAGTCCAAATTACGAGAATAAAGTCAAAATATTTTGAGAATAAAGTGAAAAATGATGAGAGAAGTCAAAATGTTTTGAGAATAATCAAAATATTTTGAGAATAAAGTGAAAAATGATGAGAGTAGTCAAAATGTTTTGAGAATAATCAAAATATTTTGAGAATAAAGCCAAAATTATGAGAATGAAGTCAAAATATTTTGAGAAAAATCTAAATTATGAGAGTAAAGTCGAAATATTTTTATGAGAAAAAAATCAAAATTATGAGAAAAATGTCATAACAATACAAGAATGAAGTCAAAATATTTAGAGAATAAATTCCAAATATTTTGAGAATAAAGTCAAAATTATGAGAATAAAGCAGCAACATTTTGAGAAAAAGTCAAAATTACAAGAATAAAATCAGCAATACGAGAATAAAGTCTAAATATTTTGAGAATAAATTATGAGAATAAAGTCTAAATATTTTGAGAATAAATTATGAGAATAAAGTCTAAATATTTTGAGAAAAATCAAAATTATGAGAATAAAGTTGAAATATTTTGTCTTTCTCGTAATATTTACTTTATTCTCGTATTGCTACGACTCAAAGTCAGTATAATTTTGACTTTTTTCTCAAAATATTTTAAGCTCTTAATCTTAGTTTTTTTTAAACATGGCACTAAAACACTGTTGTGGTATAATATGGATTTTATGAATAAAATTAAAAAAATATATATAGCCACTTTTTATTTTAGAAAAAAAATGTTTCTCTGAAAGAGGTCATTATTTTTAAAATCTGTCACATCAAAAAGTAAAAAAAAAAAACCTTTGCTCTAATAAACCCAGTTTTGATTTATATAATATCTGAGATGGAAATCACAGCGAATGATAATGTGAGGAAATGTCAGTACTTGAGCACTCCCACAGGCACTCCCATCATAAAAAGGGCGTTTTCTTTCCAGGGGAGTCGTTAAATAAATCATAAACATACTACACAAGCCTTAATTAAAGGCAGAGCATTTTCACGTTTTTATTTCTAATATGATTTTAGTGATTAGCAGATCTTAAGGTCAATTGCGGTTTTGGCGGGACGTGGTGCCGAGATGATTTCTTTTACACGTTACACAAATCCAGCAATGACTCGCATTCCTGGCAGCCTGCCTGCAATAACAAGTCAGCATTTTAAGCAAACCCTAAAACCGCATCTCATTTGGTTTTACAACCCAATATAAGGAAACTTGGTCGTCACCCAACATTTAATTCCTGGTTTCCGTCAGGCCGATAAGAAAGGCGATGGGAGGGGAAATACCTGCATTCAGTGTAAACGCCATATGACAAGCTGAACATTGGTAGTTCAGTAGAAGACGGATCTCAGGACTTCATCATTCTGCCATTGCAGGTGACAGTAAATTTATTTACAGTGCCCAAATCATTCCTATGGAAGCCCATTTCTGCCACTGAAAAAAAATAAACAAAAGGGACTTTTTATCTCTCAATTCTGATTTTTTTTTACATCTCACAATTCTGACTTTTTTTCTCAGAATTGCATGATACACACTTGCAATTCTGACTTTTCTGACAAAACTTGGACTTTCTGACAAAACTTGGAAAAGTCAGAATTGCAAGATACAAGCATGCATTTGCAAGAAAAAAAGTTAGAATTTAGAGTTTTTATCCTTTATATTGTTTATATTTTATTTCTCACAACTGTGTCAAAGTCACAATTCTGAGAAATAAAGTCAGAATTGCAATATATAAACTCACAATTCTGACTTTTCCCAGAGAATTGCGAGTTTACATTGCGCAATTCTAAATGTATAACTTGGAATTGTAAGAAAAGTCAGAATTGTGAATTACAAACTCATATTTGCAAGAAAAAAGTCAGAATTGAGAGTTTTTATACTTTATATTGTTTATAATTTATTTCTCACAACTGTGTGTAATAAAGCCAGAATTGCAATATATAAACTCGCAATTCTGAGAAATAAAGTCAGAATTGCAATATATAAACTCACAATTCTTTTTTCTCCGAATTTTGAGTTTACATCTCGCAATTGTGAATTTGCAACACGCAACTGCAAGCTATTAAGTCATAATTATGCGATACAAACTCGAAATTCTGAGAATAAATAAGTCTTTTTTACCCCCTCAGAACTGGACTTTAGAACTTGCAATTGAGACTTCATCAGAATTGAGAGAAAAATGTCAGAATTGTGAGATATAAACTTGGACTTGCGAGAAAAGTCAGAATTGCGAGATACAAACTTGCATTTGCAAGAAAAAAAAGTTAGAATTGAGAGTTTTTATCCTTTATATTGTTTATACTTTATTTCTCGCAATTGTGTCAAGGTCGCAATTCTGAGAAATAAAGTCAGAATTGCAATATACAAACTCACAATTCTGACTTTTTCCCCAGAATTGCGAGTTTACATTGCGCAATTCTAAATGTATAACTTGGAATTGTGAGAAAAGTCAGAATTGTGAGATACAAACTCGCATTTGCGAGAAAAAAGTCAGAATTGCGAGTTTTTATACTTTATATTGTTTATAATTTATTTCTCACAACTGTGTGTAATAAAGTCAGAATTGCAATATATAAACTCGCAATTCTGACTTTTTTCCCCAGAATTGCGAGTTTACATTGCGTAATTCTGACTTTATGACTTGGAATTGCGAGAAAAGTCAGAACTGTGAGATACAAACTCAGTCAGAATTGCGAGTTTTTATCTTTTATACCTTATTTCACGCAAATGCATGTAATAAACTCAGAATTACAAGATATAAACTTACAATTCTGAGAAATGAGTCACGATTGTGAGTTTATATCACGCAAAGAAGAAAGAAATGTTTAGAACGTCATGAGGGTGAGTAAATGATAACGCTGTCTTCATTTTTGGTGAACTATCCCTTTAAGTTACATTTTACTGCATTAGATGCAAAATATGAAACTAAACAAACAACGCTAGAACTTTACAAAACTACCCTCACGTTTCTCAGCCATCATCCAGATGTAGTTTATCAAATTAACTACGGACATGTTTCACTAATGTTTGACAACCAGCAAGTATCCAGATGCTTTCAGTCTTAACTTTAATACAATGTATTCATTGTTTCATAATGGGAAACCTAACAAACGTCATTTTGTGAAATGTTTTGCTTGAAAAGTGTAATTGTATTCTTTCATTTTTAATTGTTTTTTAAGTGTGCGAATTCGTTTTGGGGTCTCTGTATGTGATAAAAATCGTTTTATTTGAACAAAGCCTGCATAAAGTACAAAACTGTGGCTATCATTGTTTCTTTTTTGGGAGGCGTTTGCATCCGTTTGTAATCAATTGCCAATAGAGTGCTGAAATGAGAAATGAGATACAATCACCATCATAGAAATCCTCCAGATAATTATGTTTATAAGCAGTTCCAAGACCCTCTATAGTCTTCAATCAAGGTGCCTGTCAAAATGCAGAACACAGTAATCTTTGTAATCTGTCCTGCTCATGAGGACTGCCTGGAGGGATGGCAGTGTTAGTGTAAAGAGAAAAGTTAAGGGGGCTTTGGAAGCGAAATCAATTTTTTTTTCTTTTAAATGGTGAAGAGAAAATGTTGTGACAAGCTGGCGGTGTTTATCCAACGTTCAAATGCTCTGCACTGCCATGTTTTCCATCCAGTTGACCCCTGGCCTTTTAATTAGTGCTCTTTAAGAGGGAGGCATGTATGGGCCATACAGCAAGACAGGTGCTGACAGATTGGGAGGGGGTGTGAGGTTCCATTGATCAGCAGCAAGATGGAGAAAGGGGGTGAGAGAGGGTCCAGTGGTGCTGTGCACCAATTTTTAGAAGGGTATCCATTGCCAATTGATAAAATCTCACAATTCAGACTTTTTTTCTTGCAAAGGCGAGTTTGAATCCCGCAGTTCTGACTTATTTCCTACAATTGCAATATTATATCTCGTAATTCAGATTTTTTCTCTCAGAATTGTGAGATATAAACTCACAATTGCGATTTATGAAGTCCAATTCTGAGGGGAAAAAAAAGAATATGTTCTTAGAATTGCTCATATGTCACAATTCTGACTGATTAACTGACTGATAACAATAGCGTGTTATAAAGTCAGAATTGCAAGATATAAACTCGCCATTCTGAATAAAAAAAAGTCAGAATTGTTAACTTGCAGTTGTGAGATTATATCTCACAATTGTGAAGAAAAAAACTGTGAGATGTAAACTTGGAATTGCAAGAAAAAGTCACAGTTGTGAGAAAAAAGGTCACAATAACCTTTTTTTTTTATTATTTTTTATTCAGTGGCAGAAACAGGCTTCCATAGCTTTCATTTAGCACACAAAAAGTTTTGGGAGCTTTTTAAATATCTGGTCAATTTATTTATTTGTTTACTTTTAAATTTAAATCAAAAAAGCTACAACTGAACAGATCATTCCAACACTATTTAATAAATACATTTTAAAACAATGTATTAGTAAAATATTTATTTTCATTGAATTTTTTTTGTTCACCAAGGCTGCATGTATTTGAACAAAAGCAATAATAAAAACAGTAATATTGTGAAATATTATTACAATTTAAAAGAACTATTTTCTGAAATTAGCAATTGCGAGTTATAAAGTCTCAGAATTGCGAGTTTATATCTCACAATTCTTACTTAATAACTTGCACATTATATGGTCAGAAATGCGAGATATAAACTTCCAATTCTGAGAAAAAAGTCACAATTGTGAGTTTATATTGTAATTCTGACTTTATTTCTCAGAATTGTCAATTGTAAGTTTCTGACACAATTCTGACTTTTTAATTTGCAATTACGAGTTATGAGTTCTCACTACCGTGAGAAAAAAAGTCAGAACTGTGAGTTTGTGTCATGCAATTCTGAGAAAAAAAACTCAGAACTGCAAGATGTAAACTTGAAATTGAGAGGAACAATAGTTTTCAGAATTGTTTTTTTATTTCTTACTTTTATTTTCACCAAGGCTCCATGTATTTGATCAAAAACAGTAAAAACAGTAATATTGTGAAATATTATTACAATTTCTTCATTGAAATACGCTGGTTTGGTCCTCAAGAATCTTATTATTATCAGCGTTGAAAACAGTTGTGTTACTATTTTTGTGGAAACCATGAAATATATATAGTACACAACTTAGAAGAGAGCATATTTTGTTTGACCCCACCCATTTCTCATGTGACCAAACGTATTTGAACATGTGACAGACAGGTGTGTTTTGTAGCTCTGGTGTGTCCTAATACATTGATTATTCAAAATATTGTCACGGGCTGAAGAATCACACGACAGAGAGAGCTAAGTGAAAAACCCCCAGAGGGTGGATTTTATTATAATACTTCGTGAAAACAGGTGCAGAAAGAAGACGTGGGGTGCTGGCGTGGCTGGTGCTCCGTCTCGGTCCTTGTGCTCGAAAGTGGGTGTCCGTGTCGTGCTCCAGTGGGCTGTCGGTCACTCGCTGCTTTCTGGCAAAGAGAGAAAATGAGTTAGTAGCGTCCAGCATGTGTGAGATCCAAGTCTGACTTGGTAGCGTGTTTCAGCGTCTTTTGTAGGCAGGTCCTGATTGGAAAGCAGCCGTGACCGATCAGCCGGTGATGGTGGTGTGCAGCTGACAATCGTTGGTTACCAGGGCGACGCTGATGAGCCCGGAGATACTCGTCACATTCCCCCCCCCTAAGCGTTGTCCTGGTCCTAGAAATGAATGGGGACAGAAGGGGTGAAGAATGGGGTGGGTGGGGAATGGCCCCTGACAGACCTGCATAAGCTGTCCAGATCCGAGAGAGTCCGTCGGCGTTGTTGTTGGTGGCCCCGGCACGATGGCGAACTTCAAAGTGGAAGTCTTGGAGTGCGAGGAACCAGCGAGTCACCCTGGCGTTGGTCTCCTTGGCCCGGGCCATCCACTGCAGGGGGGCGTGGTCGGTTACCAGGGTGAACTTGCGGCCTAGGAGGTAGTACCGCAACTCCAAGACTGCCCACTTGACGGCCAGGGCTTCCCTCTCGACGGTGGCGTAGTTTCTCTCGGCGGGGGACAGCTTTCTGCTAATATAGAGGACAGGATGCTCCTCACCTTCCTGGATTTGCGATAAAACAGCTCCTAATCCAGTGTCGGAGGCATCCGTCTGCAGCAGGAAGGGGCAGCTGAAATCCGGTGCCCGGAGCACGGGTGAGGACGTTAAGGCCACCTTGAGCTGGACGAAGGCTTCCTCGGCCGCTGAGGTCCACTGTATCTTCTCTGGCTGCCCCTTCCTGGTCAGGTCTGTCAGAGGGGCGGCTAAAGAGGAGAAGTTGGGAATAAAACAGCGATAGTATCCCGCCAACCCCAAAAAAGCTCGTACCTGGGTCTTCGTTGAGGGCTGAGGAGCTATGCGGATTGCCTCGATCTTCTTTTCTTGTGGCTGGATGAGGCCCCGTCCAACTTGGAAGCCCAGGTACTTGGCTTCTGAGAGCGCTAGGTGGCATTTGCGGGGGTTGGCGGTTAGTCCAGCCCGCCGGAGCTCCGAAAACACCCTCCGCAGACGTTCCAGGTGTTCCTCCCATGCCTCAGAGTGGACCACCACGTCGTCCAGGTATGCCGCAGCGTATGATTGATGGGGCCGCAAGATGATATCCATCATACGCTGGAACGTCGCGGGGGCCCCGTGGAGGCCGAACGGGAGGGTCCGGTACTGCCAGTGGCCACTAGGGGTAGAGAAGGCAGTCTTTAGTTTAGCGGTAGGAGTAAGAGGTACTTGCCAGTAGCCTTTTGTTAGGTCCAGCGTGGAGATGTACCGGGCCCTCCCCAAGCGATCTAACAGCTCGTCGACCCGAGGCATGGGGTAGCTGTCGAACTCGGAGACTTCATTCAGCCGTCGGAAGTCGTTGCAGAAGCGGAGGGTGCCATCCGGCTTGGGTACCATCACAATGGGGCTGGACCAAGGGCTGCGTGATGGCTCGATTACTCCCAACTTCAGCATTTCTTGAACCTCTTCCTCTATAGCCTGCCGCCGAGCTTCCGGGACTCGATAGGGCCGTTGCCTGACGATCACTCCAGGGGGCGTCCTGATGTCGTGTTGGATGACGTTGGTCTGCCCAGGGCGAGTGGAGAACACATCCGAGAACTGACCGACCAGATGTTGAAGCTCAGCTTTCTGGGCAGCTGACAGGTGGGGATTTACGTCCACAACCACGGGATCAGTGAGACTTAGGGCGGCGAGTTGGTCCCGGGTCCCGGTCCATTTTTTAAGCAAGTTAATATGATATAACTGCTCGGTTCGTCGTTTACCTGGTTGTCTCACCCGATATGTCACGGGGCCAATCTTTTCGATCACTGTATAGGGCCCTTGCCATGAGGCCAGGAATTTGCAGGCCGAAGTGGGGACCAGGACCATGACACGATCTCCTGGTTGGAATTCCCGTGGTTGTGCTGCCCGGTTGTAGTGGCGTTGTTGGGCCTGCTGAGCTTTGCTGAGGTGTTCCCGGACTAACGGCATGATCCGGTCGATTCTCTCCCTCATCTGTCGTACGTGCTCGACGACCGTGCGGTGGGGGGCAGGCTGCTGCTCCCAAGCTTCCCGGGCTACGTCCAGGAGCCCCCGAGGTTGACGGCCAAACAGGAGCTCGAAGGGGGTGAAACCAGTTGAGGCTTGGGGGACTTCGCGGATGCCGAACATAACGTAGGGGATCATGAGGTCCCAGTCCCTTTTGTCCTCCGCTGCCACTCGTCTAAGCATTTGTTTGAGGGTTTGATTAAAACGTTCGACCAATCCATCCGTCTGTGGGTGGTAGACTGTGGTCCTCAACTGGTTTACCCACAGCAGCCTGCAAAGATCAGCCATTAGCCGGGACATGAATGGGGTTCCTTGGTCGGTCAGAATTTCAGCCGGGAGGCCGACCCGGCTTGCCAACAGAAACAGCTCCTGCGCGATGGACTTCGCCGTGGCCTTCCGTAGGGGAACCGCTTCTGGGTACCGGGTGGCGTAGTCCACGATGACTAGGATGTGTTCATGTCCCCGGGCAGACTTAGGCAACGGCCCTACCAGATCCAATCCGATGCGCTCGAAGGGCACCTCGATGATGGGTAAAGGGATGAGCGGGCTGGGGGGAGGAGTCCTAGGGGTCGTGATTTGGCAGGTCGGGCAGGCTTGGCAGAATCCCCTGACGTCGGCCTCCATGCCCGGCCAGTGGAAGCGATCGCGGATCCGCTGGAGAGTGTTCGTTACCCCTAGGTGACCTGCCATTGGATGCGCATGAGCTAATTCCAGAATCGTTTCGGTCTTCGTCCTCGGGACGACCAGCAGTTCCTTCTCCTCCCCCCTTCGCTGAGCGACACAGTATAGCAGACTGCTTCGGACGATGAAATGCGGGAGAGGATGGGGCGATGGGAGGACGTCCTGATCGTCGATGCGCCTCACTTGTGTCCAGCAATGTTTAAGGCGATCGTCCTCCCACTGTTCTTTTCCAAATGAGCCCCCTCCGACAACCTGCTGGAACACATCAAAGAAAGGATTAGTGTTATGAGAGGGGGACTCACCATCCCTCCCGCTGTCCGAAGCAAGCAGGGCTGGCCGGCGACGGGGACCCAAGGGCCGGCTGCGAAGTCGGCGATTCCCTCTCGGGCTGGCGGGTTGGGTGACAGTGGCGAGCAGGCGCTCGAAGCCGGGCCAGTCTCTTCCCAGCAGTACGGCCACCGGGAGGTCTTTCACCAACCCAGCCTCGACAGACCAGGTACCAGGTTTAGCGGAGATGGTCACTCGGCGAGCGGGAACCTGTTGTGTGTCCCCGTGTACACACGTGATAGGTAGGAAGGTTTTCTGGCCGGGTTGGGGCGGACACAGCCGGGACTGAATGAGGGTGACCGCACTGCCGGAGTCTAGAAGCGCCCGCATGGGTTTCCCGTTCACCTTAACCTCCGCGGCCGGAGCTGCCGGTGGTGGGTCTTGATGTACGATGCAACCCGCCAGCCAGGTCCGGGGTGGAGGCGCAGATTCGGCGGTGGGCATGGGCTCGTCCGGAGGAGAGGGAATCGCCGGTCTGCTTACTGTGCGCGGGGTGCCCTCCGGCGCGCGTCGCTCCTGGCCCACCCTCCGAGGGAATGGCGGCGCTCTTTCCCCAGCCTCTCGATGGTACATAGCATCCGCCAGCTCGATCGCCTCCACAAGCTCCAAGATGGTGGTAGGATTTTTCATCCCGACTGCCTGACGCTGGGAGCGCGGCAGCGCGCGGAGGAGGCGATCAATGACCACTCGTTCCACCACCTGCTCTGCCGTGGTCTCTCCCTCGAGCAACCAGTGTTGGGCGATGCGCGACAACTCAGCTGCCTGGGCGCGGGCTGGCACGCGGACTTTGTACTCCCATTCGTGGAACTGTTGCGCTGCACAAATCGGGGAAAGACCAAGTCTCGCCAGGATTTCCCGTTTGACTTCCTTGTAATCCGCCGCAGTCCGCGGAGGAAGCGTGAAGTACGTTCGCTGCGCTTCTCCGGTTAAGAGGGGTGCCAGCGCCGACGCCCAGTCTCCCTCTGCCCAGCCTTCGCGGAGAGCCGTCGTCTCGAAGAGTTGCAGAAAAGCTTCAACGTCATCAAACGCGGTCATTTTCGATAGGAGCTGGGTGGCTTGCACATGGGGATTCGGTGGTGGAACGGGCTGGGCACGTTGGGCACGGATGGCAGCGAGTTCTTCTTCGGTGCGGCCCTGCCGAGTGGCCAGATGTTCCACAATTTGCTGCTGGCGGATACTAACTTCGGTGAGGCGCTGGAGAAGGTCTTCCATCTTCAGGGAAGAGCGCGCGCCGATGTTCTCTAAACGGTGAGTGAGAGAGAGAGAGAGAGAGAAAAAAAAGTTTTTAGTGGGGTGTCGGACTCTCACTTGCCGGTGATTCTTCCTTTAATCTGCCCGCATTCTCCACCAGTGTCACGGGCTGAAGAATCACACGACAGAGAGAGCTGAGTGAAAAACCCCCGGAGGGTGGATTTTATTATAATACTTCGTGAAAACAGGTGCAGAAAGAAGACGTGGGGTGCTGGCGTGGCTGGTGCTCCGTCTCGGTCCTTGTGCTCGAAAGTGGGTGTCCGTGTCGTGCTCCAGTGGGCTGTCGGTCACTCGCTGCTTTCTGGCAAAGAGAGAAAATGAGTTAGTAGCGTCCAGCATGTGTGAGATCCAAGTCTGACTTGGTAGCGTGTTTCAGCGTCTTTTGTAGGCAGGTCCTGATTGGAAAGCAGCCGTGACCGATCAGCCGGTGATGGTGGTGTGCAGCTGACAATCGTTGGTTACCAGGGCGACGCTGATGAGCCCGGAGATACTCGTCACAATATAAATAGCACTGTATGTGCTGCGTTTCAGATTTGGGTTTTGCCCTCATTTGTAGTTAGACGTGTAACCAACATGAAAACCATAGAGCTGTATATGGGTGAAAAACAAGTGATTGTGAAGCCGAGAGAAGACGCATTGCACAAACGTTGGTTATAGCCAGTGCAATATCCTGAGGAAGAAAGAAACCACTAGTGTAGTAAGTAACAGACCTGGAATGGGTAGACCCCTAAGAATAAGAAGGCCAGGCTGGAATTTGCCAGAAAGTACAGAGGTTGATGAGACAAAGACCAAAGCGATAGAAAGGCTAAAGTTTGGTGATGTCAATGGGTCACAGGCTTGAAGCAGTTATTGCAAGCAAAGTATTTGCAAATAAATATTAAGTCTTATTCACTTAAATCTAGTTTAAGTCAATCCAGATGTAAATACCTGGAAATAAAAGCTGAAATGTTGATCTCGTCTCATATTCATCTTTTGATGTCAAATCCAAATGTTTTTAGTTTACAGCAAAAATAAAGGAATTTGCCTCACTGTTCCAATACATTTGGAGGGGAGTGTATATATATATATATATATATCAGAGGTTGCGTTAACCGAAAATTCTCCATCACTGACAGAAATTTTTTAAGCAGCGACAGAAAAATCTGAAGGCCGTCTGTCATTTTAACAGATTACGCTGAGGGTGATCTATTGTAAATTGTAGCTGTAATTCCCACCCCTGTCCAGTTGGTGGCAAGTGCGCTCCAGTCTGGCAGCAGAGCCTAGGATACAGTAAAAAAACGAATCTATAATCACAAATGTTTTGCTATGCGTTTGATTATGCACAAGCGAGTGCACAGAACTACAACGATCTATCACACCACATTAAAGAGCGCCAAAATGGTATTTATTGCTTGAATTTACAAAGGAAATTCACAGAACTTGAAATCTGAGACTTTGTTTCATATGAAAACAGCACAGACCAAGAGATCGATTGTGATTTAAGAATCAATATTGATTCATTAAAATGAGAATCTATTAAAATCAAGAAATCTTTTTTTTTTTTTTTTTACCCAGCCCTAGCTTATTTTGTTGTTTTTAAACATTGCACTGTTGTCCTGTACGTTCATGATTAAAAAAGAACATGTGAAGAAAATAAAAGCAATTAAATGTGTTATTCTAATTAAAATATGAAAATTAAAATGACGGGTAATAATAGATTATAACAGAATTTTTATGACCCTGTTCATCAAAATGATGGACAGCGTATATATATATATATATATATATATATATATATTTTTTTGAGGATTATTTGATGGATAGAGAAGTTAAAAAGAACAGCATTTATTTAAAATGGATTTTCTGGTAACATTATAAATGTTTTACTGTCAGTTTTGATCAATTTAATGCATCTTTGCTGAATAAAACTATTAATTTCTTACTAAATAAATACAAACTGACCCTTTTTGAAGATTTGAATGGTGTGGTATATTTAACAATATTGTAAATGGTTAAAAAAAAAAAATAAAAAAACTACTTTTGATTTAATGTTCACTTGGCTCTAATGGGTAAGTCTGGGGGAGGGGAGGTGTCTGAGGTGAGGGGTGACCAATCACGTTGTTACATTATTTGTCTTGGATCTACAGCCTGTATACTGACTAATTCAGTGTGTTCAAACTTGAGGCTGTGCCGAAATCTCCCTTCTAGTAAACATACTCGAGTACACTTAAGCAGACACGCTCTCTCGTACAAAAAACACATACACACACACCAACAGGCTGACTCTATCAACATGATTGATGCCTGCTTTCTGGCTGCCTTTCCTCCAGCACGAATTTGTGGAGTGTGCCTCACACACACACACAAATGCACACATAGACAGACTAACTTTGAAAGTCAGTGTTTTATAAATCAAACGTAACTGAGGGAGGCTCACAAGGTGGAGGGGGAACGTCTCACTTCAGATTCCACCCGAAACTTCTCCAAACTTTCTTCATTGACGTCTTTCTTGTTCTCCGTAAACTTCACGTCTCATTTCTGCCGCGTCCTTTGAGTCCTCTGTCTTTTCATTTAGATCTGCCAGTGGCGGCGCAAACAAAAGAAAAGATTTCAGATTCAAATCTACCCATGATGCTCCACCCAACAGCAAGGTTTCATTGATCATCGCCTTACCCCAATCACGTCAGAGAAGGACCACTGAAGGATTCGATTCTCTTTCACACCCTCAACCGATCTCGGCTCTTCCTCGCTTCTTGTTTTCTCACACCGCTCGCTCCCAAACAGACACGGGCAACTGCAGCGCCATAAATTTCTCTCACCACGAGATACATCCTCATTACGGAGCGCCGGCAGGGAAACGGCTGACAGCTCTCTCTCTGCACCTGTTAGTCCTATGCCTGTTTGCACTCATTGACTCATCTGTAAACGGCTTCAATCTGAACGTCTCTATCTGTGCCAACTAACCCGATGCTTCAAACGTTCGCTGACTCTTTGCTGGCCCGGAGACTCTATCTATAAAAGTTTCATATTTCCTACAGGCAGTCAATTATTGCGCCGGCGTATTCGGTTGCAATAAAAACATCAGTAATCGCTCCGTCTGAGTTCTCCCCGCAGGTTCGGAGCTCTCTTCTGAAGAGCCGGGATATTCAATGACAATTATGGTATTTTTTTCTGCTTTCTGTCTTCAGCTCCCTCATTTTTTGATGTACTTGATCTTCCGCAAATATTGTTGAAGCTCATATGGCAGCGGTTCGGAGTGTAATTGTCAGCTTGGCCATTATAATGATATAATTGATTTCTTTGTTTTCTGTTTAGACAGCTTTGACCTTTTAGCCGTTTTTTATTGCAGTTATGCGAATTAAAATGTGGAAATGTTCTTATTATTTTTAACCGGGCCAATTTTCGTTCTTTTTTCAGATCGCTTCCCTCCTTTTTACCTCAGTGTATCTTGTTTTCTCCCGTCAGGCTTTGCAATAATTTACGCACTCCAGCATAAGCAGGCATTGTGAAGGTGGCGGTCCGGCTTCATAGGGGCTTTATAATGATATACATCAAGTTTTCAGGACTTTCCTTGGCAGGGAGTCCTTTGGCTTCTGGACTGTTTCCCCTCCCATCTTAGGTGGCGGTTAAATATATCTCAAATCCGTCTTAATGCAGTGGGAATAAAAGAACAGTAATGACACACTGTAAAGTAATACATTTCAAGCTCTGGGTTACTCCCTATGGCCTGTGGATGTATAGGTGTGTGTGCGTGTGTGTGAATGACTGTGGCAGCTGGATAAGGCATAAGGAAGCATTAACAGGTTTCTGTGAGTTGTGCTAATGTCTGTGAATTCTGCGGTGGGATTTGACTTTGACTTAACGCAGCGACACCGCAAATGTCTGTCTTCCTCTTGCCGAGCCACACCAGCGTTCTCGCGCACGGAAGTCAGAGCACCACTAGTGTCACTTTGTGTAATGATAACACTTCCCAGAGTTCTGCTGGTTTGTGTCATCACGTACACTGAGCTCTATTGATGCACAACATCTAAAAAATACTGTGGTGCAGTAATGGTATCACATCATAATACTATGGTATTTTGAGTGGTCTTCGAGATCACAAGATCACTAATGAAAATCCTTCCATTTAGCTTTTTTGCTGCCATATTTGCTCAGCGTTGTTACAAATTTTGATTTAAATTCATTTTAAATTAATTGTAATAAATCTGTTATAATTTTAATAATTTTTTAAAACTAAACAAATTAAATTAAATAAAAAAATATTTTTTTGGCTAGTGACCTAGAAACAGTGCAGAATAATAAACAAATTTTGAAAAGTAAATGATAATTTTATATTCAATAAAATAAATTTGTGACAATGTACACTGGGCAAATATGATATAACTATTTTTTTATTTTTTTATTTATTTGTGAAAAAAGCTTCGGCATTTTTGGCAATCAAGAATTTTAATAGTACTTATTATAATTATTATTATCATCATTATTTATTTATTTATTCACTTATTTATTGTAATATCAACCCAAATTTGAATTCTATTTAATGCTGTATTCTACTTATGATTGTATATATACTGTATAAAATATTTAATAGTGTGTATAATATCATGGATTTTTCTTCATGGTCCGATTAATTTTTTTTAAATGTATTTATTTTTTAATTAATTTTTTAATATGTATATAAATATTTATAAATATTTTGTATTTATATTTTTTTGAATTATATATTTATATTCTTTTTTTATAATTACTTATTTAAATTTAATTAAATTTTAATTTTTTTTTTGATGCCATATTTGCCTGGTGTTGTCACGCATTTTTATGTAAATTAATTTCAAATTAATTTTAATATTTTTTAAATAATTTTAATAATTTATTTTTTAAAAAATTACATTAAATTAAATTGGACTAAGGACCTAGAAATAGTGCAGAATAATAAATTCATTTTGAATAGTAATTTATAATTTTAAGTTAAATAAAATAAATTTGTGGCAATGAGCACTGAGCAAATATAATGTAACTATTTATTTGGCAGTCAAAAATTTTAATTGTAGTTATTATTATTAATATTATTATTAATTAATATATCAATCCAAATTTGGATTCTATTCAATGCTGGATTCTATTATGATTGTATATGATTTTATGTTATAAAATACTGTAATTTTGTAATATCATGGCTTTTTCTCTTTCTTTCTTTCTTTTTGTATTTTTTATTTTTTTTTGTTAGCAACCATGTAAGAATTCCAATGTGCTGCAGTGATTTTATGATTAAACTCACAGTGTGACTCATCTCTTTTGGAGATGTAAATTCAGATATACTCTGCGTGCAATATTTTTTACGTGGTCTAATTATACTTGATCGTATCACTGTAGCACACATGAAAGTCCTCCATATGGCTTTGTGTCTCTCTTGTGAATTCATGATCCCAGACATTTCCCTCATGCTTGTCATTCCTCACTCACAGTCGTCAAAAGCTCTAGCAGGGGGCTGAAGAAAACCGCCCGGATCAGGTGTCCCATAATACCCCTAAACCACTGTAACCTGCACATCAAACAGAGCGGCGGTGGGGTAGATCATAAACCACAGGACCAATAACCAGCCACGCTTTCACAGAACAACTGCCGTTATGGCTGCCCGACTGAAGTGCCAGCAGAAGTCTTGAGAAACACTTGCTTCTTAAGTCTATGTGGTTCTCACTCCTGACCACAAGAGGTGCTAAAATAGCTTCTCAAGTGCAGTATATCATCATATACCATATCATAATTTATTTGGATTGCTGAGTGGTTGGCTAATTACAGCCTTATTTATTTTTAGCATACTTTTAAATTACTGCAATGTAACAAGTGCAACTAAAGTCATGTGATTGACAACTAAACACAAATCCAAAGTGAAGACTACCAGAACTAATTGGATTGAGAGTGTCTGTGTCCAGCCATATTTGTTCACATGCCCTTATATGAACAAGTGGAACTGGGGATCCATCTGAAAGCGAATGTCTGTCCCAAACTGCCCGATGAAATATGTGAGCCGTCATCGTCCGCTTTGAAGAAAAACAATCAAACGCAGAGGGAGGAATTCCTGTCCTGACAGAGTGCCGTCATCACAGAGGTGCTCCTCTCTTCACCTTCAAGTTCTACCCTGTTCTCTCCCTCTTTTTCTCTCCCTCCACTCAGCCTTTTTCCTTCCCACTGTATGAGGGCCGAGTCTGGGCAGCATGTGGCCGCAGGAGTGAGCGCAACAGAGGAAACCTGAGCGCAGTGGAGTCTCTAGGCGGATTCTAGCCTTTGTGCCCCTTCAGAGAGCTGCTTTTCCCTTTGACACAGCTGCACAAACTAACCAATGAGAAGACCCACAGCGAACGCTACAACTCAGCATTATGGGTAGAACGTGCACTTCGGAATAGTAAAGAACTGTGGGAACTTGAAAGAGAATTCACAGTAAAAACGAGGTGTAACTATCACTTACACGCACTCTAGTAGTCCCATGGTTCAGTGATGGTATCAGATGATAATACAATATTTTGATATATACTGTATATATTTATACTTACACAATATTACACATACAAGAGTGCTGATTTAGACTAACAGCATGACTCCAAGTGCGATACTGCTTTTTATGTAACTTAGACACAATATTTCCAGTTACCTTGGCTGTTTTTGATTTGCCAGCGAAAATAGTCCAAACAAAGTCACAACAGGAATTTTAGCATCTCTGAGCAACACACAGTTCTTAAGTGAATCAGTGTTTTTGAGACATGTAGTTACATGAATTGCTTGAAAACTGTAAATTAAAGATTTACACTACCAGTCAAAAGTTTTTGAACAGTAAGATTTTTAATGTTTTTAAAGAAGTTTCTTCTGCTCACCAAGCCTGCATTTATTTGTTCCAAAATACAGCAAACGCAGTAATATTGTGATTTTTTTTTACTATTTAAAAAACTGCTTTCTATTTAAACATATTTTAAAATGTCATTTATTCCTGTGATTAAAGCTACATTTTCAGCATCATTATTCCAGTGTCGGATGATCCTTAAGAAGTAGGATGATTTGCTGTTCAAGAAACATTTATTATTATTATTATTATTATTATTATTATTATTATTATCAATATTTAAAACAACTGAGTACATTTCAGGATTCTTTGATGAATAGAAAGATCCGAAATCAGCATTTATATGAAATAAAAAGCTTTTGTAATATTATACACCATACCATTCAAAAGCATAGAGTGAGTATAATTTCTTTTGGGAAAGAAATGATAGAAATTAATACTTTTATTTAGCAAAGACACTTTAAATTGATCAAAAATGATGATAAAGAAATTTACAATGTCACAAAAGTTTTCTATTTCAGATAAATGCTGTTCTTCTGAACTTTCTATTCATCAAAGAAACCTGAAAAAACTACTCAGCTCTTTTGAACATAACAATGATAATAAAAAAATGTTTTTATTTGAGCAGCAAATCAGAATATTAGAATGATTTCTGAAGGATCATGTGACTGGAGTAATGATGCTAAAAATTCAGCTTTGAAATCACAGGAATAAATTACATTTTAAAATATATTCAAATAGAAAACAGTTATTTTAAATAGTAAAAACATTTCAAAATTGTACTGTTTTTGCTGTACTTTGGACCAAATAAATGCAGGCTTGGTGAGCATAAGGGACTTATTTAAAAAACATTAAAAATATTACTGTTCAAAAACTTTTGACTGGTAGTGTACATGTCGCCACAAGAAAAAAGTTCTTTTCTAAAAGAGCCTTTTAGTAAAGAGTTCTTAAAAGAACAATCTGAAGATCCTTTTGCTATATAAAGAAGCTTTTGTACAATGAAAAGTTTCCATGGATGTTGCATGATCTTCACGGAAACATTCATTCAAATAAAAAAACCTTCTAGTAATCAATGTTTCAATGTGAAAAGATTCATATATCTATATATATATATCGTATATCTATCATATGTACTGTGTCTGAATAGTATGAATTGAATATGGCAGATCTGAACATGTAATGAATTGGCAGAGTTTGAATTCCATCTTTCCTTTCTGTCTCTTCCTAATAAGTGTTTATACAGCATGTCATGCCTTTTTAGTCTTCTGCCAGAACTGTTGATATTACCCTCGATTTCGCACAAAAGGCCCACTGTTTGTGAATGAAGTGAAACATGATGTTCCATGGCACTAAATGTTTTTATCAGGTCATCTTTATCAGACATGTCACGGAGCGTTTCATAACAAAGAGAGGAAGTATTTGTAACAGCTCGTATATCAATTTTCTGACCGAATACTTCTCTTTGAAAGCCGCGTGTTTCATCCTTGCCGATAAATCACTCATGTCGTCATTTTTCTTTTGTTTCTCCCTCCCTGCCATTCCCTCTCTCTCTCTCTTATTCATCTGACATATGTTTATATTGCAAGTATTTATTGTGTGTTTTCCTTTGTAAAGTGCTGGTATATATCACTGCTGCTGGCCTCTGAGCGGAGAGGGAGGGAGGCTATCAGCACGATTGATTTGTGTTGTTTTCATCCTCTGGTGGGCTTCTCTTCATGAGCAAAGCCAAAATAGCCAGAACACACAGACACACAAACTGAGCAGTGAGATGCGGAGGATAAGAGAAACAGAAGGGAGTCTTATTCTGCTTTATTTCCATGCACAACTGCTGTGGTCTGCACTCAAAATGTGGCCGAGCAAATGTTTAAAAACTGATGTTAAACACTGACATCCAAGTCTATTTTTTTGCTCTGTTATTCTTATCACAGGTTATTCAGCTTGTATGGGACATGTCATATTTCTAAAAGCGCAGAGGAAACAGGAACCCTAGATATGGAAACACAATATCACATGCGGCGGGTATATATACACTAGTCAAAAGTTTTTGAACAGTAAGGTTTTTAATGTTTTTTTAAAGAAGCCTCTTCTGCTCACCAAGCCTGCATGTATTTGATACAGTACAGCAGTACAGCAAAAACAGTAACATTTTTGCTGTTTAAAATAACTGTTTTCTATTTGAATATATTTTAAAATGTTATTTATTCTTGTGTTTTCAAAGCTGAATCATTACTCCAATCACATGATCCTTCAGAAATCATTCTAATATTCTGATTTGCTGCTCAACACCATTTGTTATGTTAAAAAGTAGCTGAGTAGAATTTTTCAGGTTTCTTTGATAAATAGAAAGTTCAGAGGAACAGCATTTATGGGAAATATAAATCTTTTGTAAATTATAAATCTCTTTATCATCACTTTTGGTGAATTTAAAGCATCCTTGCTAAATAAAAGTATTAATTTCTGTTATTTTTTGTTCCAAATAATAATAATAATAATAATAATAAATAAATAAATAAATAAAATTATTTATTGACTCCAAGGCTTTGAATGGTATATATGTTACAAAAGCTTTTTATTTTTTATATAAATGCTGATCTTTGGATCTTTCTATTTATCAAAGAATCTTGAAAAATGTAGGCAACTGTTTTTAATATTGGTAATAATAATAAACTAATAATAAAAATGTTTCCTGAACAAAAAATCAGCATATTAGAATGATTTCTGAAGGATCATATGAAAACTGGAGTAATGATGCTGAAAAGTTTACTTTTCTACTTTTTTACTTTCAAATAGTAAATAGTTTTTATTTTATATATATATATATATATATATATTTATGGTAGTCACGTGAGTTTGGAAGGACATAAAAGTAAGTAAGTTAACAGTAAATTTTTATTTCTGAAAAAACATTTTTTTATCAGAAGAAAGTTGAAGCCATCTGGGGTTCTTTGAAGCACCAGCACAGATGTTTTTCTAAAGAAGCATGAAAATTATAAATGTTTTCCTATGGCATCATATGAACTAAAAATGGTTCTTCTATGATCTCCCATGACATTAGGCTGTAAACCCTTTTGGATCAATGAAACCTTTTATTTTCTTTTTCTTCTTTTTTTTCGTACCAGAAAAAAACTTAAATGGTTGTGCTATGGTCATCAATACCTTCTCTGTTTTTTTCAGGGTCATCTTCACTGGCTAACTCTGGAAGCCATTTGCCATTTTCGCCTCAGCCACAGGTAGAACTATCTAAAACCATATGTATACTTAGACCCCATGGGAATGTTGAAGCTGACTCTCCATTCCTCTGCTTACCATCAAAGCGGACAAGAATAGTTAGCAAAAATAATTCAGTTGCCCTGGTTTCTTTCCGTGTCTTTTGCGAGAGATTTTACAGTGAACAGGCTTGCAGAACTTCAACATTGAAGGTCACAAACGGCCTCCTCCTCGAAATCAAGTACATACTGGTTCAACCGCACTCCAACATGCTGATCTCCACTCAGTATCTCAGAATCAAGAATTAAGCAAAAGTCACATAAACAAGCCAGAAACATTTTCCAGACTAGTTCCACCTGATACATTTCAGGTTTTTCTCTTCAACAGCGCTGTTTGCTGCTGTTGGAATGATGGAAAGCTCTGCTCTTCGTCTCCTGCTGTGGACTCAATCGAGCAACATCTGGATCTGGCGTGTGTGAAGCCAGGCAGATGTGAGTGTTAAGGAATTCACTGATTCCACGGAGCGATAGCGCACAGCATGGATTTCAACTTCAACGCGCACTGTATACACACTTAGCATATCTGCGGTATGTAAACACGGATAATATCATAGAATTGCTTTGAATAGGATTTCCTGTTTAACTTTAAGGGGCTTCAGTAAGGAGGGATTCACTAAGAATAAATCAATAGCGACGTTTATTTGCACAGTCTGCGTTATTTTAGAGACCAGTTCACTGAAGGAATTATGTAAATCAGGTAGCAGTACAAACACACCCACAAAAGGCCACTCGTCTACGCCACATGTCCAGGGAAGTATTTACATTTGGCAACTTCATCCGCTTCGTACTGATTGCTATCTGATCAAATTATACTGTCCACCAATGTCGGAAGTGAACTCGGAAGTGTTATATTTGCATATAACTTTGGAAGAGTAGATGAGATTAATTCTGTTTTGCTGAGATGCATTTATGTGGCCTGTCGTTTAAATGGAATAGGCTTTACTCATTTGGACAGCTATCCGACTGATCAAAATGCATGAAGTGGTAAGGTGTAAACATTCTCCATCCAGTGTGCTGAGTTTTAAAAAGAAGATCCTATCTTCTTTGCTTTAAAGGATTAGTTCACTCCAGAATTGAAATTTCCTTATAATTTACTCACCCCTATGTCATCCAAGATGTTCATGTCTGTCTTTCTACAGTCGAAAAGAAATGAAGGTTTTTGATGAAAACATTCCAGGATTTTTTTTTTTCCATATAGTTAACTTCAATGGTGGCCAATGGCTTGAAGGTCCAGATTGCAGTTTCAATGTAGCTTCAAAAGGCTCTAAACGATCCCAGCCGAGGAATAAGAGGTCTTAAGTAGAGAAACGATTGGTCATTTTCTAAAAAAAAAATATATATATATATAAAAAAAAATATATATATATATATATATATGTACTGCTACCTGAACCACTGTTTATAAAGCAAACGTGCAAAGAAAGTCAAACGCCCTTTACAAAAAAAGGTAAAACAACAATGTTGGACGATTTTGAAGTTGGAGGACAAAATGAAGATGGATTTTTTTTGCCCTACCCTACCTTTTTGATTCAGAGTACACAGACAAAAAACTAACCTCATGTGACCTTTCCAACGTGACTATGCAATGCATGAAGTCATAGACGTGCATCGCAGGGCTAGTGCAAGACAAGCACTGTGGTTAAAAAGTATGTAAAGTATGTAAATAAGACCCTTATTCCTCGTCTGGGTTCGTGTAGAGCCTTTTGAAGCTGCACTGAAACTGCAACTTGGACATTCAACCCATTGGTCCCCATTGAAGTCCACTATATGGAGTAAAAACCTGGAATGTTTTCCTCAAGAAACTTGTGTCATGTACTAAAATATATTTTAAAATACACATATGGAATTGCGAAGTACATGTAAAATTAATTTACTGTGAATGTAATATTGAATAACACTATTTTTAAAATTAAGATCAAGTACTTTACATGTGTAGTATGTTAGTCAGTACATAAAAAGTAAACTTTTTAAAGGAGAAGTTCACTTCCAGAACAAAAATGTACAGATAATTTACTCTCCCTCTTGTCATCCAAGATGTTCATGTCTTTCTTCAGTCGTAAAAAAACTATTTTTCTTGACAAAATATTTTCTCCATATAGTAGATTTCTATGGTGCTACCAAGTTTGAACTTCCAAATGCAGTTTAAATGCAGCTTCAAAGAGCTCTAAATGATCCCATCCGAGGAAGAAGGGTCTTATCTAGTGAAACGATCAGTTATTTTCTAAAAACATTTACAATTTATATACTGTTTGACATCGAACGCTCATCTTGTCTAGCTCTGCGATGCGCTTGTGTACTCTGTGTAATCCAGGTCAATACATTTAGGGTGGGTTGAAAAACTCCCATCCCATTTTCTCCTCCAACTTCAAAATCGTCTTACCTCGCTGTTTTACCTTTTTAGTGTAAAGGCGTTTGACCTTCTTTGCACCAACACTTGGTCGGTACTTCTGCAGTGTTGTAGGATGATTTTGAAGAAAATAAAATGGAAGTTTTTTGACCTACCCTGTACTGACCCAGATTGCACAGAGTACGCATGCACACCACAGAGCTAGACAAGATGAGCATTTAAGGTCAAAAAGTATGAAAGAAGAGTGCATGCAGTTAGTGTGCAAGCCTGGAACAAGAGATCGGTTGAAATATGTCCAGTCAATCAGTGCATCTGTCTGCACTGTATAAATTAAGTATGTACTGATCATTGTTAAAGCTACAAAGCCGTTTGTCCGTCAGAGACGCGTCTCTCTGTGATCGCTTAAAATTTTAAATTATCAACGAAAATAAACGTGAAAATGATAAACCTTTGTGACGACACGGCAGTGGCCCGATTGGGCCAGTATCATATTCGTCAACTGTCCTGAGCGTCTTTCACGCTGACCCCGGGCCATCGGGCACTACTTATTGTCGAGCCCTAATATTTATTCACCCCCATGTTGTTCTAAACCTGTATGGCTTTCTTTCTTCCGTAGAACATAGATAAAGATATTGTTCCTCAAAAGAAACAAAGTCATGCAGGTATGAATAACATAAAGGTAAAAAAATGTTCCAGTGTTTTTTTTTTTCTCTCTCTCTAGACAATGAAAGTCAATGGGGTCTAAACCACAAGGAACAAAAAGCAAAATATCTGCTTTTGTGTTCCACAAAAGAAAGTCTAACAGATTTGGATATATGATAAAAATATATATTATATATATTTTTTTATTTTTAGATTAACTGCCTTGTTAAACTGGTTTAGAGTCACTTAACTTGTGGCAGAAAATAACAAGGACCTGAAAGGTGTTAGGGTTAAAATTAGATACATTTTCAGCATCATATGGTGGATACCAAAAAAGTATTTTCTATATGTATATTTACTAAGGGTGAAGGTGCGCACACACACGTTCATGTACACACACTGCAGTAGCTCATTCCATGCCAGCACTTCCCACAGAAAAGGGTGAGAAGGCGGGCAGAATGCGTCAATCAGATGTACCCCAGGGATGATCTGATTAGGGCAGGAACAGCAAGACAAATGCACGCGCTTGTACGTTGTCCCATGGAGCTGTCATATGCATGGCTGTGCTCACAGAGCGCTCATGCTGGCTGGTACCCCCGACGCCTGAATCCAACAACCCACCAGAGGCTAAGCCACGCTGGCAGTGAGGACGCAGGAAGCGTTGGCACGATGTGTGTTTAGGAGAGCAGGACAGTATGATAGAGGTGTGTGTGTGTTTGTGGATAGGGGCCAATAGTGAGGGTCCACTGCGCTGACATAGCAACGTTTTCTGCTGAATTGAAATACCTGTGTAGAGGAAGTGCATTTCTGTATCACTCCGGTTCATCCTGGCTGTCCTTCAGACGTCCTTTACTCTCCGATCGCCATTCAATCTGCAAGCACACATCACTTTAGTCATTTAATTAGACGGATGCAAACTAACCTCTCCTATTGGCACAGCACAGGTCTGTTTACACTCACAAAAACATTGTTGAAATAATTTTAATGTGAACTATCCCTTTAAGAGAAACACTGCTGGTTCATTGCCTGTGTTATTTTGACTGTTCTGTGGTTGTTTGGTTGTTTATAAAACTGTTGTGTCTAGTTACAACAGTGCTATCTCAGTAACTAACTGTCTGGCTGTAGTTCACTAATGTTTGCGGTTGGGAAATCCCACGAGTGCTTACGAGTAACAGAATGAGTCACTCTTGATTCATCTTCTTGATGCCCTACAGAGGCAAAACAAATATTTCACCGAAGGCTCATGAAATAATAAAGTGCGTTTGAAGTTAAAACAATTGCTGGCTGCTAAAAATCGACCGGGAAGAAATGTACACCGACTGCGTATAGACAAATGAAAAGCTGATCAATACATAATAACAGGACACGCTGAGCGAATAACGTGACTGCAGCGTTTATACCTGTTCAGCTGTATTTTTTAATTAAAACCAATTTTCCACTTGGAAATTAACTAGAGAGTTAATAGAACTGAGTGTTGTCGACTTAGACTTAATTTTCTACTATATTACGTGTCAGACTTCATTAAAGATCTTAATCCGTTACTTAATTCATTAGCTTAAATGAAGCTGGATCCAGTTTATGCGTTGTGCGTTCACATCATTCAAAATCCAGAGCCAGAACTCATTAAAACCTCAAATGTTAAACAAATGCTAACAGGAAATTTCATGTTAATGCTCATTTAGATAATCTCTCCATCCCATTGTACACCAAACAAACAAAAAATAATGGCTGTTATCGATCATTAGAGTGTAACGAGGGCCAGACGTTAATCAGAGAGTTTCACAGATTTGGACAATGCTACAGAAATTCAAAAACACATGTAGAAATTCAGTCAAACACTCACACGCAAACCTCATTTCTTTAATGACGCATGATGCCGATGTGTAGTTAATGCTCTGTGACCAGGTCCTGTGGCCTGTGCTCCATCGTGCTTTAAATTGCCGTTCACATGGAACATTTCTCTCCTCACCGACATCCCCTAAATGGAAACAGATTTGGACGGCAGGAGGTTAGTTTGAAAGATAAAAAGGAGAGGAAGAAAAAGCACTCCTCCACTCGTGATGGCTCTGTTCACAGCACTGCATCCAGATACAAGCACGTTTTCCTTTGTTATTATTAAAACTTTGTAGAATTCAGAATTTAATGCATGCAAATTTAATGCATTTTATGAATTTGATTTGAATCAGTCACATTTGTTGCTCTATCTATCTATCTATCTAAAAATCTATCTATCTATCTATCTATCTATCTATCTCTATCTATCTGTCTATCTTCATTCGGTTGTTCTAATGCTCTATTATTCTGTTGCTCTATCTATCTATCTATCTATCTATCTATCTATCAGTCTGTCTGTCTATCTTATCGCAATTTAAGGGATTCTCAATTCATTTCCGAGTGGCACACGAGCCTGATTGTGGCTTTTGTCTTCTACAGGAAAACCAGACGTGTTGCCTTACAGCAGATGGTGCTTTGGCTTGTAGATATAGGATGCCAGGTTTTCATTAGATAAACCACCAGCAGGGCTTCTCAGAACCCCTGGCCAGCACCACTTGTGGGTGGTCATCCATCATCTTGCCGTGATGGCTGCCAGAAGGACAACAAATGCCAACGGTGGCCCAGGGGACAGTTTTGCACTCACTCAAGTACATACACAGCTTCTGAGTAGTAACACACCTTTTTACTATATGCACAATTTACACTCACACACTTTTATGAACTCCGACAATAGAAGTTGTAAGAGGAAGAAAAGGCATTTGGCAGCCATCAGTACCTATTATTACTTCACTTTATGAGCGATCAGTATTTTGACACTGCTTTGCACACGAATGAACACAATCCGGCGTCAGCTAGTGCTCGCTTCTTCCCTTTAAAGGGCTCTTGCTTCAGGGAGTAACTGATGACTAAAACAGCTCTGGCAGAGCAGGGAGAAACACACATGGATTTAATACTTAACCCATAATCAGGACAATCAGTGTACAACAACATTTGCAAAGTAATCTCCAACCACTTTTGGTCCTGAGTCACAGACATGCTAACGGCTTCGTCAAGTCGTCGATCGCTAAAAGATCAGTAGGGAGACAAAAGAGGCACCTGACGGGCGCTTGGGGAGACTGCGGTTGAGAAACGTGAAGAACTTTGACACGCAAACGTGAGGCTCATTACATGACGAAGCCCTTTCAATGGTGCTGTGTGGCACGTCTGTCTCCCGGCATACTGGGCTGCTGTGGGGGTCGCCTCGCTTGTTAGGAGGGCAATTCTCATTAAAACGTGCTTAACCTTCTGTTTTCACTCCGTTTTACTTGCATACTCTCACTCATTTCCTAACATACTGCCCGAAGTCGCCTGCAGCAGTTGGGGGAAAAAACAAGGGAACAGAGAGGGAGAAAGTGGAGGAATGTGTTCCATTTCCTGACAAAAGAGACTGACGATCAGGGTTGTGTGGCGGTGGTCTGGCAGATAAAGGAGGAGTGGACTCTGTTGTCCACAAGGCTCAGAACATTCACAGATGTGTTGTGGCTATAGTGAAATAAATTTGTTTTGTACTTTTTTAATGATTTAAAATAAAATGTCCTAGCTGAAATCAAAATGTCAAGTTGCTTTGACTTAAAATTTGTCATAATTGTAAGGGTTAACTATTTAGATTAGAGATAAAAAAAAAAAAATTTCTGCAACAATTGGGTTTTGATTCTCATTGAATGACTTCTGCAGAAATACAAGTGTAGTATATTTCTTAAAAAAAAAAATCAAGTCATAAATTTAGTCAAAATTTCTGCTTCATGCTATGACTTAAAATTTGGTACAATTGTAACAGTTAACTATTTTAATTAAAGATGAAATGTGTAATTTCTGCAGCAAATGGCTTTTGAGTTTCATAGAATGACTTCAATGGGCATAGAAGTGTAGTATATTTTCGTTAAATATATGTTTTCAGTCATACATTTGGTATTTTTTAAATTATTTTTTATTAATAGTCAAGTCATAAATTTTGTCAAAATTTCTGCTTCATACTATGATGTAAAATTTGGAATAATTGTAACAGTTAACTATTTTGATTAAATATGAAATGTGTAATTTCTGCAACAAATGGTTTTTGAGTCTCATAGAATGACTTCTATGGGCATACAAGTGTAGTATGTTTTCTTTAAATTTATGTTTTCAGTCATAAATTTAGTATTTTTTTTAATTTTTTTAGTAACAGTCAGGTCATAAATTTAGTCAAAATTTCTGCTTAATGCTGTGACTTAAAAATTGGTATAATTGTAACAGTTAACTATTTTGATTAAATATGAAATGTGTAATTTCTGCAACAAATGGCTTTCGAGTCTCATACAATGACTTCTATATTCATACTGTACTGTAAGTGTAGTATATTTCTCTAGATGTATAATTTTAGTCATAAATGTAGTATTTTAAAAATATATTTTAAGTAACAGTCAAGTCATAAAATTAGTAAAAATTGTTGTTGCAGAAATTACACATTTCTGCTTTGTGCAGAAATTTTAAATAAATAAACAAATAAATAAATAAACTAACATTTTTTCCCCTCCCCATTTGCAACTGGTCAGACAAACCCACAAGCATTAATAGCTTTTCAGTCTCACAGTCTCATAATTTTAAAATATATTTTACAAAATATTTTTTTTTCTCCCTTTTGCAGGTGGTCAGACAAACTCCTAACTGACTGCTTAAACCTATTTATATTATGTTTTTTATGTCTAGCCCAGTCAAGATGCTCAAACAAACAGACTTTAAATCCATTTGGTATCATTAGGGACATAGAAATTACATACTTCGAAATAAAAAAAAGGTTGTACACAAAAACTTTTAGACACCACACACATACCTGAACACTTGATACATGAAACAATGATAACACTAACTCATCCTGACGTAACAGCTGAAAACATCCAGCTATATGAACATCAAAAATACAAATAAAACTATTAAGGTCAGTATTAACCGTTTTAGAAATTCATGGAAAAGTTGAATGGGACTGTATGTTTTTCAGTTTAGGCCTGTTATACCAAGCCTGAAACACACACGGACACACGCACACTTTGCATAGTCTCTTTCTCTCCCACATCATTTGTCCTTTTTCCCAAACTTTCCTTTTCTCTCTTCACTCATCCTCTGAACTTGATTCTTCTCTTTTCAGAAGGTCATCTGCCTTCCCTTTCATGCTCTCTTTTCTACCGCACAAACTGACTGCATCACTTCTGAACATCTCTTATCTTTCTTCCGCTTTTATCTCATCAGACATTCTTCTGTCAGCTTATTCTGGCTGTGTTAGGACTGCGCAGAGCTTGTCTGCACTTTACTTTCTAAACACTGCGGTGTGTAAGAGGAAAAGCCAGGTCACTGCCTCACAACCCTCCTGGCTTGAACTCGTTGTGAACTTTATTGCCTCTTAATCTGTCACAATCTGCAGTCAGCTCTTCCATTCCCTTTGAGAATGTGCCCCATGGAAGTCTTCGGCAAGAGAGGAAGCCAATAAAACCTAAGTATTTAATTACAACAATCCTAAGCAAACGCTCGAGTGGAAATTGTGGCTTTTCGAATGGCCGAGTAGAGGGCTCAGCGATAAAATACAAAGCAGATGTCCATGCTTCAAAGCCTGGCCCGATGAAGACATCACTATTTTTTCATCTCCGCTTGTCTGTACAACATTCACGGGGCACGAAAATGTTCAAGCAGGAGCTTGAACTGTTGTATTAGAGCTGGCCTGCAGATGCTGCACTGAAAACAATTTGCCTCGAATTTGTCTTCCTTCTTTTCGCAGAACTCACGTCATGCGGCAAGCCTCGCGATCGTATAAAGAATCCGTTCGTACAAATCCTTTTCCCAGGCTGACGCCGTCCTGGAAACAGATGCATGGGATTTCAAGAATTTTCCAGCATTCATAGCAAAGACATTTTCTTTTTTTGCGATGCACTTACAGTAAGCTCCCATAGACTGTTCAAAAGTAATCTCGTATGACAAATATGCTCTGTGTATGTCTCAAATTGCTGTCGTGATGGCTAAAACAGATTGAGCATGGCCGTAGTTAAAAACATCCCCCGCAGTCGATGCAAGAGGGGTGCTTTGAAAGTAAATATTTTACTGTGACCTTTCAATGGATTTTACAAGCTAGTTAAGGTGTTTTAGAGGGCCTTGGCTGGTTCACACACTTAGTTTCTTCCACAATTACGCAAACAGTCTCTATGGGAGTACGGAAGGCAGTACAGAGCGCCGCAGTGAAGGTAGTGTAACCTCAGAGTTCACTCTGTAAATGCAAATAACAAAACAAGGGTGTAATAAAAAGCAAGACTCCTCTTCATAAAGAGAGAGTACGACGCAGAGCACGCTATGGCTGAGGTGGAAGGAAATGATCCAATGACACACAAATGTCAGCTCTAATGACCCTCCAGGGCACCTTTCAGCGGTGGCAGCTTGTTTCTCATGCAAACAAGACCCCGGTACGTCTCTCTCTCTCTCTTCTGCATCATATTTCTTTTCGTATTTCATCCTTGTCACTTTCTGTGCAGATTTTGGGAGTTGTGCAAGCACTGGGGAGGTCTGATAAATCCCAAAAGAGGCAGTTAGAGAGAGCGCATTGACCGATGTTAGTGGTATTGCAGGCTAAATCTGTGCCTCTGGGTGCACAACCTGAACACCAACCACAACGCAACAAATCAAAGAGGATCTCTGGTCTCTTATGAGCTCGGGCAAAACCATGCACGCACTGATCCAGAACAGGATTTTGATTTTCCATTCAAAAACATTCCATGGAGTTATCAAAGTATGTGCAACACATGCAAGCACAAATGGTTTTTCAGTCTTTCCAGAGAATGAAACTGGTGGATATAAATTTGGAGAAATATATTTCTTTATATTTTAGGGAATGGGCAATATATATATATATATACATATATATATATATTTTTTGTCATAGCAAATAGTCAAACATATTCATGTATATATTTAAGAAATATTTACAAGTATATGTATTTATTATAATTTTATATAATTTATATTATATGTAAATAAAAATATTTTGTAGATACATTAATTTGTGTGTATTTATATATACATAATAATTACACACAGTACACACACATATATTAGAAAAACTCAAACTTCAATTTTGTATGTGATTAATCGCGATTAATCATTTGACAACCCTAATATATATATATATATATATATATATATATATATGCACATACACACTTTTTTTTTTTCAGGCAATAGTCATATATTTAGTATTTTAAGTCATTGTAAATAGGTATATATTTATTTTTTATCATTTTGGCAACAATCAATATTTGTAAATGTAGTAATTTAAATATTTTAGTCAATAGTAATATATTTAGTATTTGTATATACAGTTAGTTAATATTGATAAATATTGCATTCTTGGCGATTTAAGTCATAGTAAAGTAATTTTTAGTCATATATTTAGTATTCTTTATATTTTTAGGCATGATCAATATATTAATACATTTAGAATTTTTAGTATTTGAAGTCATATTAAATAATCATACATCTAATAATTTTTGTATATTTACTCATGTTATAAATGTAGTAGTTTTATATTTATAGTCAGCCAATATTATGCTATATTATATATATCACACACACATAGAAAATTCTATTTATAAACTTTTTAGACAATATATATATATATATATATATAGTATTTTAAGTCATTATATATTTATTAGTTTTCTTTTTGACATTTTAGCCACAATGTTTGTAAATGTGGTAATTTAAATATTTTAGTCAATATAATAATATATTGAGTGTTTTTGCATCTACATTTAGTTGATATTGCTCAATTTTGCATTCTTGGTATTTTAAGTAAATCACAGTAAATAAAAGTTTCATAGTATTAAGTTTCATAGTAAATAGTCATAAATTAATTATTTTCTATATTATTCCTCATATCTATTATATAAATATATCAATCAATATATAATCTATTTTTAAACAAATATTTTAGCCAGCAAAAATGTTGTAATTTTGTATTAGTATTTATTATAGCAATATCCTGTTGCTTTCTGACTAAATGTATTTTTACGTCACCCCAAATATTGAAAAGGTTTGAAAGAATGTGAATATCTGCATATGTAATGTTTACAACCGGCTGAATTAAAATTCCCATGAATTTTGGATCAAGAAGATGAATGATGTGCACAATTAACATTCTAGAATTGCACATCCAATCTGTGTCTCTAAATTCCCTTTAAGTCTGACAGATATCTCTATAAAACAAAAGGCCTTTTGAGAGAAACCAGAGCATGTATCCATTTACAAGCACTTTTTTCCACTATCACCACTGACAGAATGCAAGTAGAGACAACTTCTCAGGCCTGCTTAACTTCCAGGAGAAGCTTGCAGCTTCTTTACTGCCAACAGAGATTGGTGATTATGACTAGCTTACTCATGCATTCTCGCTCTTGTCAAAACATTGATAAATGGGTCAAAAGTGTAAAACGGAATCGCCATGGAAATGCTTTAGACTTCAAAGGCAGAAAGTTGGCGGGACATTCTCCGTGTCATGTTCTGATCGGTCTCAGGATATGACTCTTTCCAGAGCCGCTCTGCTCGATGAGGAACTGTGCTTCAAAGTGACATTGCTGTTTATGGTCTCCGGGCTTTCATTGTTGGAAAAGCAACTTTGAAACTGTACAATAGACTGTAAAAAATATGGACGTAGTGTCCGTGGCGTCACCCGTAGGTTTCTGAAGAGCATTATTGAAGCTCTTAGGGGGCAGGAGTCGGCCGTAGCCATCTTGGAATCGCGTCACTGCACTCAAGTGGCCACGCCCTAAATTATGCAGAACTTTAAGGCTTAATATAATTTAAACACATGAGTTATAAAAAAAATTCTAGTCTATGGGATTGATACCCTTTGAGAGCCAGTCTCTAGCTGCCAGTCGATGAATTGCAGTTTAAGTCACTTCCGTGTTGGTTTCAAAAGAGAGAGCGGGAGGTTGCCGCTTGTACTGTACACATAATTTTGAGTAGTAAAACAACAGTAAGCTACTCGTCTCTAAGCATAGTTAGGTAAAACATAATATCATGTAATATACTATAATAGACAACGGTTACCATACATCAAATATCGTTCAGACGTTGTATTTAAAGACACTGGTCAGGTTTTAGTCAGTAATACGCTCTTGTAAGTAGGATTTATTTCTTACGCATCCAACACCTCCTTTACTAATTCCAAAACGTCATAATTTAGACCTAGCAACGGAGGCTTAATGGCTAATTAAGTTATTGGAGAGAGAGAGAGAGAGAGAGAGAGAGAGGGAGAGAGAGAGAGAGAGAGAGATTAAGTGTATGTACCTGAGTCCTGTCCTGTGCGTCTCAAGAGTGTTCAGCATCTTCTTCAAGAGCACTGGCCTTATTAGTGAGAAATTACATGTAGCTTTTAAGTTGCTAAACTATTTTACTGATAAAATCGTCAGAGCAGCGCTAACAACACGTTTCTGTGTGAGTGTGTGTCTGTACTGCGTGTGTGGGTTACTGATGTTCGATTTTTGAACGAATCGTTTGTGGAGCCGGTTCACAAAATCGAACCGAATTGAACTTTAGTTTGGGGTTTATGACGTAAGACGCACAGCCGAGGTAGCACGTCCGACTAAAAAAGAACCGAATGAGCCGGTTTAACGAACTATCGACGTTTGCCGATGATTACCGAAAATCCTCGGCCTGATATGCAATCTAAGCTAACTGGTTTTATTAAATAGTCCTTCATTACTATTAAATCATGGATTTTTTTTTACTATTTTTTGTGCATACAAATTATATTTTAAATTAAGCAATTTATAAGGTCAATAAACAAAAAGATAATAAGACTGGATTACTCGTTATACTTTAGACACAAAGAACATATCCGCGTTTGTGGATCAGTGTCTGTAGGTGCGCATTTGAATGTTTTTTTGATATAACATGACCGAAGTGCATTAGATATCATTAATGACTCCAGGAACCGATGAATCGGCTTTTTGAACCGCTTCATTGAGCCGAACTGTCCGAAAAGAACCGGTTCGCCGAAATAAATCGGACTTTGCAGCAGTATACAGTGGGTTTGAGGGAGAGAAAGCGGGAGAAATATAGTTTGCTTTCCGTACATAAGAAAAAAGGAAGGTTGTGGCAAAAAAAAAAAACAAAAAAAATACATGGAAATAATTTGGCGTTTTTATTTTAGTGTTTACTACATTTATTTGCTTGGTCAGTGTCGTTTTGCACTTTGGTTCTTTTGCTGTTATATAATGTAAGGACCTTTGAAATTACTGAAACCATTTGGTGAAGTGATAAATGTAAATCGGTCAAGACCTGCCTGGAACTACTGCAGCCGTGGACGTAGAACATTCGTCAGCCATGTATGGTTTGTTAGGATAGGACAATATTTGGCCGAGATATTATTAAACTATTCTGAGATAACTATTTGAAAATCTGAGGGTTCAAAAAAATCCAAATATTCAGAAAATCGCCTTTCAAGTTGTCCAAATTAAGTTCTTAGCAATGCATATTACCTATTAAAAAATTACATTTTGAAATATTTATGGGAGGAAATTTACAAAATGTTCATGGAACATGATTTTTGGCATAAAAGAAAAATTATTCATTTTGACCCCTACAATCATGTATGTTTGGCTATACAAATATACCCTTGATATACTTAAGACTGGTTTTGTGGTCCTGGGTCACATATAATATAATATAATATAATATAATATAATATAAACACCAATAAGACACCTAATTAAAAAAAATAAAATAAAAAATAAAAAAAGATGTAGCTAAATTATTTTATATTTAATAAATGTTGTTTTAATATTTAAATATTATTCTATTGTATAATATGCATATATATGTATGTATGTATGTGCGTGTGTGTGTGTGCGTGTTAAACAACAGCACCACCACCAACAAAACACAATGTTTTATTCATTTTTAATTAACTGTCTGAGTTAAGTAGGTAGTCACTACTTTAATTTACTCCTCAACACTGCTAGCTGTTGAGGGGAACTGATAACCTATTATTGGAAGGGGTGAATCAGTGTGTGTGTGTGTTTAGGTTGATGTGGGTGAGTGTTGATAACATGGTATAGATTTAAGTTATAGTTACTTTTCAGCCCAAGGGATTTTCAGGCTTCTAGTTTCAACCTTTCCTTTAGGCACAAATAAATTTTACACAAATAAATTTAAGTTTAAAGACACACATATACTCATATAAAATGCAGTTAGATTTTCACAAACACAACATATATCCTTTGGCAGGTATATACAACATAAATAACACAGACCTTAAATCTCTAGGGCTTTAACCTTGGCACACACAAGCACATATACCGCAAAAGCACATACTGCATGGTTTATGTACAGGTACACAGATTTCACATCCCCGGGCACAAATGCCTTGCACACATGTACACATAAATTCAAACTAATATACACGCTCTTCTGATGATCACGATTTTGTTGTAGCCGTGCTCGCTATAAATCTGACCCGAGAGTGTAATTATGTGAGGTTCTCCCTTTAGATCACTGCAATGTCACTGTGTGTGGGCATGTGCACATGGACTGCAGTTGTGTGTGTGTGTGTGTTGGCCAGTGTCCATAAGTATAGTGTGTGGGTGCTTGTATATATATATCTGTTAAGTATCTAACCATAAACATGTTTCTGAAGCTTTTAGTGCTTGCTGGTGATCAGATGGGAAATGATAAAAGAGATGGCCTTTCTTATCTCACTATCTAACCTACAGCACTGTTGTTTTCTTACAGGTCATGCTCCGCAAAAGACCTCTGACAGGAACCGATTAGGCCGTGGTTTGTGCGTTGTTTGTACTTCCTGTTTTCGTCTGAGAGGGGTAAGCGCGCTTCACAATGCCCCAGTGAACTGATGCACAAAGCCAGAACAAGGCTCAGACATGTTTGGAAGCCGACATAAGCTTTGAAACTGAGACGATAGCATCATCTAAACATGAGCTTTGTCCAGACAATGTAGATGGTGATAAGGTGGGGCTGAACTCAAAAAAAGAAAGAAAGAAAGAAAGAAAGAAAGAAAGAAAGAAAAAACTTTCCTGTTGATGCTTTATAGGAGAAACCATTCCATAAATGATATGTAAACAGTGAACTGGAACGCTACATTAACAGGAATTTGATAACAGCGCCCTTCAAAGCACACAGCTGTAAAAACTGCATACAACCAGCTTCAGTTACCTCAACAAATGCCTTTGCTTACCATATACAAACAGCAAGCACTGAAAGACAATCCAAAGTTGAGAACAACTGTTTACTAGCATATGGTAAGAAGATTGATGACCAGCAGTGGATGTTTGCTTATGCTGGAATATCTTGGAATTAACAAAATATGAAAGTTTCAAGACCAGTTCAGGCAGCATGTTTCTTGAGAATTTTGGATAGTCAGTATACATATTACATATACATATATACATATGGTCAGTATACAGTATACAGCATACATACATCAGTATACATTTTAAACAATATTGCTGGTTTGAAAGTAGTTCGGGAAGAAACTAATCATCTCCAAGCAACACAGAGTTCCTGAAGAATTGGCATTTGAGGAAAACAAAAAAAAAATGAGTGAAGAATTCAATCACGCACAAAGACACTTGCTTGTTTCTTTCTTAAATTAATTTGCTGCCTTTGATATCCCACAATCCTATGCGTTCCATTCTGTGATGGTGGAGCAAAAAAACAAAGATGGCATCTGAAAGATGTGTTTGGTGGTGAGTTTGTGTGTAAATGTATGTTTCTGACTAACTTTTTGCACTTTTAATGTTATTTCTAGCGAGAAATCTGTATTACAGTAATTAAATATTCGCTTAGTTTTCACCAAAACTTGTTTTATTTTGTTGTAGATCATTAAACCATTACGCTGCCTCAGAAACATGTCCGAAATTAGTTTCATGAGGTGCCTTGCGAAGTCTTGCAACAAGTCAGCTGTCTAGATTTTCAGATGCAGCCAGAGTCTCATGTGTTTCATTTAGAAGTAATTCCACATTCTGAACAAATCAGCTGAGCGAATGAGTCAATGAGTCACTAACTGAATCATTCGCTGACTGAATCTCATACTTCCCTACTATATAGTGAAGAAAACAGTAAGTGACGAAAGAAGTATGCCCGAATTCACAGTACTCATAGGCCAAAAACAGTAGGCAAAAGTTCCCGGATGAACTGTTGTTTCTGAAGTGTGCATATGATGGACACTTTACTATCCCATGAGGCCACGGGAAAGGATTTCTGAATGACCGTGATGTGACGTAACAGAAGCTGGCAGGTCACATGATAATGGTGAATGAGTTACATCCAGATTACATCCACACTATATAGAACATACTCATTTTGTGGTTGTAAAGTAATTACTTATTCAAAAAAGTACTTGAGAATAAGCGTTTACAGATGGAGGCAGTCACTTGTTTCTTTCCTGAATGAATTGGTGTTTTTGAAAAAATCTTTTAAATAATGTCTCAATAACTCCCTCATAGTCACAGTCACTTACTCTTTTTCTGAATGAATCAGCGTTTTTGTATGAATCTTTTTAGTCAATGATTGATTGACCCACTCACTCAAAAAGGCAGTCACATGTTTCATTTCTGAATTAATCCACTTTCAAAAGCAATTGAGCGAATGATTCAAGTCACTGATAAGACAGTGGCTGCATCCATCGCATACTTATACTTAACAGTATGTGACGAAAGATGTATGTCCAAATTTAGAGTACTCATAAACGAGTAGGCAAGAGTACCCGGATGACCTACTTCTAAAGTGTGCATACACTTTGGGAGAAGATTTATGATGGCCGTAAAGCGACGCAACTGGCGCGAATGTGGTACATCTAGATTACACTCACACTATGTAGAACTATACTCTACAGTGTACTCTAGAACTATATACTCTTTTTGTGGTTGTAATGTAATTACTTATTCAAAAAAAAGTATCTACTCAAGAGAGTGTGCAATTACACATGCAGCCAGTTACTTGTTTCTTTCCTGAATGAATTGGCGTTTTGAAAAAATAATTTGAATAAATGTCTCAATAACTCCCTCATAGACAAAGTAACTTTTGAACGAATCAGTGTTTCTGAATAATTCTTTTTAATCAGTGACTGATTGACTCACTCACGTGTTTCATTTCTGAATGACTCCACTTTCTGATCAAAGCAGTTGAGTGAATGATTCAATGAGTCACTGATAAGATAATGGCTGCATCCTAAATTTCATACTGTGACAGAATATGACGAAAGAAGTCTGAATGTCCAAATTCACAGTACTCATAAACAAGTAGGAAAAAGTATTTAGATGACCTACTGCTTCCTGCATGATTCTAAAGTGTTCATATGATGGACACTTTACTACACATTCACACTATATGGAGCATGCTCATTTTGCAGTTGTAAAGTAATTACTTATTCAAAAAAGTACCTATACTCAAGAGAGTATGCGATTACGGATGTAGCCAGTCACTTGTTTCTTTCCTGAATGAATCAGTGTAGTTAAACGAATCACTTGAATGAATCATTCAAAGATTCGCTCATAAAGACAGTCACTGGCTGCCACCTACTGGTGTAACTATGTGATCTGCATGAAAAATAATTGAAAATCCCACCACTTATGCACATAGATAAATACTAAACTACAAATAAATAAATATACTGTCTGGAACAGTGTAATACTTTGCCACATTGCTGGATACATAATAAAGATATAAAAGTGGAGTTTCGGGATGTGGAAAGATGTCATAAAAATTATCACAGGAGTGAGTGCTGTGATTGACAGGAATATATGCTTCTCCTAAACTTCATTTAGAATTCCATTTGGCATGGATCAGTTTCTCTTTCTCTTCCGATCCTCTTTTCTCACTGTATTTCTCTAACACTTACAAAGAACCTCCATGTCCCCCTCCTCTCTGCGCTTTCAGCATTGCCCTCAGACATGGCAGCATTTCATCAGCAAAGCAGAGGGGAAGAGCTGAAGGGTGTCTCCCTGTCTGAGAATACTGATGTGATCACCGATCATGATCACTGCAGTCAGGCTGAGCCTATAAGGTCCGTAATCAGGAACCAGAGTCCTGAACCCCAACCCATCTCACTGACCACCTCTCTACACTTTCTGAACCAGACAAGTGTACATTTTTGAGTACTTCTGAGGAACTAATGTGTGTTGTCAATATGCGTGATACAAAATAATAGTGTTCTTAGACTTAGAAGGTAAATGTTTCTTTCTAGCAGGGTTAACAACTTACTGACTCACAGAATCATTTCTTTTAAGTGGTTCATTGAAGTTTTCTGTTGAGAATAAACATTTCGCAGGGGTGGAAATGAGTCAGGCGAGCAATATTGGTCTTTTCAGCAGACATATGTGGTCCTGCTTTCAGATGACTTCTGTGGGGGGTTGAAAATACCTAATCAGGCCATTTTACTGAGTGTTGTCATTCAGCAGCTGACGGAAACTGTCCAGCTGGGGTCAAGAGCGCCAAAGCACAAGTTCTGTCTGTCAGAGGCTACTTACTGAGAAACTCATTAAGGCCATATGTGACACCACTTCCTGGACAACAAATAAATCCGTCATGCAGACAGAATTTTGAATCTGAGATGTTGGAGGTTTTAGTACTTGTAATGAATATGGTGTGATTTCCTATAGACTAGGGGAAAATATATTAGAGGGATGAGATCAAGTAAATGATGACAGGAAAATGAAAATCCTGTCATCATTTGCACACAAGAGAACATGTTTTATAGCTGAAATGACCACTAGTGGCAATACAACACCAACAACTTTTCTTTCTTTTCTAACAAATTATGATAAGAAGACCAGATTGTCTATCAATGAAGACTTATTTTATTTAACATTTTTTCTTTCTTCAGTCAAAAAGAAATTGGTTTTTGAGGAAAACATTACATTTTTCTCCATATCGTGGACTTCAGTGGTGATCAATGGGTTGAAGTTCCGAACTGCAGTTTCAGTGCAGCTTCAAAGGACTCTACACATTCCCAGCTGAGAAATAAGTGTTTTATCTAAGTAGTGCTCACTGCAGAGCCAAATGACCTCCAGCTCCCCCTCTCTGGATGTGCAGCTCCACATCTGTGGAACTAAATAGGTGGAGTTATGTTTAGCGATAGGGTAAGGGGTAGGGTTAGGGTGTGGTTCGGGTGTCTACCTCCACCCATTACATCAGCGAGGGGGAGCTAGAGCTCCAGCTTCTCCCATTTGACTCTGCAGCAAGCACCCTCTCGCTTTATCTATGCTTGTCTTGCACTAGCTCTGCAATGCGCATCTACGACTTCATGCATTACGTAATCACGTTGGAATGGTCACATGTGGTTAGTACTTCATCTGTGTACTTCGGTTCAAAAAGGTAGGGTATGGCGAAAAACATCTCACTATCTCCTCCAACTTCAAAATCGTCCGACATCAATGTTTTACCTTTTTTTGTTAAGGCCGTTTGACCATTTTTGCGCGTTCGGTGTGTAAACACTGGGTCAGTACTTCCGCCTATGTCACGTGTGATCTTTTCAATGCATTTGTGATTAAAAAGTATATAGTTTTATTTATTTATTTTTTCTTTGAAAATGACAGATCGACTTCAACCCGTTGATCCCCATAGAAGTCCATTATATGGAAAAAAATCCTGGAATGTTTTCCTTAAAAACCCCAATTCCTGTTAGTAATCAGGAGATTTTATTTCTGGAGTGAACTAATCTTTTAACACAATACTATGTTATGACCTTAAAACGCCATAGTGCATGGTTTATTAACTAATACATTTTGAAGTTGAATTTTAAAAATTGCATTTTTATCTCGTTTGCTTTTGTTAACATTATCAGTTAGGTATAGGGTAGGGTTAAGTGGAGGTGGTACGTTATTTTCGAACACGATATAGCATTAACCTTTTAGCGCCACTCACCAGGCATTTCATTTATGCCACGATACATACAGCGACTATAATTAAATGTTTCAGTTTAGTGCCAATCACCAGACATTTGACTTTGAAAGTGTTGCAAAATCTTCAAGAAGCAACACATAATAATTTTTCAGGCATGTTTTTTTTCCAAGGAGCATGACCAAAAAACACTGAGACATTTTTCAAAATGGCCTCTTTTGTGGGGTTTGGGTTAACTGTTCCTTTAAATTCCCTAGGTCCATCATAGTACATATCTCCCTCCCTAGTAAAAAAAATGCATTTATTTTATACTAATTATAGTTCAAGTCTATTAACATAATTACTGACATATCGCTCAAGACTTACTTATATAAAAATTGTAAAAAAATTTAATTAGAGGACTACTTGAGCCTAAAGTAAGCCTAAAATATGTTTTAATGTCACTATTGATCAAGATTGTAGAATATTTAAATAATATCGGTCTCTAAATGCAAAACATTTAAAGTGTACCTTAAGTAAACTTGCAATAGTTCCACTCTAGCACAATTAAATATACTTCAGTATATCTTTAGTTGGACTTCAGCTGTATTTCCACACAATTAAAGTGCATTAAGTACAAAATTAGTACAATTGCAGGGTATTTTTTTATTAAGTGCATATGTAAATGTAAATCGTATACTTAGCATGAAATAAATGTATTTTTAAATACATTTTAGTATATTTTTTTTTTCCACTAGGGCTGTCTTCTCCACATTTCAACAACCCCAGCAAATTCCATGTTGAGATTGTGATCTTGCACTGCATTTAATGCATGTGAAATCAGAGGTTATAAATCACATAATAATTTCACTTGTTGTTTCACTGCAACAAAATGTAGCAGAAAGGCAACTAGCCAAGCATTCTGAGGGTCAGGTCTGATTGATCCACTTGTGGAAAAACCTAATCACTCCTGCTACAAGTGACCCCATGCCAAGCAGTTAAACAAGACTAACAATTTCTGTTTTCTGTTCTGAAATTCTGTTTAGATTCCTTCAGGCACAAAACAGAAGAGTTTGAACAAGTCTGGCATTTGACCTTGCGTCTCAGATCAACGTCACAACATGTGACCCAAACCCGAGGTGCTCTGAAAATGGACTGTTTGTCTTTACAGAGAAGTCATGAAGAGGACTCCAACAGATTTTCGGCACTTCAGCTCTAGGTCACCCATAACCAGGAGACCTTTCAAAACACACAAACACACAGCCGCTACTGGAATGGAATGTTCCAAACATGGAGTTCAGGAGGGATGAGCTGCTTCACAGACAGAGATGATATGGATGATGGCAAAACTGAATAAACTGTGGTGGGTGACCTAGCGGTTTCACCCGTACTGACCCGTTTAAATGTTCCAGGCAGTCTCGGTGGATTTCCATCCACATAATGATCTCATGTTACTGCTCTCATCACAAAATCCACATCAGAAGTCTGATTTTCTGCAGTGTAATGTAATTTTAATGTATGCAATTTTAAACAAATGTGAGTTTAATTTTGGATCAGTGATGACAGTAGATGACAGTAACTGAGTTTTACAATAACATGAATTTGGAAACATCAGCAAACTTTTATATTTCTGTGATACTAATAGGGAGAATATGCAGAATTCGGTGGAATGAATTCAAGTAAGGTTCACACTGGAGTTTGGCTTGACTACTATTCAAAAATTTGGTTTGGTTAGATCAGTTTTTAAGTCGCATATGCTCATAAAAGCTGTATGTATTTTAACAAAAATACAGTTAAAACAGTATACTGTGAGATATTACTACAATTTAAAATAATGTCTATTTAAAAAAAAAAAAAAAATTAAAATGTAATTTATTCCTGTAAATTGTGGTCCTCAAGGAACATTTTTATTATTAATGTTAAAAACATAATATTTTAATAGTAATTTGATGTTTAATATTTTTGTGGAAACCTTTATACATGTTTCGATTCTTTAAAGTATAGAAATTTCAAAAGAACAGCATTTGTTTAAAATAGAAATCATTTGCAACATTAAAAATGTCTTAACCGTCACTTTTCATCCATTTAATACATTCTTGCTGAATATAAGAAAATTATGCCATTGACTGTTTTTCATAAAAGTAGAATCCAAATTATGAACTCATTCACAACGTAACAAAAGGGGAAAACAGGGGAAGATAAAAGGAAAAAAAATGTGTTTTAATGAAGCCTTAATGTCTAACATTGCACCCGTTTCACTACAACACACACACACACACACGCACATGAAATGTAGGACTATGATGCATTATTAATCAGTTTTTGTTTTTCAAGTTGGTTTTTCTTGCTCAGACCTCTAACAACTAAATTGATTTAAGTTGGATTGACCCCAAAACAATTTCATTTTTGCTCTCTGACTGAGCAAGTCCTAACTGCTAGCTGAATCATTTTAAAATTAGTCAAAATATAAATAAACATACCACATCTGTCTTTTTCTGTTGAATGACAGGTGTTGAATTCATGGAGGTCTGCAGAACTTTTTGTGGATTCCAGATTCTATGCAGGCTTAGTCACAGCCACTGGCCCTTATATATATGGTAAGGCTCATTCTGGTTGACTACCTACTGTATGTGTATACGTCTGCAGGGTTTGAATGCTAAAAAAAAACATAATCTTTTTTTTTTGGAGGTGGAGTTCCACATCAACAAATTTCAGTTGGATTGTGGCAGGGATATCAGCTAAGGTGCTGGCACTCAAGTCGGGCTTGAGTTTGTGTGTGTGTCTGCGAACATCACTATCCTGCCTCCACCATGTTGAAATGACTCTATGACTCTGAAAAATAAACGCAGACAGGGGTGGGATGACATGAGCTGTCAGTGCACCTCCAGGCCCCTCCCCTCTGCCCCGCCCGGGCCATGTGAAAGAGCTTCATCTCAACAGTGGCCCCATTGTCTGGGGGCCCCGGAATTCACCCACTCTTCTGTACATTCGAATGTGACCTGCATCTCAACACTTCACCCGCTGCAGAGAATTCCTACCTGCTTTTACCGTTAAAGGAGAACATCTTGAAAAAATCCAATCCCTTTATCCAGATGAATAGAGAGTAGATTTCGGCAAGAAAGGTCAGACAGTTAAAACGAATACAATGAGACTGGAGACTTCGAACTTTGAAAAGGACACATATACAGTATATGACTATTTCAAGTCTGCTTCATCCAAGTCTTCTGAAACTATATGATTAACTTTGTGTGATGAAAAATAAATGTCATTTAAAGGAGTTCACTTCCAGAGCAAAAATATACAGATAATGTACCCAACCCTTGTCATACAAGATGTTTTTGTCTTTCTTTCTTCAGTCATAAAGAAATTATGTTTTCTTCTCAATATAGTGGACTTCAATGGTGCCAGCGAGTTTGAACTTCCAAAATGCAGTTTAACGGCAGCTTCAAAGGGCTCTAAACGATCCCAGCTGAGAGAGAACGGGTCTTATCTAGAGAAACGATTGGTTATTTTCTAAAAAAAAGACAATTTATATACTTTTTAACCTCAAATACTCGTCTTGTCTAGCTCTGCGATATGCATTATAATTTAACAAGAGTAAATAACAATAATAACAATAAATAACAGATAAGACCCTTCTTCCTTGGCTGGGATCATTTAGAGCCCTTTGAATCTGCATTTAAACATCATTTTGGAAATTCAAACTCAGGCACCATAGAAGTCCACTATATGGAGTACATTCCTGAAATGTTTTTCTCAAAAAACATAATTTTTTTACGACGAAAGAAAGAAAGACACGAACATCTTGAATGACAAGGGGTTGAGTAAATTATCTGTAAATTTTTGTTCTGGAAGTGAACTTCTCCTTTAAGTCATTAGATTATTTAAAAAAATTTAATATCTAAATTTGCATATAAGATTCAAGAGCTACTACAAGTTGAGCTACTACAAGTTATAGACTTATTAGAATATACTTTGTAACATATTTACACTAAGAGCAAATAGCACGCCTTGTTGGCAGAGGCTATTTACAGTAACTCCGCCCACCAACCTGTGGTTGGGCTAGAAAACATTACAGAAGACGGCAGCCAAACAGTAGCTCAAGTGAAGTAAATGGTAGGTTAGCTTTTTAAGCTTTTTGACGCAACTGATTTTTTATTTTTTTTTTGATGCGTTTTTTTTTTTTTATGCGATCCAAAGTTCGAATCTGCCTTTTGGTGAACTCGTTCTTCTCTCTTTTCACATCTCATATCACATCGGAAAGGCATTTATTTTCAATAAAAATCAAGGAATCTAAAAGTTGAATAAGTATTGGGTAGGTGTAGGGAGGGCTTCACTGTCCCAATAAGGTGGCATCCATTTAAATTTTTTTTATAAAAAATGATAATTTACACTCAAAACATTATTGTTGCATACTGTTTTGTAGTGTACTACAACACTGAGGTACAGATAGTTGCCAATATTAGCAATATGTAGTATAAATAGCAGAAAATTCTCCTATTTTAACATAATATATCACTATTTACGCTTAGTGTAGATAGCATCTATCGCTAAGAAAATATGCTATTTTCACTTAGTGTAAACAGCATCTTATTGACTTATATTATTACTTGAAATTAGAAACATATTTCCCTTTCCTTTCCTTATTAATTGCTGAGGTAATTGAGTCGATGAGTTGAACTTAAGAATCAAGTCAGCCTAATATTTGAACAAATTCTTTAAACTGTGTTTGTGAACCAGATCAAACAATTAATTGAAAAGAAAATGCTGTCATGAATATGCCAAGGAGATAATGACATTTACACAAAGAAAATACTAATGTATGCTAAGATTTGGAATACAGAACACAAGTCATATACATTTCTTTTATGATACTTTATGGTGCTTTTTTGTCATTTTGGAGCTTCACAGCACCCTAATTCATGTTCATTATATTAAAAAGTGGAGGGCTCAGTGGCTCCAGTGCATCATCAAGACATGATTTCAGACCCGCCCACAAAATCCTGAACACAAAAGTGTGGAAAAACTCTTTAATTCCACAATTCAATACTATAGTTTCCAGTCTTTGTAACATGTTTTCAGCAATACATTTATAATGTGTTTAGAAACTATTCTCTGTTCCTGCCTTTACATGGACTTTAATGAACAATATTTCAACTGATCACTGAGTGACCGTTTACACTGCTGTCAGTATCGACAAGCCATTTCTCCTGTCACCAGATTCATTCTGTTACCGCCTGACATCATGATGTGGGACTGTGTTTACAGGTGTGTGTGTGAGCTTGTGCAGGAGAACAGCTTTAGATCAATCACTGCTCAGCAGGCATTAGCTGTTATTGGTGTCAGAGCAGCAAGGTTAATGTCAGTGGCAAAGGCCTCGCTCTCAAAACCAGACTCTCGACAAGCTGATCAATACGATCTCTGTCACCTTGGAGCATCTCTCTCTCTTTTCCCTTTGTCTTTTTTTTATCATTTCCATTTCTCCTTTAACTCTCTTTTGTGTTTCCTTCCAGACACTTTCCTCTTTTAGATTTAAATCTGACAATAAAGACAAATGAGATTTTTTTCCACGACAGCAATGCAATTAAATCAAGAGCATATTGAAGCATTTGCCTCAATACCATCTCAATACCAGTATCTAGACTAACCACTCCATATTAATTTACCACTATACATTTAGTAAGACAATTTTCACCCTGGGTTCTTTCACATTCAATTTTCCTTCAAGTTCCTTCTATCACCTCTTATTGTTTTCTCTCAGTAATGTCTAACAGATTGACGGTGTTGTCTTTGCCAAATCCGATCCTCTGTGACAGTGTTCTCTAACCCTTTTTTATCTTTGGTACCCCCACAGTTGTAAAGCTCAAGTGACAACAAACCTGAAACGTACTCATATTATACTAGATATTATTTAGCATCCATCAAAACATACTGACAAATCTTACACGATCTGTATAGATTTTATCCTGTAAGTTTAATAGGTTTATAAGCAAAGCAAAATCTAAATCTGGTTGGGAATCACTGCATTATGACATCCTGAAGTAAACCGATTCAGACGATTTGGTTTGTGTGTCTTACTTTGTGTAAATATTTGACGTCTGATCCTGCCATAAATTCAAGACAAATGTTTTGAGACACTAATATCTGTTTAAAATATGACACCAAAAATGTATGTACTACTTAAAACAGTATTCTTCTGCTGCTAAAAATACGTTATATTTCTGACTGTTTTAAAAGATGACCTAAAAATCTTTCGTTACCATGATTACATGGTGTGTTAATATGTTCTCTGGATAGTTTTGTGATTCCTTGCAAATCGAAATTACTGAAGACGGAGTGGTTCAGAGCTTCGGAAACAAGGCTTACGGGAACCTTTTCCAGCTTGTAAGAACATCTGTTCCAGTTACAGGAGGCAGGAGAGTTTGAGCGCTGGGCTCACCATCATAGACGGGTTATGTAAGAAAAGTGCGAAAAGAAAAGAGACAGAAAGCGAGGTAGACGAAACCCTTCAGCAACAACAGACTACTGATTATCCTACACCTCCACATCAAAGACCAGCAGATGGAGAAAGAGAGAAAGCAAGATGAAGAAGAACAGAAGGAAGAGATTATTGGCGTTCTTTACACCTGGTATTAACATCTGCCCTGAGATGGTCCCATCACAGCGGTCAAGTGGTCAATCGAGACCAAAGAGGTCTGTAATACTCTTGGCATTCGTTGCTGACCACCTCAAAATACCATCATTGTCCATGATCATGGGGAAAAACATTCATTTATTACAGGCTTTTAAGAGCCCTCCAAACAAAGAATGGTGCACTAATAAACATCTATAATAAAATGAAATACCACTGCTTGCAAATGTTTTCAGCATGGCTAATTTAGAATGGAGAAAGATGCTATTAATAGTTGTTTTGTTTTTTTTCTTTGCTTTCCTTTTTTTTTTTTTTAAAGGACAGTGCAAGGGTAGACAGGAAACACTGGGGGAAATGAGAGGGGAATAGGAACGGGAAAGGACCTCGAGCCAAGACTTGCCCAAAGTGCTGCAGTATATGTCAGCAAGCTTGCCCGCGAGGCTATGACTCAGACAGAAAAGCTTTTTGCTGCCAGCCAAAGACATCATTGTTTATACCAGGTATTTACATTAAGTCTAAATGCACTTCCTGTGTCTGGATTTTGAAGGGAAGGTCCTTAATTTCATAATAACATACAACACTTTCTGATAATTTGTTATTAGCATTGTTTTAAAATATGACGCCAAATGGCTTAATGCCTGAAACAATGGCATTTAAAATAACAAAAAAAACACTATAGACCAGTTTGGTGTTTGCAAACAGTGATGACATTTTTTTGTGGGTGGATCCTGTCTGGTGGCAGAAAATGACAGTTTTTAAGTGGGAGTCTACGGAAACCATGGAATATTCTCACAATTCTGAGATTATATGTGACCTTGGACCACAAAACCAGTCTTAAGTAGCACCGGTAGAAATAGCCAAAAATACATTGTATGGGTCAAAATTATCAATTTTTTTTTTAATGCCAAAAATCATTACAATATAAAGTAAAGATTATGTTCCATGAAGATATTTTGTAAATTTCCTACCATAAATATATCAAAACTTAAGTTTTGATTAGTAATATGCATTGCTAAGAACTTCATTTGGACAACTTTAAAGACAACTTTCTCAACATATTTTTTTGCACCCTCAGACTTCAGATTTTCAAATAGTTGTATGTTGGCCAAATATTGTCCTTTTCCAACAAACCACAAATCAATGGAAAGCTAATTTATTCAGCTTTCATGATGTATAAATTGCAAAAAAATGACTCTTATGACTGGTTTTCTGGTCCAGGGTCACATATCTCGCAATTCTGATAAGAGAAATCAACTCGTCATTCTCTCATTTGAGTTTATAACCCACATTTCTGGCCTTTTTTTCTTCAGAATGGACAAACTTGCTATTGTTGAGTTAAATCAAGTTATAAAATCCGAAATACGAGATATAAACTTGCATTTGTGAGAAAAAGTCAGAATTGTCAGATAAAATAGGTAAATGTAAAATTTTATGGGTTTTATAGTATTTCATGCTGTAACTGTAGGGCTAATATAATATATTCCCTATTAACTGCATATGTGAATATTATGTAGATCTACTGTTTAAATCAAATGTATGCTTCAAAAAAGTAGCAGGTTTCATTAGTCTGTTTAAACGTATGTTTAGCTTCAAATGGCATCTTTGACCACAGTATTGTACACACATAAATTTTATAATACAGGAAATACAAGAAAAAAAGCAAGAGTGCTAAGAAACGGAGTGAGGGAGAATGTGCCAATACAAGAAGAGCCCTGAAGTGCGGTGAAATGCCGAAATTGAGATGTAGTCAGAGAAATGCCCCAAAACTGTGTTTTGCCCAGGGGCAAAAAAACCAAATGGATTATTTCCCCAGGAAGCTTCAGCACGGTGTCTGTACACAGCCTAAGCCTGTCCTGACAGATGTCTGCGCAAGACTCTATCTCCCTTTCTACCTCTACCGCTTTTCCTTCTGCATCTTCCTGTGTTTCTCTTTCTCTCTCTCTGAGTCTCCTTCTCACCCTCCTCCTCTCCTCAGAGGCCTGGCTGACTTGGGAGCGTATGTCTTCATTAAGACAGCTGTCAGGTCTAGCAAGTGGAAGGGTAGAAAAAAGAAAGAGGGAGAACTTCAAAGGCCTGTGAGCTGTGTCCCAGAGGATCGTGCACTGAGCAGGGGCTGGGTGAGCACAGTCTGTCTCCTACTAAAAATCTCACTTTACCCACATGCTACTGTTTGTTCTGCTCGGTTCTGTCTAGTCTGACACAAACATCTTCAACAAGCTCATCTCAGGAAATAATAAGCCCAGGAGATCAAACGCATCGATCTCTGCCAGCTAATCACTAAAGCTCATGTTTTAGAGCTGTAACAAATAATTAGACATGAAGAGAAACTGACAGTTCTTTGTACAGCAGGCTTCATTCCTTCACAGCAGCAGCCATCTTAAACTTAAGTGAGGACTTAGCTTAGGAATTAATTAAATGATGTAAACTAAATTGCTAATGAAAATTATCGTTATAATAATCATAATATCTACCTAACTATCTGTGATGTTTAAATTAATATTTAAAATGTTAGAATTTTGTCACCTTCGGCAATTAAAACTGACCATGTGTAAGGCACATTGACCCAAACGTCATGCCAATGCATGTTTGTTTCAGAAATGCTCTGGAAAGTGAACTGACCCCGGTGTTGAAAGGTGGAAAACAAAAGACCTGGAGACATCTTTGGCCTCTTGGCAATGTCAGCAAACACTCCAGCGAGCACCCGACATCAAACACACACATCCTGGGGCTCGGACAGGTAATCTGTCTTCCCTGGACCTTCAAAGGGTCCGGTCAGGAAGCCCTGCCGTCCTGCCGCCTAGAGAGGCACATTGGAGGCCGGGTATACAAACTGAAAGGCAGAGAGATGGATGTGAGGATTTTTTGCAGAGGCCCGCAGTGCTGGAACTGGTCCGAATGGTAGAACTGGGGGTTCAATTAGTATCAGATGACATTGGCTGGTGGTGACAGGTAGGGTTAACCAGACTGGGTATTAGGGCTGAAAGAGGGAACAGGGAGCACTCATCAAGGTCAAAAATGTCTGTGTGCATCATCCTGCTTTATAGAAGTGTGAAATTACTGATGTCTAAAGAGCTGGATAGTCAAAAGCGAGAGCCACCCACATAGGCTATGTACTGTATATGGGGCCATTCTACAGAATTGCTCCAAATTGCGCTCCCACAACCAAAAACACATTTAAAAAACATTTAAGTATTCAAATCTTAAATGTTTACTAAGATCATTTTACTATCTATTAAAACACACAATAATATTTAAAATATCAGTAATATACATAAAATCATTATTTGGTGGGTACTTGCAGTTGGGAGGTGGCTGTCCTGAACCCTAACACATAAATTTCAACTTATGAAAATGAAATTGAAATATTTTTTGCATTTTATTCCATTGATGTTTTTAAACATATCTTTTAGATTCATTTTTAGAGAAGCTTAAAAACAAATGTGTTCCGCATTTTCATGTCACTACCAAAACAGTGTATGTTTTAGTCCTTACATAGTACCCCTACATTTATGATCAGGAAATATTTATGTTTATATTTATATTCACTCTCTTTCATAGCTACATGGTGAGTAGATAGGCCCCATCATTTTTAGATAAATGTGTTCAAAATTATGAAAAATCTGTGTGTAACTTCACTTAAAGAACATCACTACCAAACACCATTTCTTCTTTGGGTGTCTTCCCATAACATTTTTTATATGTGTACACAGTTTTTATATGTGTACAACTGTTCATAACTGTGCTAGGTAACCATGTGCTGATTAGCATCTTTGAGCTAGGTTCAAAAGTATCAAAAATTGTCACTACCGAAACAGTCACGACCAAAACATTCAGTAAAGTTTCGGTAGTGACATCTTAGTTTTTTGGGTGTTATCTGACAAAATTGTCACTACCAGAACAGCCACAACTGAAACATGTCGTCATTGTTTCAGTAGTGACAAAAAGGGAACACATTTCACATCCTTTCTTTAGGGGAAATACACAAAATTTTTGTACAGTTAAGCAAACTTTTTAGTAGTATTTTAGTATGTTTTAGTAGTGTTTTAGCATGTGGTCACTACCAAAACATTACTGTCACTACTGAAAATGTGCTGTCACGACCCAAACATGGCATGTTTTGTCAAAAATAAAGTATACTGAATTATCAACTAAGGTGTTATGATAGTGTTTGGTTCAGTGTATATTCAAACTAGGCCTATAATGAATCCTTAAATTTGAAATCAGTATGATGAACTTTTTGCCTTTTACAAAGAAAATTTGGATTCGAAATACAACAAATCTCACAAATCACACTTGAAATATTGTTAAAATTGCGATTGTTATTGATTTAGCTCTAAAATATATATTTTATATATTATATATATAAAAATATATATTTACAAGGAAGATGTAAGCAAAATCTCAATAGGTCAATATAACCCTTCTTATTAAATTATTTGCTTCAGTAGTGACAAATTTGGGGACAGGATGAGAATTAACTGCACAATTACTAGAAATGTGTACCTTGAATGTTACACAATTTGCATGCATAGACAATTTGTGGGAAAAGACATTTTTTCAAGATGTTTCCAACTCTGACTTTGAACCAATTCTGCAGAATTATGCAGCTTATTAATAATTAGAAAGATAGGTGTTAAAGTTGATGTGCTCTAGAATCTGATGGCCATACAAAGAAACAGATTTCTTGCATTTCTCTTTCAGACAACTTGGTGTAATCAGTCTGTTGCTGAAGAGCATCTTTTGTCTAAGCAGTATGTCATGCATAAGGATTGGATGCATTCTCCATAATAGCGTGTAGTTTGGAGAGAAGCTCCTCTTTGCTGTTATCTCTGCAGACTCAGACTAAAGCGTCCTTCCTTTCGCCAGCTTAGTCCATTCCTACAGAGAGCCACTTTGGCCGTCCAGCATTGTCATAATACCTGCAGCCAAAAATGCCACATATACTTTTCATAACAGTGAAATCTGAGTCCAGGGCACTCATGCTAATTCAACTGTTTAGAAGCATCACAATGCTCCCAGGCGTCGAAGACAAGTGTGTGCGTTCTCTAAGAAGCATGAAATCAATTGCACACTACCTTTTAGCACTCTTGCACCGCCGTGGGAAAACAACACATGCGGAGGTCTACGCCATTATGCTATTTACTTTCACAATTTGCTTTCAACAGACAGGAGCATGATTGCCATGAGAGCTTTTTACAACTTCACCAATCAGTCATAAAAGGGTTTCAAGCATCCAGTATGACCCTTTGGTGAGGACCAAGGCTATTTGACATCAGAGTTCAGTTTGCTTGATTACTGCAAGAGATGTTTTTCAAAACTTTAAGTGCATACCAAGAAAAAGCACTTGAATATTGTGGTCTGGACTAAGGTTCAGGTGCACTCCAGAACGTTCACAATTAGTGTGAGGGCAATCTAGAAACACTAATGATAACATTGTTCACCTATTATGCTACATCTACCATAATTGATGATCACCCAAACATTCCATGCGCATCTGAAGGCACTTTCTCAATGAAATGAATGTTTCTTGAGAAAGAGAGAGAGAGAAAAATTCACTGCGTCTCACTTTTATCTCTATTCCAACTGTGAAACTTTGTAATGCATCCTTAGGAAGAATCCCTTCTGTTGTTGTCCTCATTTGTAAGTCGCTTTGGATAAAAGCATCTGCTAAATGAATAAATGTAAATGTAAATTTAACCAGGTCTATAAACAGCTTTCATACAAGACAAGCATGAAGTCTCTTTCATCGAATCCTTCTTCCTTGCTGTCAGAAAAAATGGTTTGATGAGTGTTTCAACTTTCTGATGATTAGTACCTTACTCTGGCTTATTAGGCCCTGTGGAGGTCAAATCAACTCACACACTTGTCCGATCTTCTAATAACACACTTACTATCCTCTACCACGACATAGTTTTTTAATCTAAGAAATGTTGGCTCTGAAACACACATATTTGAACAGCACTGAAGTCAGTGAAGTAATTCTTTAAGCATCAGGCCTTAATGAAAAACAACTCAATAAAAGCCAGCACTTTGCTTTCTCCTATTTGGTTGCATCTTTCGTTTGGCCCCGAGGCATCTTTTCAAACTTGAAGACGTCTCAACTCAGATTTCAGCATACTATTTCACCCCCCATTTATTCCTGCAACCAACTCAATGCACCAAAGTACCATCACACGAATCGCCCTGGAGATATGATCATTGTTATTGCACTGCATTATTGGATCTTTCATTAGCAGTATTAAAGGGATAGTTCACCCAAAAATGAACATTCTGTCATCATTTACTCACCCTCATGTCGTTCCAAACCTGTATGATGTTCTTTTTTCTGCACAACACAAATCCAGTCATAAAAACGGAATTAATTGTATAACATGGAATGTCACAGAATTTGTCACATTCTGAATGGATACATCAAAAGTAGGTCAGTACATTTATATCAAAATGTGATATGGACCTTTGGCACTCTATAGTACCCAAATGTTTTTCCCAGTCCGACTGATTAGTACAGCCCAAAACATGACAATAATTGACCACTTTCAGCAGCAAAAATGAGCAAAATATGAGTGTCATTTGGTTCAGTGGCATTGTTTACATTGTTTATTCGTGCCGAAAATATGGCTGTTCGATGACGTGTCGTGAACTCTGCCCTTAAACCTACCCATCACTGGGGTCTAGATGAATTAGACACCTCGTAAAATATGTATGAATTTGTTGTGAGATAGCATTGGAAGCGTGTGTTATGCTCACGTTGTTTTCAGCCTCTGACGCCTGAGTCACTCCATGAGCATTTTACCGTTTCTTTTGAGAAAAACTATCATCATAAAAGTCTTTACGGCAACTGGTCAAAATAATAGTTGAACTTTCAAGTCACCATAAAAGACTGTGACAGAAATATATACTTAATGTAACGATAATTTTAAGGAATATTTACCACAATTTATTTGCTAGAAAAATGTAAATACACAACAAAAAAAGAAAAAAGAAATAAAGTAAAAAGAAATAAATAAAATAATAATAATAAATGCATTATAATTAATTAGACATGCTTTTTATTATTAAAATTTAATTAAACAACTAAAATTGAATCCAGAAAATAAAATAAAATAAAATAATACTAAGATTAAAAATAATAATAATAATAATAATACTGAATTTGGGTGATGGATATATTTCATAGGGCCTAAAAATTTAATTCTTGTTGAACTTTTAATAAACTGCTGTTAAATTGTGTATGTTTCATGATTTCAATTAATTGGACATGTTTTTTAATTATTAATTATTTTTATTATTATTATTATTATTATCATCATTTTTTAACCATTAACACAGATAAAAATTAAAAAGGGGTTAACTGAATCCAGAAAAATTAAAAAGGAAAAATGGCAATCTGGGAAAAAATAAACGGAATAATTTCATAGGGGTCTACAAAAACAAATGTCTAGTGTTTTATTTATATATATATATATATATATATGAATATATTTCTGTTCTGTAGAAGAAAGAAATTCATACTGGTCTGGAACAATGTGAGTAAATGAACTATCCCTTTAAGATTGTTGCCGCGTTCGTGCACACACACCATCCTTTGTTTCCCTTTCTTCTCCAAACATTAAGCCCAGAGTGATAGTGAACTGTCTGCGAACAGCTTTCCACCTCCCAGCGCAGTCCAGCCGACCTACGGTGTGATCCGTTTGACTTGGACTTGCACACTTCCCCTCTGAGCAGGCAAAGAACCTCTCAAAACCCTGCTTTTTCAGATCAGCCCACAAAATATCTCAGTTACCAGAGAACTACAGCTCCTCCTAAATCTGTGAACGCAGTGGTGTAGGCGGCTGGGGCATTGGGCTGGTTGGTGTGGGATGTGGCTAAGTGTGGTGGATGCTGGCAGGCAGTGCCGTGTCGGGGAGGAGAACTCGAGGGCCTGTGGTTTGGATCGCTGCGGATGAAATCGGAGAACCTCTGGCATCCAGCTCGCTCTTTCGCTCTCGTTCCTCGTCCAATTTTCCCTCTATCTCTCGGTCTCCTTGGTATCCTTTTCTAGTCTGTGTTTCATAACCTGGTCTATCTCTCTCACAAGGTCACAGACGGCCAACGTGATTCCGCTGCTCTGCCCGCTGCTTCAAAAACCTGGACAAGAAGATTGTATTTTGTCTCGGCGCTTCTCATTTTCGTGTGTGTATGTGTGTGCCGTCTTCATTAGTTGTGCAATAGAGTGAGGTACGTGCTGAAAGGTGAGAATTATATCCCTCTTTGTGTGTTTTGCAGTGAAGTTTTGAGAGCTTTAGAGTGAGATTGCTTTGTGTATATTCAAAGGCATCATGGGTAAGAGGCTATAGCCATGCCTAAACACTAACCCTCCTCATTAGACGGTGGCCTCTCGGGAGTAAAGAGAATGAGCTCGCCGAAAGAGTAGGTAATGTAATCTTCTCTGGCCAATAACCTCTCTAATAGACAATTGAAGTCTATTTTCTCATTTCCCTCTTTCTTTTCTATCTCACTGGCCCGGCTCTTTTTTTCCCCCTCATTCTCACTTACAAAAACAAAATAACCTAATAAAATAAAAAATGCACTTTCTTTCTTCCTCTTTTTCTCGCTTACACCCACACACACACATACTGTTTGCCCAACAGTACAGTAGAAATTGTATTCACTAACCATATTTGGGCACATATTTGGTGTCAATATCAGTGTGAGCCGGAACGGGATGTTATGAACGCGTTTGTGGCCACAGAAATGAAAAATCATACTCAAATAGATCATTCTCTTGAGCAAACATGAACCTCTGAACCAAGTATCGATCTGATCTTTTTTCTTCTTGTGGCAGTGCTTGTAATTGACAGTATGATAGCAATTGATCAGAGTTGAGCAAAGGGGCAGAGACATACGTTAGTAAAAGGTTAATGACTAATGACAAGTCTCTTCCCATGCCTGTAACAAGTGCTAGGAATAATGCCATTATTGTTTCATACTCTACAGTAGGGCTGTCAGTTTAACATGTTCAGTTTAATTTAACAGTGTAATCAATAGGCTGTTCTGTTTATGAAAGCCAAGTATAAATCTCAACAGTTTAGTGTTTTTAAAGGGGTCATCAGATGCCCATTTTCCACAAGTTAATAAGAATCTTTAGGGTCTTAATGAAGTCTGTAATATACTTTGGTTAAAAATTCTCAATGGCAGTGTAAAACAACACCCTTTTTACCTTGTCAAAATGAGCTCTGCAAAAATCATCACATTCTGAGGGATTGTTCCTTTAAATGCAAATGAGCTCTGCTCGCCCCGCCCCTCTCTTCTCTCTGCTGCTCTGAGAGGTTGTTTACTTTAGCCGCATTTAGCGTGTTTAAACGCGAAACTTGCTAACTAGCATGTTATTAGGAAAGGTGATTGCAGAGATTCATAAAAAAACCTTATAACACTTCTGCTGTAGGTGAAGCTGAATCACAAATGATTTGCGCAAACATAGACGCATTTATGTAGATCGGGAGGTGCATTTCCTTCACAAACTACTGTAATCCACTGCATCTTCAGTGGCTGAGATGTCGGGAGTAAATGACGACCACTATGTTCATTGTTACATCCAGCAACACAACACCTCAATCGCTCAATCGGAGATATTCTTGTCTAACTTACAACCCTGCTCCAGCATCGAAACAATGGAGGTCGGACAGTTACAGCTGATCTGAGGTAAGACGCTCATGTCAATCAACTATGGTGGGAGCGGCCCCTCTTAGATTCTCAGGCATCTGAAAATGGCTCGATTTGAAAAACGGAATATTATTTTTACAGATTAATTAAAAACCACTGCATGGATTTTTATCATTATAGGGTAGATTTGTACATACACTGCTAACACACATTAATGTTCAAACAACATGTAAAAGTGAAGTTTGCATCCGATGACCCTTTTAAGCATTTTACATTTATTTCAAAATAATAACAAGGCAGTAACAATTTAAACATTTAAACAATTATATATTTTATTAATGAAATGATGTTCAGCTGACAATTTTCTATAATAAACTTATTTTCAGATTATCAGTCATCAAAGCTCACTAAAAACTGGCCACAGACACGAAGATGTACCTTTAATTTCTCCAACAGATCAAGTTTTCATGCCTTTTTAAGTCTTATTTTGATGCAACAAAGAGGTTATATCTAAGTGTGTCAGTTGTTCACATACTTTTATAAATTAGTCTTCCAATTAACACCATTAAAGTATATTGCTCATTCAGACTGATTTGCGAATGCGGAATGTGCACAAACAGAAAAGGCGGGATTTATCACATGAACCAATCAGAGCTGATCATAACCAGTCATATCCAATCATTTCGCTTTACCCCATTCATTCTCAATTACCGCCCACCAAATTCACAGCATTCTTTAGGGGGTCTGTTAGAAAATATAATATTTATTATGTATATTAAATACAATTTTTTAATTTTTGGGATTCAAGCGTATATCACTGAAACCCGATTGTAATTGTTAGAGTGGGCAAGAATCATCAGTCTCCACGTAAAACTGATCAGGCAGACTGAACCGTAAGTCATAACGACTTGAAACTTGGAGGGATAGCAGTACTCAACATCACCTACAATGTCACTAAGGTTCACCCCAATTGGGCTGACGGGGTAGTGATCAAACAGCGATCAAATGTATGAAATCGCTCATAACTTAACTGTTTGTCACAGGCTCAAATGTCAAAACGGATGCCTTGGATTCGTCTGTCACCCTAGTGAAATTTTTGGGTATTTTGCATTTTTTGAAAAAACTACTTTTGCGAACTAGTCCTAGGTTCTCCCCCGATCAAAAGCAAACCAGTGCAGGAAGATTCTCTGGAGAGTGAATATCAATAATTATATTGATATTTTATATAAATAAAAAAAGTTAAACTTTCGACTCTCCGCAATGAAACGCCAAAACATTCAAAAGGGGAAGGGCCGCTTTTACTAAAACGGCTATAACTATTGAACAGAATGAGATATCGTCACCAAACTCACAATGCATATGTAAGAGCTGAATCTGAGGTCACATGGAAAAAGCCACAGAGCTTGGCGACTTGGCAGCGCTATAAAAGGGGAAAAACATGAAAACGGCCATAACTACACAACCATTTGTCCTATCAATGTAAAAATCGGTTCACACGCTCTCGGTCCACAAGTGCCACAAGTGGCTATAAGGACATTTGTGTATCTCAAAAAAAAACATGCCCACCAGGTGATTCTAAACAAGCATGCAAAGTTTTAGGGAGATCAGACCACAGCTGACACTATAACAATCATAAACATCTAAAAACATCATATTTCTATGGTAAAAGACCTGGATTTGCTCATTTCTTTTTCTTTTTAATCCTTAATTTAGGTTGTTACAGGCTTCATAAATAATATGTAATGTCTTTTTTCATATGTGCTTAAATGCCTTACCTTGGTAATCGCTGCTTGCAGCTATATACAATATTACTTTTCAAATAAGCGAAGCACGTTTTCAAGTTTTCAAAAAACACCTCCAAATTTTCCTGTCAAAATATGTTGGTGCACAAAAAATATAATAAATTTAGCTAACTATTCACCCCCTATTATCAGAAAAAGTTGTCACCTTAAACATCAATGTACGTATTTTCTTCTGTCTGCTGTGCACAAGGATCAGTCAAACATAATATTTGTAATCATTTTTTATGTGAAAATACATTTATGTAATCTCTGTGGCACCATTTGTAGCATATTTACCAATTTAAATGTGGCATATGTCCAATTTGAAATGTAAAAATGGCTCTAGAGAACTAGCCAACCCACATACTTTACAAAGCAAAAAGTTATGCAAAGCTATATAGTGTGTTGCTTTCCATAACAAGTGATGATGTAATTAGTAACTTGAGGAGTGATGCCATAATTTTAAAAGAAACATTTCCGAACACTCCTCTAATCTGTTTTATATTATATTCTAATTCATTTTCTTTTCTATTCTTCCTATAAATAATATTATTGCATCCAGGACATCTGATTTGTTTTGTGCAGCTGAAAGTAGGCACACTCTCTGTATGATATCATATAGGAACAATTTGTAGTCACTAAAACAATAGTAAATTGTCAGCTTGATCTCATTAAGCAGTCAGGAGACTTCAGATGTAAACACGAGGGCTCTTAAAGGCCGTGTTTACCCAGGCTCAAAGCCCCGCTGCACTCTTCTCCCATCCCGCTTTTCTGTTCAGGTGTTTTATGAGCCACCAAAGCAAATTTCATTATAAAGCGATAAAAGGCCTCTCACATTGTCGCTGTGATTTCAGCAAAGTAAATGGTTCACTGACTGACAACAAACGAAGACTTCACGCACAGCGCCTAGGTATTGTGCGAGAGTACGGAAAGCTATTCAGTGAACGTGAGCAGCATGTCTGAGCTGAAACACATGGCCTGAAACACACCGCTCTGCTCTATTTACATATCAAGTTCAAAGTTCAAGTGGAAAACTCTTGATTCCAGAATATTTGGTCTTGCGCAAGTGGGATTTTTCACTCGGCAATAAAGCCCTCTTTGCTGTTAGATACTAAACCATGAACATGCCTGTGTTTTAGATGAGTTTTGGCTTCGAAGTTTGTTTACTTTTGCCTTGCATGTATATGTTTGTGTTCCTCTGTTGTGTCTTACGTGTGCAGATCTAAATAAGTCTTCTCCTGTGAAAACACTGAGCTAAAAGCTGACAGCGTGACACTCGCCGAGGTGTGAGGAGACGTTTTTTGGCGGAGTGTCCGTGTTCAACATGTCTGTTATGACAAAGCGCAGATTTATAGACTGGCTCCAATTAAAAGAGCGATCTGTTTAACCCTCCACGCAGACGAACGAGGTGGCGAAAACAAGGAAGCACGACACGTCCTCGCAGTCATGCACTCTTTTAATGCTAAGCTGTGTTTATGAGCTGTCCCCATCCAGACTGATTTATATTAAACACTATGCACACACAAGCTAATACACACCTCTCCAAGTATAGGTCTGGCAGAAAAAGAGCACAGCTTTAAGGCGGGAGGGGGCTATTCTCCTTTCCTGTCGTGTCTGTTTTTATGTCTCTTTCTTCATCTTCTGTCTTGTAGAATTATCTCAGAGACAGATGCAGTGACCACAGAGAATATGAGAGCTCAGGTGCTGTGGCTATGAATTATGATTAGTTGAGAGAATGAGAATATCTCCATCTGTTGTTTACGTTGACAATTCAAGAGAATCAACTATTCCGGGCAAACACATTTGGTGGAAATAAGTTGCCCTTGTAAGTTGTACATTACCATGGTACTCCAAGGATTTTAAAAAAATATCCTTGCTTAGCTACATGTTCAAAAAATGTGGTAATACAATGCTATTTTGTTAGTGTGAAAATTCAGACTTATTGTAATAGGACAGATGTCTGCTTATCTGTTTGGGAAAGATTGGAGGAGAAAATTGTTTTTTGGAAACAGACTCGGTCAAAGTAAAAAAGCGACTCTTTTTGTGTTGGGAAAAAAACTCAAAGTAACAAAGAAAAGAAAAACACATTAATGTCTGACGAATGTTGCCACATAACCAGATGGCTCCAAATGGTCTCTCATTTGTGAAAGTTCTCATGAGATTTTACTTTGGCTGAATTTATTGAAATGATATATAAGGTCCACCATGTGGCATTCAAAAGCGGGTCAGTCTCAGGAAACGATGCAATTTGTGCCTGAAAATCAGTTTTTTTTTTTCCTTTTCATCATTTGAAAAGGTTAACGGCTGCATTTTCTAGAAAACATGGGTGACGTTCACGCAGCAGAAAAAAACAGGGTTGTCAGTTCTTTATTTCAGTGCTTTATATTGTTAAATTCACACAGAGTTTGGTTATTTTAAAGAGTGTCAAGCATATTCTATAATTAAACCTACACCCTTACATTTCCATTACTAAAAACTGCATTTTTGGTAAAAGGAACCGCTGGACAAGTCTGTCACGCCAGCATCACTTGGCACACAACATATTTAAGTACATAATTAATATATAGTGACAACTTGGCAGAAACTGTTGCGTGTTTTCATGTGTGCTTTTCGGTATGAGCTCTGTGTCATCTGAAGGTAGATCCATTCACGTTATCTCAGTTTCACACACAACTCAGATGCTCCGCTTTCAACTCAGTTAGGCTATATAAGCTACTGTCGGTTAAATACGATTTGACGGATGAACTTGCGCATCGACTGATGCTCCAGAAGGAGGGGGTGAAAACTTTTGAACAGGATGAAGGTGTCCAAATTTTTCTTATTTTGTTGAAATATCATTTTTCCCATTTAGTACTGCACTTCAGAAGCAACAGAAGATATTTGCACTTTTCCCAGAAGAGAAATTAAGTACTATTTACCTTGATTTACCTATTTACCTTGGCTGATTACGAACAAGCCTTAAAGCACACACCCTTTAAAATAGGTCATTTTAGACAGAGGGTCAGAATGAGGGTTGAAAATAATCATGTTTCCACATCTTTATTTGTTTTTAAATTAAACCTCAAGAATCATATTTGAATAATAATAAAAAAAAAAACATGCCATGACCCTTAACATTGAAAAAAAATTGACATTGGTTATTTATTTCAACAGTAGCGAATCAAATACTGTAGTAAAATGTTGTGTAAACGTGACAAATCATTGGTCACACCTATTAAATATGGCTCTAATCCCATAAACAGTTTTAAAAAAAAAACTTAAATATAAATTGTATATGTATGTAAACTTCGCATTTGTGACCCTGGACCACAAAACCAGTCATGAAAGTGAGATTTATAAATCACCTGACAGCAGAATAAATAATCTTTCCAATGATGTATGGTTTGTTAAGATAGGACAATATTTGGCAAAACAAAATCTAAATATTGAGAAAATCGCCTTTAAAATTGTCCAAATGAACTTCTTAGGAATGCATATTACTGATAAAAAAAAATAAGTGTTGATATATTTACGGTGGGAAATTTACAAATTATCTTCATGAAACATGATCTTTACTTAATATCCAAATGATTTTTGGCATAAAAGAAAAATGTGTAATTTTGACTCGTACAATATATTTTTGGCTATTGCTACAAATATACCCATGCTACTCAAGACTGGTTTTGTGGTCCAGGGTAACATTTATTCATTTTATGATGAACAGAAAATTCAGTTGGGTTGATATCCTGACGAAAGAAAAACTAAATGAATTTATTTATACAACACTGATTTATTAATAATTTAATTTTTATGTTTATTTTGCATTACATGCCAAAACAAAGTTGAATCAAAGAACGTCCAGTACATTTAGTCTCCTCTTAATCAGCCATCATAAGTCATAGGGACACACATGGACCACAAATGCACTCTTTCCTGAGAATAATCCAGGTAGATTTAAAAGCAATGAGCTGACTGATTGGTGTTTTGGAATTTGGGGTTTGAATGAATGAGTACACTTCTAACAAGTAAGCCTGTTCTAGACCCTGTATGATACAGGATTACATCTGTGATTCTCTTCCTGTGTTTAATGCCAGCTTTCCATCCTGTTCCTCCTCGCAGCATCACAAGCCAAACTCATTACTGTTCCTTCTACATAGACATAATCATTTTAAATTTAGTTTTGGCAGTACAGTAATACTACAGCCTACAGGGCTTAAAATGGTTGTTTATTTAGTTTAGTACACTTTAAAACAGCTGGCTAAAACTCCAGGGGGCTCGATTTCCATCCGTTAATGAAGTCCTGAACGAACGTATACCGTTTATGGTAATTCTCCAGTGAAAATAAACGTTACTTCAAGAATGTATGAATCCAGCCATGAAGCTGAAGAGTGCGAGCGTGACATTTTTCGGCTAATTTGTATGTGAGATCGGAAGAGAAGGTCACGGATGGAAAGCTAAGCATTGTCTCCCACTCTCAATTCTCGTTTTAATTAGTGCAGTTAAATACTCAACCCTCCGTGCAGGTCTCTTTATACAATGCAGGATATAATTGTTCTCGCTTAACTGTGAACTCGGTCTTTGTGTTTGCTCTCCTGCTCTGCACACACACAGGATACTTTATCAGTCGGTGTGTGTCATGAGCTCACTCTCGTTGGCAGGGACGTTATCCTAGGAATGTGTATTTTTGGAGCAGCCAACATAGCGAATGACAGCCGTATCTCCACCCTCTGGCTGGTTAATATAGATAGTCCTGATTGTGTGAGTGTGTGTTTATGTGGTGAAAGAAAGAGCTGATTGGACTTCCTTTTCCTCTGCTTAGTATCTTAATTGTTAGGGAAAGTAGATCAAAATCAAAGTTGGGGTATAGCATGCAATGTTTTCAATCATTTTGTGAGTACGGTGACATTTTGTATGATTATGCACCAGTCGTTTTCCCATTTCTGACTTTCTAGACATTTTTCGATAACACTTCACGATAAAGTCCCATTAGTTAACGTTACTGCATTAACTAACATAAACTAGCAATGAGCAAACCCGTAAGGCCTTCGTTCATCTATAGAACATAAATTAAGAAATTTTTAAAGAAATCTGAAAGCTTTCTGACCCTGCAGACAGCAACGCAACTACCACTTCTAAGGCTTTTAAAGGGGTCATTGGATGCCCATATTCCACAAGTCGATATGATTCTTTAGGGTCTTAATGAAAAGTCTCTAATATACTTTGCTTAAAAATTCTCAATGGTTTTGTAAAACAACACCCTTTTTACCCTGTCAAAATGAGCTCTGCAAAAATCATCTCATTCTAAGGGGTTGTTCCTTTAAATGCAAATGAGCTCTGCTTGCCCCGCCCCTCTCTTCTCTCTGTGGAATGACGAGCTTGTTTACTTTAGCCACGTTTAGCCACTAAACTTCCTATCTACCATGTTATAAGGAAAGGCGATTGCAGAGATTCATAAAAAAATGCTTATGCACACTTCTGCTGTAAGTGAAGCTGGATAACGAATGATTTGCGTGAACATAGACGGATATATGTAGACCGGGAGGCGCATTCCATTCACAAACAAATGTAATCCACTGCATCTAAAGCAGCTCAGATGTCGGGTGTAAGTGACGACCACTATGTTCATTATTACATCCAGCAACACAACACCTCAATCGCTCAATCAGAGATATTCTTGTCTAACTTACATCCCTCCTTCGGCATCGAAACAAGGAAAATTACTGGACTGTGACAGCTGGTCTGAGGTAAGAGCTCATGTCAATCAACTATTGTGGGAGCGGCCTCTGTCGGTGTGACGGCACACCGACAGGCATCTGAGAACGGCTCGATTTGAAAAAGGGGATATTATTTTTACAGATTAATTAAAAACCACTGCATGGATTTTTATCATTATAGGGTAGATTTGTACATACACTGCCAACACACATTAATGTTCAAACAGCATGAAAAAGTGAAGTTTGCATCCGATGACCCCTTTAAGGTAGTAAGGACATTAGCGTGCAAGGAGATATCCTGACATATCTGCAACACTCTCATCTGTCTCTATAAGCAGAAACATCCTTGAATAAATGTCTTGTCTCTTTTGTCATTTTATTGGTCAGCAATTTATTGGTCCTTCTGTTTAGTGTGTTTGTGTGTGTATCAGGCTATGTATGTCAGTGCAGTGTCCGGAAGAGACACATACCCATTCATTTCCTGGTCTGACAGAGCAATCTAGATAATGAGAGACTCTTTACTGGCCTCAATTAAACTGTTACTCAGCATAAATGAGTTCAATAAATCCATTCTACACAATCTGATGCTAGATAAGAAATATCCAGCAGCTAAAGTCTTCATATCATTATGAAACGCAGCCGTTGCCACTCTTCATTTTGCTCTGTGAGTTAAGCGGATACTCGTGATGTGTGTGTGCGCTGTGTGTAAAGGGATAGTTCACTCGAAAAAGAAAATCCTCGTGTTTTTAAAAACAAATACAAAAGCAGATATTTTCAGTTTTTTCCCAATAGGAAATGTAACAAATTTTCACAGAAATTCTTGTGAATCTAATTAGCATATGTAGCACTAATAAGGAGCGTAGCATGTTGTTCACACTTGGTGTAAGGAAACTATGGCAGAAGGCCATTAGAGGATTTTCAGTGAAAAACAGCCACATTTGAGACTTTTCCCTCACACAAAGTTAGCATAGCACTGAGGTAATTATTTGATTTTGAGTATTCATTTATTTACCTGAATGACTTTTGGGCACAGAGGACACAGTAGATATTTAGCTTTTTTTCCATAAGAAACGTACCTAATATTTCATTCAAATTCTTGTAATTAAATTAGCATAACGCTAATGGTTAGCATAGTTCTGTAGCATAATGTTACACACACTTGGTGTTGGCAAACTATGCCATAAAATGTGGTCTTTCCTCACACAAAGCTACCATATGACATGGTAAGTAATATTTTATTTGCCTGAATGGCATTTTTGACTATTTTGGGCACAGTAGTTTAGTACTTTGTAGTCTGGTAGCTCTCTCCACTAGGTAACCTAATTAAAGCTGCGACCATTAAGCGCATGAAGTGTCCGACATTCCACACTTTTTATGGTTAAATAAGTGCATTATCTGGCTATTTGAAGTGCACTTTGTTCTTGTAGAATAGTGTATTATTATGCAAATTGGGACGCATCTTTGGCTATGCAAGATTTTCACTTTATAACTAGGCAAACAGTTTTTTCCTCTGCATGCTTGGAATGACACAAGGTTTAGTAAATGATGACAGAATTTCTTTTTTGCATAAACTGTCCCTTTAAGGTCTAAAAAAATAAAAAAAGTTGAGGGGGATGAACTTATTCCTCTCTGTGCACCTATAGTCTCATTTGTGCCATTCTTTCTGTCTCCCTCGTCTCTTACTCTTGTGGATAAAGGAACAGATGGGCGGACGAGTCACTGGCTGTGTTTTATGGGGTGAGAAGACCCAAGAGAAAAATGTTTTCATTTCCCAGAGCCTCTGTGCGCACTGTTGCATGGTGCACTTTCTCTCTCTCCCTTACTTTCTCTCTCCCTTCCATCTCTCTTTACCTCGCTCTCTTTCTCCTTGTCAGAACAGATGGAGCATATTTTATGTTCTCTTTCAGCTCTCTCAGCCTTGAGGAAATATTACAATAAAGCTGATATGCCATGCGTTAGGACAGACCTCATCTGTCAGTGGCACCTTTTCGAATTTGTGAACTGTTTTGTTTTGCAACCTTGTCAAAGAGCAAGTTTTGTAGTGAGTGGTCCTGTAAACACTATCTACCCATGAGGGCTTCCTGCAGAGAAGTAGAATAATAAGTGGAAATCTTTGAGGTTTCTAAAGTTGACAGGGCTTAGAGGCCCAGGACTCTAACTGGTTAAATACAGTGAGTCTGAATAAATTATTATTATTATACATTTTTTTGTGTAATTATGCAGATAGATGGTTGCTAAGTAGCACATGGTTTTGTCTCAAGTCAAAAGTTTACATACAGTGGGCAGTTTAACTGTTCAGGACAAACAAGAGACTTGTAAACAACTATCACTAAAAAAAAAAACAAACAAACAAAAAAACAGCTGTGGATCAGTCAGGTAACAACACATTATTAAGAGTCAAGCGTATGTAAACTTTTAAACGGGGTCATTTTTATTGATTCAACTACTACTTGATCTTGTGGACCATATGTAAATGTCTCTCTTATGTGAAATATCTTATTCAGGTCAGTACTAAATAAAAAAAATAACATACATTTTGTCTGATCCCCCTTTTTGGTAAAATAATTAACATTTTTCAGATTCTGCAAGTTGTATTTAAACTTTTGACTGAATTTTATATAGTTGATGAAACAGAAAACAATGGTATGCTGCTGTACATTGTAAGGCCGTCACGATTCCTCAATTCAACTCAAGTACTCGATTTTAAAAATCCTCGACTGCAATTTGCCCCTGACAAGTAATCGAAATACCTAAAGTGGTGCATTCCACTGACGAGAATCCATGAAAGTCAATTATAGACCATTTTCCAAAGCTACATATATATTAATCCCAATTAAAATCATAATAAAGCATAATGCTCTTGTGAATTCACAAACTACGATTCAAGCATTTCAGAGCGGCTCCGTTCACGGTAAATTCTCCACACTGTTATCATTTACATGTGTGGAGCATCTCAAACTTTGGGTTCATTATAACATTCATCTGGGAACACAACTTGTGCCATTTCACCAGATTTGTAAGGTAAATAATTTATAAACCTACACAAACACAGGAGAATACATCGGTATCTTTTTTCAGTATGCTAAGTGTTTGTCGTGATTTCAAAATAAAAGCTCAAACCCTCACTCTTGAGTTTACATGTTTTGATGTCCACATATTCAAGAAAGTACAGTGACTGCAGCATTTCTGTCATAAGGAAATGGGCAAATATTAAAAATTAAGTGGATATTTGAATTAAATGTTGTTTGGTCAATATTAAACAAGGATTAGATCCAGGGTTGCCAGGTTTTAACAACAAAACACGGCTAGTTGCTACTCAAAACTAGCCCAATAGCTTTTCGAGGGGGGTACCCCGGTAAAAATCTTGTTCAGGGGGTAAAATACACGTTTTTTTGGTGGGGTTCCTCTGGTAAAATTAGCATTCTAGGAGCTAAATATAACATTACTGAGGCCCGAGGACATGAAAAACAACCTACGGCAATAGTATGAAAACTGCCTAATTCCACAGGAAAACCGCAGACTTGGCAACACTGATTAGAGCGTGTATTAAAGTGTAAAAACAATCATCAGGCCATTGGTGCCCTCTGCAGCCATTTGTTATAATGCATAATGTACATTATCTCTATTACCTCTTAGAATATATTATTTATTTTAATTATTATTATTGCCTCATTGCTATTATACAAGTATTTAAGTCATTTTAAAGTCTATTGTTCACTTAGGTCTGTTTTTATTACCACAAAAAAAAAAACGATTACTCGATTAATCATCACAATAATCAGTCGATTATTTGATTACTAAAAACTGAGCCCTGTTGTGTTGTTGTCTCATTAACTTTGCTACATTGCCTGTATCTGGAATGTGTTGTCCTGTTATAATTTTAGAAATTAAACTTTACTGGGGTAGTAACTCTGGAAGCACCAAGATGACTGTCAGGCCAAAAGAAGCAGCGACCAGGGAGGACTCAGGAAACAGGGCAGGAGCTGACTCGACAAATACACACAAAGACAAGACAACAAGAGAAACAAGAGATAACACACAGCAACAAGTAAAAACTTGCAAAAACTAGAACTCGGGAGAATAAAGAGGAAATAAAACTGAAAAGGCAAAACAAAGTAATCAGATGAGTATGAACATATGAAAACAAAAGGATGACAATAGAAAAAAAAACTTGGAACAAATGACTAGAACTACAAACAAAATAAATAAAAACAGGACAGAAACATTGCTGAAAGCTAGAAAGAAATAAAAAAGAACAAACATCAAAAGGTTAAGAACTAAAAGAACTAAACATAAAGACTGGAGCTAGACTAAAAGACTAAACCCAGGAACAAAATAAAAACTAGAATCTAGAAAGAGAGAGGGAAAAACAAAACTAGACTGGATGAAATATACTGAGTAGCAAACTCTAACAAGACTAAGGTCACTAGCAAGAAGAATGCACTCAAGGCGCACACACACAAAACGAACCAGCGAAGACAAGAGGGAAATAAACACAATATAAAGGGAGCAGCACACGAGGATCAGGTGAACACAATTAGACAAAAAACGACTAAACAATTGGTGTGGTAACAGAAAATGAGGAGACAGGACAAGATGAGCACATGAGGCATAAGACAAACAAAGAGACATTAAAGGAGAAGTCCACTTCCAAAACGAAGATTCACATATAATGTACTCACCCCCTTGTCATCCAAGATGTTCATGTCTTTCTTGCTTCAGTCGTAAAGAAATTATGTTTTTTGAGGAAAACATTTCAGCATTTTTCTCCATATAATGGACTGATATGGTGCCCCGATTTTGAACTTCCAAAATGCAGTTTAAATGAGGCTTCAAATGATCCCAAATGCGGTTGTAAACGATCCCAGCAGAGAAAGAAGGGTCTTATCTAGCAGAACGATCGGTTATTTTCATAAAAATAACACACTTTATATACTTTTTAATGTCAAATGCCTAAACTGTTTTTGTTCCGGGTCATGACAGTTAGGGTATGTCGAAAAACTCCCATCTCATGTTCTTCCTCAACTTCAAAATCGCCTTATATCGCTGTTTTACCTTTTTTGTTAAGGGTGTTTGATCTTTGCATGTTTACTTTGTGTCGGTACTTCTGCAGTGATGTAGGATGATTTTGAAATGATTTTTGAAGTTGAGGGAGAAAATACGATTGGAGTTTTTCAACAAACTTTTTCCTCGGCTGGGATCGTTTACAACCGCATTGGGATCGTTTGAAGCCGCATTTAAACTGCATTTTGGAAGTTCAAAATCGGGGCACCATATCAGTCCATTATATGGAGAAAAATGCTGAAATGTTTTCCTCAAAAAACATAATTTCTTTACGACTGAAGAAAGAAAGACATGAACATCTTGGATGACAATGGGGTGAGTACATTATATGTGAATCTTTGTTTTGGAAGCGGACTTCTCATTTAAACAAAGACAAGATTGACAAGTCTGTCGGGGCAGGACCCTGACACAATTTTCTACTTCATTTATCACATAAGAAATGGAGTATTCTGTATGCTATTCTGAAATACCCCATTATACTTTTTAAATGTATAAATGTCTCCATAATGAGTCAAGAAACATCCTGTAATTTGAATGTGGCTCAGTGGAGGATTTGACTTTCTGAGCCACCGTTCGCTCCCTAGAGGAAGACTGCTCTTTGTCTCAAAGGAAACAATTATAACCTAGTAACATTTGCTGCCCAATGCATGGGGATGGCAATGGAAGCACCTTTTCCCTCTTTCATGTCTGAATAAGCTTTCTTACAGGCTGCTTTGTACAGCTTTCACGCCATGGGGAAGAAAATCCCCAGACGGCAGTCTTCCAAGTTCATCTCTCAGACACTGAGAGTCGTCCATTAGTCAGCCCTCCGAGGGAATGGCTGCTCCCCTATTGCTTGACCAAGAGACACTTGGGATGGCTGTCAGTTAAAGCCCATTACTTTCAATTGGCACAAGCTGAGGAAAGCACTGGGTTTTTCAGTGCTCAACTACAATATAATGATTTGGCCATACATTTTGGTTACCTCCACAACTATATAGATTCATATCACATTTAGAGTGTCTTGTTTGTGACCTGCAGAAGGGAGGCATTTGTGTGTACTGCAAGCGTTTTGGGCCAAATCTCAAATCTCAGCAGCGGCCAAGTCCATTGATTGCATTATAAATCATAAATATACATTTTTCATCCAGTGTTGTGAAGAAATTCAAAACATCTTTGTCCGTTGGGAAGATGCATTTATCAGAAGTGCTTAGAGTTCATGAGCATTCCAGTAGTATTAGGTGAGCAGATGCAAATCTCTGGCTCTGTGATTTCACGCTCAGACTTTTCTGAATACATAACCCTGAGAAATGGCTCAGGACAGTAGAGGGGCCAGTCGGGGCGCTGGAACGCCAGACGCTCTGTGAACTGTGGATCTTATCATATGGTTTCAGTTTGGAATCTGTAAGGGTCTCACTGTTTGTTTGCTTGAGACTTTCTGTTTTTTTCCTCCCTTTGTGCAGCAAAAACCCGCTGTATCTGCTTCTCTGAAAATGGGCATTGATACACGTATGTTTGCTTAAGGTTGGTATTTTCTGTCTGAGTTAACTCAGAGCTTATGTTATGCTCCAGAAGTAGCCCATTTCCTCCCGCTGAGCGCAGCGAGTTTAAAGAATTGTGGGGTGAGGTAATTAGAATTTGTTTTGTGTTCCTGGCAGGGATACTTTTTTTTTCATCTTTTCGCTTTTAATAAACCCCTTTTACTTTATTGGGAAATATATTTAGTGAGAGTAATTAAAATGCAATAGACATTGCTGTGACCATTAGCAAGTATTTAATGGTAAATGGCTGTTAAATCAGTTCTCCGGCCTGTTTTTCCCATCTTTTAACATTCTAACGTATAAGAATACTTGAGAATGACATGATACTCACATATTCAGAAATACATTAAAAACTCTATTTATAGATAAAATTAATCAAATATACATATTTTTTGTTTTTTTTTTGTAGTTCATTTTTCATATTTGGAACTACAAAAAATGCATGAAAAAAAGAAAAAATCGTGTTAAAAATGAAATTCTTAAAAACGTATTAATTTGTATCTTATTACTATTTAGAAAAAAATAGTGCTTTACCACTTATTTATATTTTAAAGTTTTGTCCATCAAACAGTTACCATCCACATAAAATGTGACATTAAGTAGTAAAATAATTTTGGTATAAAAAAAATGTATAATCTAATTTTAAGTAAAATTTGAGTTGTATTTGTGATATTGGTTGATTTTCCACAAAACTAGTCATAAGATGCATCATCTGAAAACTGAATAAATAAGCTTTTCATTTATGTGTGGTTTGTTAGAATAGGACAATATTTGGCTGAGATGCAACTATTTGAAAATCTGGAATCTGAGGATTCAAAAAAAATCTAAATATTGAGAAAATCGCCTTCAAAGTTGCCCAAATTAAGTTCTTAGTAATGCATATTACTATTCAAAGGTTAAGTTTCAATATATTCACAGTAGGAAATTTACAAAATTCATGGAACGTGATCTTTACTTAATATCCTAATGAATTTTGGCATAAAAGAAAACTTGATAATACAATGTATTTTTGGCTATTGCTACAAATATACCTGTGCAACTTATGACTGGTTTTGTGGTCCAGGGTCACATATTGTCAAAAGATTTCCAATTTTCTTTATCATAGACACTCTTCTATATCATTGACCCAGTTGCCATCTTTCCCTTTGTGCGTTCGTAGATGTTCTCCCCTCCGTGCACATTCACGGTCTGTTTCGCATTATGACAGTAACCTTACTCTCTGTTTGTGCCTCTTGGCCCTGGGCAGGAAGTGCAGGGTCGCCCTTCAGACATCATGGTGGCAGACAGGCGTCCACTTTAATGTCTCCCCATCGCTCGCGTACATTGCGTACCATTACATGGCCTTATTGGATTTCACGGCCCACAGTGCCCCGCTAATTAATGTCAGAACCTTCCTCTATCATATCACATGAGAGGCTCCCCGCCTTCGCTCTAGACTGGGTTTACCTCCATGAAGCTCTGGAGACTAAACACAGTTAGCAAGGGCACCGGGAACGGTGTTCCCACAGCGGGGTGGATCAGGATCAGAGCGAGCTGAGGAAGCCCTCGGATTGGCCCTGGAGTGACCTGTAGTGTCGTGAATGGAGAGAGCGAGCGCGAGGGACGGGTTTAGGTGTGAGGTTCGACCCTGCTGAGTCTCACTGTAATTGCATTAACCCCATACCCTCACTAGCACAACACTTCATTTGTCGTCCCAGCGCCTGGTCCCGCTGATTGACACGTCAGCTTTGCACTCATCTCACTCCATCACGCCTTCAGCGTCTGACCTCAGAAAACGAAACGTGCCCGCTTCTCAATGAGCAGACAGATGAACTGCCATGAAATACAGTATGCATGTAAGATCACGTTGACATATAATGTGCAAAAATGTCAGTTTAACACTGTAACATGGGCATTAAGTTGAACCCTTAACATTTAATGGACTTAATTAGGATGTAATTCTTGGAGCAACTTTTATCCTTAATTCCTTAGGAAATAAACACAGCAATATTAAAATGATTAAAATAGCATAAAAAAAAAAAAAATCAGTAATATAATTTTTTTTTCTCTTTCGTTTTTGATATACACTATACCCTTCAAAAGTTTGGTGGATTTCTGGTAGATTTTTATTTTTATGTTTCGAGTCTCTTATACTCAGGGCTTGATTTCACAATAAAAATTAAATTTGCAGCACTATTTAAAATAAATAAATAAGTAAATAAAATAAAATAAAATAAAATAAAATAAACGCCAATATTTTATAGTACTGATATCAATCATTTTTATGGTTTTACGATTATCGGCCATTTTCAAATCCACTTTGCCGATGAAATAATTTAACACCATTTGAAGAAAGTTTTCGTCAGAGCCCTTGTTATTCTTAATTTTTGACAATTTTTCATTTTTACACCAGACATATATATCAGTTCAGGCTTGGTGAGCAGAAAAGACTTCTTTAAAAAACAATAAAAATCTTACTGTTCAAACACTTTTGACTGGTAGTGTATGTGTAGATTTTGTTGTCTTGCTCTTTTCCTGGACAAACGTTTAATTTCACTTTGTGAAAATATTATATTTAATTGTGCATATTTAGGATAAATAAAATGCTAGCTATGAAATTATCCTTATTAAGACAGGAGAGACCAATGTTTAAAATGCCATTTTCACCACAGAATGCTATCAAACATTGTCTAATGCTATCAGACTCCCTCGGACTTTCCAGTGATTATGTTAATGAAGCTTGCGATGGAAAACCGCCTGGAAATTACATGGCCCAAACATGACCCGAAACCCCACTGTTTGTCAGGTTAGGATCATGTGTGAATGCACGTGCCTGAATTAGTGTTCCTTTGTGTTTGGGTGTTGAAATTCATCTAAAGGACATTATGAGGGACAGGCGCTGCATCACTCAATTAGGCCAGAGCAGCCGCGGGGCAGCAGGGAGCAGCTCGCGGCAGATGGAGAACGTTCTGGCGCCCCTGCATGCCTGGACCCACAGTACTCCTTCAGCTGCCAGCACGGCCAGGAACCTGGCAAACCTGCAGCACAATTTCAAGGGTACGTGATTCCGAGGACCTGTAAACCCGGCCGGCCCGGGCCGAACTGCTCCGATTGAGCCATTTGGTTTGAAAACGGTCTGCTTTCCTGAGCCCGGCTACACCTCTCCAACTGTTCCAGCCGCTAATGAGCTAGAGCGAAGATCCTCTGCATCGCAGTTTGTATTACACATATTCCACCTTCTTATATTCCCACGATTCCGTTCAAGTCCCAGCGTTCTCATTCATAGAGCTCGTATTCCCGCTTATATTTTTTCCCTTTGTCATCTGCAAAGCAGTAGAACACCACAGCCACATATTTCCACTGGAGTGCTGCCGGTTTACAGCTGCTCAGGGAAAACTGTCCAATTCGGACTGAACCTCAAAGTTCGTGAGGGCTATTAGAGTGATATTATGACGGTTTGATGAGGGCTCGGGATCATTGAGCTGATGTGCTCTATTAAGAGTACTCTGTTTCCCTGTTCAGCAGGGTTGAGGTGCAATCTACATGCGCTGGCTGCCCTCCTCAAGGGCCTCGAATGGATACGGCCAGACTTTAGAATCCCATGAAAGGTAATATCCATGGAATTGGGGAGTTAGGAACACATACTGTTCTATTCTGGCAGAAAGAGAGAGAGGGAGAGAAAGTGAAGCTCAAGGGGGATGAGATGGTTTTCGCGCTGTGGTACGACTTTGAAAGTAACACTGAGGTATGGCTCAACATCTGCACTTCTCACCAGAGTTCCCACCAGATTTAAGGCAACCAAACGGAGAGAGAAGCTGTCTGTGATACTCAAAGTAGAGTTCAGAGAAGAAATGAGGCATGGGGACCTGGGGAAAATCAGTGGATGGTAAACATGAGTCTAAGAAGTAGAAAAGGATTTTTTGCTTGAACTGCAGCAGGAGAATGTGTCATTTCTTTTGAACTGTTTTTAAAAACAAGTTCTACAAAAGTAAAAACCCAGGCATAAGTGTACAGTATATTGGGGGTACATGCCATCATGCATTTTTTTAATCAACACTTCAAAGAAATTACTACGAGATGCCATAATTTAGCAGTAGCCATCAAATGTTTCTGAGAACTCATGAGTCATGCAGGTGATGTTGTAACTTTTCATGATCGCTTTTCACTCAGAAAGTTATTTCTGCTGCTAGTTCAATTTACTTAATTAAAATGAGCTAATGCAACACAATTCTTAAACATTTTGTCACGGCCTAATTTTATTGAATTCAATCCACTTACATTTGTGAAATGGACATTAATCCATTTCTATCATGACAACTCTATGACATTTTAGCATGGTAATGGATATAACAATGTTAATGTATTTGGTCTTGGTGGAATAGATCTGCTACGCTGCTGAATTGCTGCTGCTGCTTTTGGTTATTGCTGCTGTCGTTGTCCTGTACAAAGCAAGTACAGAGACTTGTTACTGACAATACATATGCTAATTCTGTGTTGTAAGTATTTGAGACACACTGCTGCAGCACAAACAGCATATATAATAACCCATAGCAGATCTATGCAGGTGGAGCTGGGGAGGTGGAGGGGTTCAGAGGAACCAGCGTGCTGTGAACTGCTCAAGTGAATGCTCACCAGCCATTTAAAATGTAAAGCAGCAAGCTCATTGGCTGCGTATAAAACATGAACCAATCAGCTTGTGCCAAGTAGTTTAACAGTGTGAATCTCATCAGTTTGCCTTAAAGACCTAGTTTGAAATCTAGTTTAATTACAGAACTTGGCATTTGTTTCAGAACTTACATTTAAAGACTCTTGTTGCATTAATCAAAAACTGGCAGTAGATTTTTATTTTGCTGCATGCTTTGGACAAGACTGGATTGGAAGAGTAATTGTTTTATTTTATAAGGATGGACAGATGATACATTGGTTAAGTAAGGGATCATCCACGGTTTGCCATGGATTAAAGGATTTTAAATGCACGACATAGAGGCCAAGAACCACCATCGCGAAGCCTCCACGAAGTGCATTTAAGCCATAGATTATCCCACTTATTCCATGGTCATTTGCCAAGTTAAAACTAGCGCAGTATTTGACCGAATGGGTAAAAATGGCAGTTATTTTACTCCGTTACGGCACGTTTGCTCTAGCATTCTGCCCGCTTCAAATCAGACACAGAGATGAAACTGTGCGATAAGATCACATTTATTTGAATTAATTGTGCCATTTATTTAAATTATCGATCGGTCAAGAGGGAAAGAGATGACAGTTGTGTGTGCGTTGCCTGCATGCTGTGTCTGTGCGTCTTTCTCTACAAACAACTAATTTAAATACGTCAATTTTACCACCTCGTTGCTGAGGAATATAATGTAGCGATGTAGTATCTAGACTAATTTTTTAATAAAAATCACAGTGAAGCGTTGACAACAAGTTTATGTATGTGCACAGCGCAAGGCAGTCTCCGACCTTGCTCTCTCTCTCTCTCTCTCCCTCTGTGTGTGTGTGTGTGTGTATGTGTTTGTGTGCATCAATTAAAGCAGTGCATTAACATAGAACGGTGATTAAACTGACTTGGAACTACCTGTGCATTAAACGGTTTTACTGCATATCTGCCAATCAGAATCCAGTATTTAGACAGACCATGGAATAATGAGCAATTACTGCACTAAGGTCAGTATATTAACCAGTTTTTCTGTCTTTCTCACAGTGTACATTTCATATGGTAAACGTTTTATCTAGTTAACCTGAAATAGATTTGATGTGTGACACGTTGTTTACTTAATACAGTTCATTTTCGCCTACATAAGGCTTTCAAGTGTTCAAAACATTACAAATGACCAAATGCAAATGAACTCTTTTGCTTCCTTTCCTTCTTTCAAATTTTGGGCTAAAAATGTTGGATGTCTGTGGTATCTGCCTGTATTTACATATGTTTCATTCTTTATTCTCTATTCCAGAGCCTTATGTTTGACCCTGGAATGCCTGCATCATTGGGATGCATGAATTCCAGTGCGAGACAAACTCAGGGCTTATTAATATTCCGGATCCCTACGCCTGAGCCTGCTCACCGTCCCCCAAGGACAGAGCCAAGAGTGTGCGGAGTGTCATGCGAATGAAATAAAAAAATTAGTTATCGATGGCATGCAGAACCACAGGGCTGAATTGAATCATGTGATCCAGAGCGTGCCCGGTTCTTCGCCAGCCTCACTCTGTTAATTCCAGCGCTGAGCAATCAGTCACAATGGGGTCTGAAACAAGGCCAAAGCCAAGGTCGTTGGTGCTGCTCGGAACAGATCATCACAGCCAGGGAAAACACGATGAGAGACTTAGGAATGTGATTAGGCAGACAGGACGTCGATACACAGCCTCGTACCCACACACACACACACTTAATGGTCTGCTTCACATCTGCGGCTTATGATGGACTGAGATGGAATGCACTGAGGACTGTTTGAACAAAGTAATTTCAGCAGAGCTTCTGGCTTTCCTTTCAAATCCCAATTTGCAAAAGAATAATATCATCAATCAATCCAGTGTTCCAAGATCTCAATCTAACGCTTCGTCTCCAGTGCGGTCAGCTGTCAGTCTTTTCACCTGATACTACGTTTGTGCAAAGAGATGAAGGTTTTGATTAATATGGGAAAGAACAGTTGTCATTAACAGAGTCTAATTAGAAATGCATCCCTAAAAACGTACTCAATCCCACCTATACACATGCAACCCGGGACACTTTCTAACACTGTTGGGGGAAGCTACTAGTCAGGCTACAAGCTACTCATTAAAGGGATAGTTCCTCCAAAAATGAAAATTCTGTCATTAATTACTCACCCTCATGTTGTAAGACATTTGGTCATCTTCAGAAGACAAATATAAGATGTGTTTGATGAAATATGAGAGCTTTCTGACCCTGCATAGACAGCAATGAAATTGACGTGTTTAAGGCCCAGAAAGGTAGTAAGGACATTGTTAAAATAGTTAATGTGACATCAGGGGTTTAACCACAATTTAGATTTTAAGCTACACTTATTTTATTTTATTTTATTTTTTTCACAAAGAAAACAAAAATAACAACTTCATTCAACAATTCTTCTCTTATGTATCAGTCTTCTACAAATTTTTGATGAATTTTCATGTTTTAAGGACTATTTTAACAATGTCCTTGCTACCTTTCTGGGCCTTGATCATGTCAGTTGCAGGGTCAGAAAGCTCTCGGATTTAATCAAAAATATTAATTTGTGTTCCGAAGATAAACAAAGGTCTTTGGGGTTTGGAATGACATGAGGATGAAATTTTGGGTGAACTATAGTCAAGATGCCATTTTAAATCACAGTGATTATTTTCAGTCTGAACAAAGATCTGTAAACTGTTTTATTTATTTATTTATTTTATGTTTTTTTTTTTTTTATGGTATTATGGTAGTAGCACTAAATTGACATTTTTGTTGCACAAAATTAACCCCCCAAAATTGGCTGTGCCCCAAAAATGACCTTTACATTTATATTTAAAATTGTTTAATTAATTTATTTTAAATTGTTAAGAGTCACTGTACAATTCACTGATGCTAGCTATTGCAAAAAGTAGCTTACTGGAAAATTTGAAAATAAAAAGGGTGTTTAAGCTGGTTTTATCACTATTTCATTTAAAGTTTCCTCCCAACATTGGTGGGATGAGGCGTTTGGTCCAGGGTTGCCAGGTCTGCTTAAAAACTAGCCCAATGGGCAATCAAAAATAGCCCAAAAGCAGCCCAATGACCATATCCCGAATAGCAAAACTCAAAATATGCCATTCCCATGTCTAGCGTACATATTTCACAGTCACTGTTGAAAACCAATATATCATAGTGATCATAAAAACAGTTCAATGGCTCCTTACTAGTGGCCCTCTTTTACAAAACCATTTACCGCAGTTTTAGCATTAGCAGAATATAAAATATTTCAGTACAAGCATTTCAGTCAAATTTAATTTATGCAATATGTGGCAACAGTTTAAAAGTAGCCCAATTCTGAAGGAAAACCTCAGACTTGGCAACCCAGGTTTGGTCTGCGAGGCCACCGGACCTGTTTTTAAGGAACAGCAGGTTGCTGTTCTCCATTGTTTATGTCCATTGTTCGTCCTTGTCAACAGTAAATAAAGGCCTTTGTCCAAAGCAGAGGGCATTTAAAGGGGATTTCTACTCTGTGTGACCCCATGGGACTGATTGAATGTGTGCGTGTGAGGAGGAAGAGAGAGAAAGGGATCTCTTGTTTTAAATGGGTAGAAAGTCTGAATCATGAATTGTATGGTCTCTATTTAAACACTATAGTAGATGTGTGGGGTCCAAAAAAAAAACCTACATCTGATGACCAAACAGAAGAAAGATGAAAAGGCCAGATGAGAAAGAATGTAATGATACGAAAATTCCTCTCCTTTGTTAAACTTTTTAGTTTTGTCTATTTTTCATTAACATCAAAACAGATCTGATGCATCTGAATTCTTTTGATGGCAATGAAAAAAAAGTCAACAACACAACGATAGACATAAATATGTGGTTGCTTAGAGGGAAAATTGCACTCACATTTTCATGAGGTTTAATTTCTATCATAGTAGTTACACACTTTTTAAAGCTTAACTAGAAAACACAAATGGATTACGTTTCAAGAGTGATGCCAAAGACAGACACCAGTTTTGTTACAGTAATTAGAAGTGTCACACAATGTTTTATCTTGCGACCACAAACCAAAGCCAAGATTTAACATTGCATCGTTTTTGGTTTTAATTCAGAGGAAGAAAACTAAAGGGAAAACTGCTGCCATCATGTGTTTGTGTTCATCTGTTTTGTTCTTTGGCATTATTAGGACCACCATGGTGGTTGTGCTGATCCCTGACCCCCATTCCTTTTCTCACGAGTGCTTTACACTCTCTTCCTTTCAACTTTCTCCCCCGTCCTTCTTAATGCTGGAATGAAGTGCCAAGTATGTGTGTATATGCACTTGTTATTGTTATACAGTTAATAGCCCTCATGGCTGAGTCTGTAATGTAAGTCTGTGCATTGTTCGGAAGATAACAATCTTCAGATGTTCTGTAGGAAGGTCTTAGAGAACATCTTAGTATCGAGAAGGTCAACAATTACTCTACATATCAGATCTCGCCCTTCTTTATATCCCAAGCAGATAATACACAGCTTTTTCTCCCTCCAATTTCTCTCTCTCACTCTCTTTTGAAGAACTGCTGTCAGTATATTGACACCGATTTCCATATGTGAGCGTGTGTGTGTGTGGGAGGGACACTGGGCTTTGTACTTTGAACTGTAAGTGTGTGTGGGAAGTAGGAGTTTGGGAAGGTGTGGAGCGGGTCACAAACTACATGTGAACAGTTTCAATTTACACCGGTGGAACTGAGATTATAGCAGTTGTGTGTTACATAAACAAGTGCTTCATTTGTATCTCCGAGTATGTGAGAGTATGGCAGCTCTCAATGTATACATTTATAAATACATTAATGAGAACTAAAGCACATTGACAGACCATTAAATTTTTACATTATGGAAAAATGTGAGTGGTTTTAGTGCCTTCTAATATGGTTGCTAAGGTGTTCTGGGTGGTTGCTAAGTGGATGCTTATGAACTGGAGTGAAGAGAGCTCATCCCTAGGTCTCTATGATATTCTGGGTTGCTAAATTATGGAAACCAGCTTCTGCCTCCAATTAAAAATATCACAAGCAGTGTTGGGGGTAATGCATTACAAATAACGCGAGTTACGAAATATTATTACTTTTTCCAAGTAACTAGTAAAGTAACGCATTACTTTTTAATTGACGACAAAATATCTGAGTTACCTTTTTCAAATAAGTAATGCCAGTTACTTGTTACTAGTGAAATTCAACTCAGAATATGACACAAACCTGCAATAATTAAATGTTAAATAATACAAATATCCTTTATGCATTTAATCCCATTTTATTAACCGAAGTCTTTGCTGCCGACCTTCGATGATCCAATTCAACCATACTAATAAGCAAAAATTACTCAAGATAATCTAACATTTGTTTTCCTTTTTTTTTTTTATTGCTGAAGAGTTAACTTTTTCTTCTGCGCTCTACTGTACAGACGTGAATTTACTTTTCTCAAAGCCTGAGGCTTTTGGTGAGAAAAGGCTTTTACATTTGCCAGAAATAGAACTTTTTAATATTAAAAACAAACAAGCAAGCCCTGCCCAGATTTAAAAAGTAACGCAAAAGTAAAGTAACGCATTACTTTAGATAAAAAGTAATTAGTTACTTTTTTAGAGAGTAACTCAATATTGTAATGCATTACTTTTAAAAGTAACTTTCCCCAACACTGGTCACAAGTATGATATATAACGGCACTATTTGGAAATAAATAGCCATAAGTTTGCATTCAGAACCGTGCAACATTTGTGAGACGTGAAGTCATTCTGAGCTATGTATTTGCAATTTTGAGATATAACTTGACAATTTTGACAGAAACATTTGTAAGATATAAAGTCATTATCGTGATATATATATTTGCAATTCTGAGATATTGTCATAATTGTGAGAAATAAAGTCGCATTTGCAAGAAACAGTCTTTCTGAGCCATGCATTTGCAATTGAGAGATATAAATTTAGCAATATAGAATAGCAATTTTGACATATAAAGTCAAACAAAAAGTCACAGTATTATATATATATATCCACGTTTGTGAGAAGTCATAACTAAGACATAATTAATGCATAAAGTTGCACATATAAAGGTACAGATGCAAAATATAGCCGAGATTTGTACTTGTATTTGTGGGATATGAGATATGAAGTAGTATTTATGAGAAATTAAGTCATTTTGAGTCATGTATTCATTTTAAGACAAACATTTGCAATTTTGACAGCCATATTTGTGAAATACTAAAATGTAGTCATTATTGTGAGATATAAACATCAAGTTCTGAGATAAAGTCATAATTGTAAATATAAAGTCACATTTGCAAGATATAAAGTCAGAATTATGAGCTATGTATTCATAACTGAGATATAAAGTCACATTTGTGAGTCACATTTATGGGATATGGGATTAAAGTCACAATTAAATAAAGTAGCGAGAAATAGTCTTTATGAGCTATGCTTACAGTTGTGAGATATAAAGCCACATTTGTGAGAAATCATAATTATGAGCTATGTATTAACAACTACAAGATAACATTTACAGCTGCAAAATATAGTTGTATTTGTGAGATGTAAATCATAATTGTTAGAAATAGTCATAATTATGAGCTGTGAATTTACATTTGGGAGATATAAAGTTGCACTTGTGAAAGTCACATTTCCAAAAAATTATAAAATATATAAATATGCAATTTTGACAATGTCACCTTTGTGAAATACTTAGTGAAGTCATTTTTGAGTGATTTAAATTTTCAATTCTGAGATATAGTCATAACTGTGAGATATCAAATCGCATTTGCAAGACATAATTATGAGCTCATAAATATTAAACCATAATTATGAGCTATATATTCACAACTAAGATCTGAATTCATGTGAGATGAGCCACATTTATGGGATGCAAAGTCCTTCTGGGCTATGTAGTTGAAATTGTGAGATATAAATTAGCAATTTTGACATATTAAGTCATATTTGTGAACTATTAATAAAAATCACAATTGTGAGATATAAAGCCACATTGTGAAATACAACACATTATTGTGAGATATTAATTTTTAATTCTGAGATACAGTCATAATTATGAGATATAAAGTCACAGTTCTGAGATATAAAGCCACATTTGTGAGAAGTCATAATGCTATATATTCACAACTAAAATATGAAGTCACATTTGTGAGATCAGTCACATTTATGGGATACATTTATGGGATACTAAGTCACCATTAAATATAAGTTAGTGAGAAATAGTCTTTCTGAGCTACATAGTTGCAATTAGTGCAATTTTGAAATAATATTTCACAAATATGACTTTATAAGTCACAATTGTGAGATATAAAATCACAGCTGTGAGATATAAAGCCACATTTGTGAGAAGTCATAACTATGAACTTTGTATTAACAACTGCATAATATTAAGTTGCTATTGTGACATAAAGTTGCAAAATATAGTTGCATTTGTGAGATGTAAATCATAATTGCTAGAAATAGTCATAATTATGAGCTGTGTATTTACATTTGTGAGATATTGAAAGTCACAGTTGTGAAATATATTGTGGGATATAGATTTACAGTTGTGAGATAAAATGGCATTTTGCCAGAAATCATTTGAAATATGTATTTGCAAATATGTATAAAATCACAGTATTTTGTGAAACATGAAGTCATTACTGTGAGATATAAATTAGCAGATTGGACAAATAGTCATAATTGTCAAATATAGTCACATTTATGAGAAAAAAGATATTTAAGCTATGTATTCACAACTGAAATAGACTATAAAGTCACATTTTTGAAATATAGTGACATTTATGCGATAAAAATCACTGTAAAATATGAAGTAGCATTTGTGTGTTTCTAAGCTGTGTTTTCACAACTGTGTGGTATAAATGAGCAATTTTGACATATAAAGTCAAACTTAAATAGTCATCATAAATAAATCTTCTAATGCAAGTCAGTGGGATTCAAATATCACACCTCTCCTCAGCTTTGATTTGGTATAGCATATGTCCATAACACAAACAGTACAAAACTGTTTTAATACTAAAGAGTTCTGTGATTTGAAAAACCCGAACCTTAAGTATAAACAACAGTGATGCTTGCCTTAGCTTGTTTTAATGTATTTACTAATAGATGTCATATTTGTGTATACTTGAGTCTCAACACCTGCATTCCTGTGCGTGAATGTGTGTGTGTGTGTGTGATTGTAGAGGTGAGTGGCCCTCATTAGTGGATAAATGGCATCAGCAGAAAGTTTCATTAGCTTGCACATCAAGCAGCTGACTGGAGCGGGTCAGCACGCACGTCGCTCCCTCACAATAAAGCCTTCACTCTCTATCTCTCTCCTTCTCAACCCCTCTCCATCCGTGCTAGCTCTGCTCGAAAATATATCATCCCCGAGCATTACAATCCTCACGGCACATCAAACGACTTCAAAGAGCAACTCCTGTTTGTCTCTCAGCTCTTTCTGGGTTTTCATCCTTCCTCTTTCTCTTACAGAAGCCCTCTCGCTCTCTCTCGCTTTCTCTCCCCCTCTCACCTCATGTCCTCCTCTTGATGTCAGTCATGAATAAGGGACGTGTCTGGGTGTTTTGAGGGTGAATATGAAAAGCGAGTTTGATGCGTGGACTCCGGCTCTTCGTGACTTCTACATGGTGTGTCTCAGCGGAGAGGGTCTGGACTGCATTAAGACATCAACAGAGGTAGAGAAATGCTGATGGGAAGGAGGAGGATGTCTATGATCTCAGGCAGTGAGAAGCCCACGTCTATATTGCAGATGTCTTGCTAGTCTTCTCCGGCCTCTGAGGAATTCTCTTACTCTGCTTCTAAGGATTTGAGAAGAGTGAAAGAAACCAGGAAAGGTGCTGGCCTCCATGCATATTGTGTATTTTGATGTATATAAATATACAGACATATATATATCTCTTTCTGGTTGGCCCAAGCCAGGCTAGATTAATCTCTGATTATGATGGACCTGGTTTAGATTCGGTACACCATCTTGGTCAAGCTGATTTGAGCCAGAAGACCACCTTGGAGCAGAGCAGGGATAATAAATATGTCCCTTTTGTGGCTTTTGGCTTATGTCATGGCAATATTTCCTGTCAGTGTTTGTCATGTTTCTTGAACAAGCTGGTTTCCTTGGTATGTTTGCCTGTTTTTCTGTCTCTGGTCTGTGAAATCTTAAAATTAGAGTTTTGTGCCTTGTGTTCTGTTTCACATGGTAAACAAACTTGGCTTGCTGTGCTTAATGAAAGCTCGAACCCAAGGCTCAGCTTGAGCACCGAGCTCAACCCCCTCATTGCGGTACTACCTAGAGGGAGAATAACAGAAACAAAAGAGGAGAAGGGGAGGTGGAGTGATGCAGGAAGTATTGCAGCTGGGATGTTGCAATGAGGCTTGCTTATATAGGCTCATAATGATGATTGACAGGACTGAATGATTAGGCTCCTCCCAAACCTTAATTTGGAATTTCATTTAGTTTTAAGGCTTATCTATATGCTAGTGCACTCCTAAACATTGACCAAATTCACTCTTAATTCAAATTTGCATATTTATAATGCATTGCTTTTCTCTTCCAGGACCAAAATATTGATGACTCATCTTCATTACACAACTGTTTATTCAATCACATTCCCCTTAGAAATTCTCCCCTGCAACTGACTACCAAGTAGAAAATTGTGTTCATGACTGTGATGTCACTTAGGCCCGTTGCTATTTAAAAGAAAAAGGGATGACACTTTTTCTATAGGACATATTCCAATGAGATGACATGGTCTACTATGTTGAAAAAACAACAGAAACGGTCACAGAAATTCTAACAAATACCAACAACTTTTAACCATTAAAACCATTTAAAAAATGGTTTTCTGTGGTGTGTTTTGGATATATATTCCTTTAGAATTCAGTGGTTTTAAAAAGCCACCAATAGAAGGTGATCAAACACCAGCAGAAACCCACAGGGTCCATTACACTTTCCATTAACACCAATACAAGTTCCATTACACCCAGTAAAACACATTTTGTGATTTTCAGGAGGGTAGTTAGTAACACTGCTGGTTAGGTAAGTTACCTACACCACTGGCCAGCTAAAGTCAGCATACTGATCTTGTTTTGATTGATTCATCCATGAATATTTATCATCATTTTGAATCAAAATATCTTCCTCTATCTTCCTGTGAAAGGACATATACTCCCATTATTTAACCAGCTTAAATTCTAACACTTTTGTACAAATGACTGCAAGCTCATATTCAAACTTGGATAGAATCCCCCATCACAATGCTAACAAAAAGATCAAAAAGAAGTAAAGCGCACTTTTGAGCAATCAGAAGGGCATTTTTAACGGCGGCCTGTGGCAAGCCAAATGGCGTTAAAAGTGGCGCTTTTTACAAACACTAAAACGCCATTAAATACTGCGTTGTTTACGCACTTTTTTTTGCGTCGTTTGCTTTCAGGATGGCGTATTTGACGCTGCTAATGCTATTTTAAATGTCGTCAAAAACTGCATTTTACGTATGAACGCGATTTATCTATAGCGTAAATCTGACCGTTTTGGCTTGCCATAAATCTCCGGTCCTAACCAGCTATGACAGCAACAAGCGAAGTATCTGTTTTAGAAACAAATTCTATTTCTGCGACGTCGTGGCTCAACAACTTACAAACTGTGACAGTCATCATCTCAGGTACTGATTATGTGCTTTATTCAGTGTTAAAAGTGTCTCATGTGAGTTTGAATAGCACACTGCGTGACATTTAAAGCCATACCGAAAGCAGCCGTTTACCTCAGATCTTAAAAATAGGCAAACATGTACATTAAAACTGCGAACTCAATGCGAAGTGTTTTCAATGACATGGTATCAGTCACTCAATATGTACTTTTCAGAATGTTCAAAAAGTGTAATATTTATGAATTATAAGATTATTAGATTATAAACTTGTCCATTTGGTGGGGACTGCAGTGCACTTCTGAATGGCTGTGATGATATATCAGACGGGTCACGTCTGATTAGGACACGGTGTTACTGTATTTAAAGATCTGTTAAATGTTCTGGGACACCGGGCTTTCATGTTAACTCTCAACAACAGAGGACAGGTATGGTTTATATTACTATTTACATAATAAACCAGCCATGTTTTCCTAGTATTATTTAAGAACTTCTCACTTAGACTTTTATGCAAATATCAGCAAAACTTTCACTTTTATAGGCTAATATAATGTAAAGTGATGTGAATGTAAAACACTCTGTATGGAGAGTGTGAAAGGTACCACCACCCACTCATCTTCTCTAATTGAAGGACAATGGACACTGTCGTTGTCATTATGAGAGCAAATGCCTGTGCCTGCCAAAAAGCCTCATAGCACGACTTAATTTAAACTTATACAGTACATCAACTCTTTACAATACTTGTACATCGCTCACTCAATGGCCTTAAAACCCAACCTGACAGGAATTGCAAACAGCCCAGCTGAGAGCCACATAAAGTGGCCATTAGAGGTGGTCACCACAGGTGTGCTGTAGGGCTATTATGCAAGAGTTTGCAGAGACAATATAAAGAGACAGGCCATTTGTTGAAAAAAAAGAATGGGAGAAATTGTAACATGGCACCCGTGGGAAAAGACATCTTACCCTTTAATTAAAAGGCAATTCACTTATTAGAAAAGGCATCATTTAGTCTTTCCAAAAGTTCTTACTCTTGAACATACATGCACATACCAACTCCAAATGTGGTAGAAACACATATTTTTTTAACCTGACTGGAATTGAAGAAACCAAATTTATTTTTGTTGATTATGTTTTTGTTGATTCATTGAGTGAATCAGTGACTCATTCATTCAACTGATTCATTTAAAATCAATCATTAATTTAGGAATGAACTAGTGACTGTTTTAAATATTTCTCTCAAATGATTAATTCAATATGTAGATTCATTCAGTAATGAAACAAGTGATTGTTTTCTGAATGAGTCATTGAACTGTTCATTCAACAGTTTTGTTCAAAACGCAGATTCATTCAGTAACAATGCATGTGACTGTTGTTGAGCGAAGAGGAACAAAACAGGAAACACGAATGTTAAACTGTGGCTTTGATCGCAACTGCCAATGATGGCGCAAAACTAAACATAGTGACTAGAATATTGTATCTAAAATGCAAGTTTAAGATGACTCATTCTTTCAACTGATTCATTCAAAAATAATTTGTTCAGGAATGAAAGAAGTGACTGTCATTATCTCATTTAAATTCTCTCAAATGGTTAATTTAAAATTCAGATTTGTTCAGCAACAAAACAAGTGACTGTTTTATGAGTGAGTCACTGAATTGTTCATTCAACCGATTTGTTCAAAATGCAGACTTATTCAGTACCAATGCATGTGACTGTTGTTATGAGCGAAGACAAATCATTTACTCAAATCATTTACTTCTGATTCATTTAGGTACAAAACAGGAAAACAACTGTTAAACTGTGGCTTTGATTGCAACTTAATTCATTAAAGAAGGAAAACTAAACAGTGACCGGAATATTGTATCTAAAATGCAAATTTTAGATGACTCATTCATTCAATTGATTCGTACAAAAATAACTTGTTCAGGAACAAAACAAGTGACTGTCATTATCTCATTTAAATAATTCTCTCAAATGATTCAATTAAAATGCAGATTCATTTAGTAACGAAACAAATGATTGCTTTATGAGTAAGTCATTGAATTGTTCATTCAACTGATTCATTCAAAGCACTGATTCATTCAGTAACAATGCCAGTGACTGTTGTTATGAGTGAAGATGAATCATTTATCATTCATTCAGGAACAAAACAGGAAACATGACTGTTAAAACTGTGGCTTAGATTGCAACTTATGTTGTTGAAGGAGCAAAACTACACAAACAACTGGAATATTGTGAATATAAGTTACTCAATTTAACTTGTTGTGTACTGAATTGTTGTAGAAAAGCAGTCATGTTCTGGAAAGATGAAAGTTCGCTAACACTGTATCCTCCATTATAGAACTAGTGACAGCAGTCCAGCCTCCAAGACACAGCTGATTATCATCTGTATATCTGTTTCCCTGACCTTGACTGGGATTTCCTGGAGACAAGCTTGCGGTGTCAGACCTCGTCCTGTCACCCTGACCTTAACAAGTCATTTTCTCCCAATAGTCAGAGGTAAGTCAACCCTTTTTTTTTTTTTTTGAAGATGCATGGGGTTGTATACCACATGTAGACAACCTCGGCTCCTGAAGGAGCTTGCCAAGGATATTTATGGCTACAGATGCTGTCATTACATCCAATCAAGGTGAAATCCACAGAGGGGAACATTCCAGACCCATTTAAATGACGGCTGTAGAGAGAGATGGCAGAGTGAATGAAAAGAAAGAACAGACAGTGGATAGAAAGGAATGTGTAATGTTTATTAGTTAGGACAGGGGGAATTTGGACACCTCTGCTCTAACAATGGCAATGTCATGCTGACAAAATGGTTGTGTTTATATTACGTAATGCTACATGACCTAGATTCTTAACCTCATCTTTCTTTATTTACATCCCTCTCACACATATTATATAAACAATATATATAGATGTTGTTGTTTTTTTTAAGTTTTTGAAAGAGCTATCTACGTGTTTTCACACCGTGTCATCAGTCGGCCTTATTGGCGGCACTAAATGCAAACAATGCCACAGAACAGAACAAAACTCTCATATTTTGCTAATTATTGCTGCTGAAAATGGTCAGAAACATTTGGAGTACTATAGACTGCCAAAAGTTACAACACATCACGGAGAAGAGTCAGAACCAGGATTTCCAGGGCAAGAGTCTTAACAACTTCTTATTTCCTGTCAGATGGGTGAAATATTAGGCTAATATCTTAATTATTACTGCTCGTATGTATCTTTATTACCTATTAACTTAAGTTTGTCAAAATATTTCACCCTTTCCTGCTTACTAAGTCATTTTCTATATGATTAAGCATCTTCCACATGTTTTTTCCATGGTTTAGACAGCATAAATTAGCAGAACAACATACTCAGGAATACATTTACCATGCAATTCATGCTGTTGTTTACATCCGAGTATCGCCGATATGCACACCGCACCGCACACCCCGGTAACCAAATCGTGACGTAAGTGCAAACCCTCTATACAAATATGGTGAAATATATTACAATTTAAAAATAACTGTGTTCTATTTTAGAATAATTTGTCATTTATTCCTGAGATGGCAAAGCTGAATTTTCTTAATTTTTGCTGCTAAATATTTTAGTTGAATCTGTGATAGCTTTTGTTTTATGGATTCTTTGATGAATAGAAAGTTTATAAACGAACAGCATTTAGTTAACAGTTAACAGTATTTTGTGAAATTATTAATGTCTTGACTGTCACTTTTGATTAATTTAATGCATCATTACTGGAAAAAAAAGTGTTAATTTCATTAAAAAAAACAACTTACTGGCACCAATGTCTGCCTAGATAGATAGATACTGTAGATAGATAGACACATTCTAAAAACCTCTAAGAACTCCTTGGGAGCAGTATAGAGACATCTTAGAATTACAGCACGCAAACATCACTCAAATTTTCTTCAGAAAATATCAAAATCTAGTGATGTTTGTTGCATCAATGTGACAAATTCCCATCATGATGAGGTTTTTTTCATTCCCCCTCTGTTTTGTTCTGTTTCTAGGACAGTGTCTCTGTGATTTCTAAAGATTATCAGTCGCAGCGCAGTCCGTCTTCTGCTGAGCTTCAGTTCTCCAGGGAGCGCAAACATCTCTATCCAAACCAATCACGCATTCAAACCTCCAGCTAGAAAACACACTCAAGTAGCATAGGAGTCAGACAGTGTGTGTGCGCTACCGTCTAGAAGCTTTACGCCCTGCGAGAGCAGAGAATGCATCCCAGATCTGGCGGGAGTCTGCCAAGCACAGATAAACATGCAAACGTGTAAATAACTGTGCATATTATCACCCCGCCGGCTTCCGCTGCACCTCTTGTTTATTGCCATTTTGTCCCCTGGTTGCAAACAGTCGCAATGATAAGCATTAGAGTGATTTTTTCCCCCTCTCTCTCTATCTCTCCCTCTCCTGTGGGAATTCACTGCCTCGTGGGGATCATTTATGTCCTTATTAAAAAAAGCCGCACACTCGTTCCCTGGTGGCTGGAATGAGGGACTACAGATTAGCGGCAACATAATCATCATCTCTCCGTCTGTTTGTCCAAGGAGCTGTTGGATGACTGCGCAGGAGAGGGCACCATGTGTGTGTGTGTGTGTGTCTGCGTGGTTGTTAGCAGTTAGCGCTACATGCTCAGGATTATTGGCGTCAGAGAGAACGGACCCCCTTGGGGGAGTCTGATTAGTCAATAACACACGTAGGCCAGTGCAGCATGGCCGATCCAGAATCTGGACACTAAAATAACACATGCTGATGAGGTGTGGAAAATTACTGTCTGGACAGTCAGCACAACTTCCAACAGATCTTAGATCAGCCAAGCCTTAATGTTTTGTAGTGCTAAAAAGCTTATTGAATGCCAGTACCACACACATACAGTTGAAGTCAAACGTTTACATACACCTCGCAGAATCTGCAAAATGTTAATTATTTTACCAAAATGAGAGGGATCATACAAAATGCATGTTATTTTTTATTTAGTACTGACCTGAATAAGATATTTCACATATGTTTACATATAGTCCACAAGAGAAAATAATAGTTGAATTTATAAACATTTGCATACACTTGATTCTTAATACTGTGTTGTTACCTGAATGATCCATGGCTGTTTTTTTTGTTTAGTGATAGTTGTTCATGAGTCCCTTGTTTGTCCTGAAGAGTTGTCCTGAACTGCCTGCTGTTCTTCAGAAAAATCCTTTGGGTCCCACAGATTCTTTTGTTTCTCAGCATTTTTGGTGTATTTGAACCCTTTCTAACAATTATTGTATGATTTTGAGATCCATCTTTTCACACTGAGGACAACTGAGGGACTCATATGCAACTATTACAGAAGATTCAAATGCTCACTGATGCTTCGGAAGGAAACATGATCCATTCAGAGCCAGGGGTGAAAACTTTGTGAATTTCAAGATCAGGGTAAATTTAACTTATGTCTTCTGGAAAACATGTATATTTTGTAGCTTCTGAGAGGCAGTACTAAATGAAAAAAATATCATATTTAGGTAAAATAAGAAAAATGTACATCTTTTTGTTCAAAAGTTTACACCCCTGGCTCTTAATGCATTGTGTGTCCTTCTGAAGCATCAGTGAGTGTTTCAGCCTTCTGTAATAGTTGCATACGAGTCCATCAGTTGTCCTCAGTGTGAAAAGATGGATCTAAAACTCATACAGTCATTGGGGAAAAGGTTTCAAATACACAAAAATGCTGAAAAAAAGATCAGGAATTTGTGGGACCAGAAGGATTTTTCTGAAGAACAGCAGGCAGTTTAACTGTTGATGACAAACAAGGGACTCATGAACAACTATCACTAAACAAAAAAACACAGCTGTGAATCATTCAGGTAACAACATAGTATTAAGAATGATGTGTATGTAAACTTTTGAACAGGGTCATTTTTATAAATTCAGCTATTATTTTCTCTTGCGGACTATATGTAAATGTCTTTTATGTGAAATATTTTATTCAGGTCAGTACTAAATAAATAATATGCATTTTGTATGATCTCTCTTATTTTGGTAAAATAAGCAACATTTTGTAGATTCTGCAAGGCGTATGTAAACTTTTGACTTCAACAGTACGTTGTGGTACTCTTGTGAATGTGCAGTGAAGACTGACGCAGAAGACAACAAGTTGTTGAATAAAGTCATTATTTTTTGTTTTCTTTGTGCACAAAAAGTATTCTCATAGCTTCTTAAAATTAAGGTTGAAGCACTGATGTCACATTGACTATTTTAACAATGTTTTTACTACCTTTCTGGGCCTTGAACATGGTAGTCATGTTGCTGTCTATGCAGGGTCAGGAAGTTCTTGGATTTCATCAAAAATATCTTAATTTGTGTTCCAAAGATGAACAATGGTCTTGGAGGTTTGGAACGACATGAGGGTGAGTAATAATGACAGAATTTTCACTTTTTGGGGTGAACTATCCCTTTAACAGCCGTGAAGTAATCCTTCAAAATAGAGACGCAGCAAGTCACTTTTTTGATGTGTTACTCCAAGAGGCTTAATGAACATATTTAAAGATGATAGGGGCTTCAAAAACCTATAAGCCCATTACGGTAATCTTCCATTTTGTCATTCTTGTCTACTGCATGCTTGTTTTGGGACCAGTTTTAAAAGTTAAAAAATTGAGGACTAAGGACTAGTTTCAGCCGAATGCATCTCTCCCCAGTGACTCTTTATCTTTTTACACTTTTTATTTCATTATTGAGTTCTTTTTTATTTTCAGTCACTTGTTTAGTTTCTGAATGAATCAGTGTTTGTTTTTAAACAAATCACTTCAATGAATTAATCAATGACTCACTCGTAAACACATCACTTGTTTTATTACTGAATGAATCAGTGTTTTTGATCAAATCAATTAAATGAATGAACCACTTATTCACTCAGGAAGTAAGTAATTTTTTCGCCTCCACAGACTGACATCAAGAGACTGACATCATTGCCTTTTCTCAGTACTGGGGCATCAAAAAAGTGTCCCAAAATTTTAAAACTTGTTGGATACTGTTATGAATTTACAATAGATTTACCACTAATATTATACATGGGCACAACAATATTGGGGCTGGACCACAAAAGCAGTCATAAGTAGCATGGGTATATATTTGTAGCAATAGCCAACAATACATTGTATAGGTCAAAATGATCGATTTTTCTTTTATGCCAAAAATCATTAGGATATTAGGTAAAGATCATGTTCCATTAAGATATTTTGTAAATCTCCTACTGTAAATATAACAAAACTTAATTTTTGAAGGACTTCATTGGGACAACTTTTAAGGCAATATTTAGATTTTTTTGCACCCTCAGATTCCAGATTTTCAAATAGCTGTATCTCGGCCAAATGTCGTCCTATCCTAACAAACCATACATCAATGGAAAGCCTATTTATTCAATTCAGCTTCAAAAAATTGACCCTTATGACTGGTTTTGTGGTCACATATGTGCACTATTCGTGTTTGTGTTTGCATGTTTGGTTCACCTGCGGTGTTATCAAAGTTCAGACACACCTGCGATAAAGCGTTCCGTCCAGTCGTCGCCACAGGGGCTTAGCAAGCAGCCTGTGTGCTAATACCTGCTATCACTCTTACACACAAACACACACCCTTTCACTCTTCCCGAGTCTCTACCCGACACCTGTAGCGCGGCCTTCCCTCTCTAGCCGTGCCGACATGGGGATTTGACTATCATCATAGACCGACGCTAAGCCTGCTGTCAGGATGAAGCGCTCCGTTGAGATGCTATCACATTCATAACATTGCATTCATTCCCTCGTTTTAACAATCAAAAACCTTGTTGTTCTCACCCTCTTATAGTCCCGCTGGCCTGCTTTTAGTCTAGTGTTGTCAGGGGATTAGATTAGGGAGAAATGCGATTCGGTGGTGTGTTTTAAAGGGACGGCAGCCATGACAAAATGTAATGTTACTCCGACAGGCCTAATGGATTTCAGTGGCAACCAAGAACGTATTTGAAGATGATGGCGGCTTCAAAAACCTATAAGCCCATTACAGTAATCTTCCATTTTGTCATTCTTGTCTACTGCGTGCTTGTTTTGGGACTGTTTTGAAAAGTTGGAGTTGAGGACTAAGTGGACTGTATACCTTCAGCCTAATGCATCTCTCCCTCAATGGCTATCTATCTTTCCACACTTTTTTTATTTCATTATTGAGTTGTTTTTCTATCAGAGTGTGGCCATGTCCTTGAGAACCAGAAGCGAGCGATCAAAACGGAGCTTATAAATCATTTGAATTGACTTTTGAAGTGCATTTCTCTCTCTCCCTCGTTCATTCTCTGTCTCTCTGTCCATTCATTGCATGAGATGAGTACAGTTTAATGACTTTTTAATGCTTCGCTGCATGAAGAGTAAGACTAGGAAAGAGTGACGTGTACAGGGGCATCAGAAAAGCCCCGCAGACGAATTTGTCTGATCAACAGTGCAGGGAAGGTTATTACCATAATGAAATAACTAGAACAATTCTAGATGAACTTCTTTCCATTATTCTTTCTCTCATTCTGTTTGCTTCTCTGTTAGTGAAGTGTCTATGCAAGTTTGATACTAAAATTAAAAGAAATAATGCAAAAATAGTATTTCTACACTAGCAGTACATACTACAGTGCTGCTTTAGAATACTAATATGTATGTGTGCGCACAATCTTTTTACTTCTTTTAAATTTTTCTTTTGTTTTCCACAGATCAAAACCTATTGTTGATATTGGATTAGAATGACATGAGGTGAGTAAATGATGACAGAAGTTGTGTTTTGGGTTAACTTTCCCTTTAAACTAATACTTAATTATTATATTCTATTATTTATTTTATTTTATTCTATTTCATTGTATTTTTATTTTATTTTTTATTTTATTTATTGTATTTTTATTATATCGCATATTGTTTTTTTTCCTTTATTCAAATACATTTAAACATCACTGCACAATAAGAGAGAAAAAAAACACATGCAATAACATACATAACATTACACATAAAACACATGGTTCCAGTTTCGCAATTCACATAATAGCATATTGTATTTTATTTTTTTATTTTATTTTATTGTATTGCATATTGTATTTTATTGCATTGCATATTGTATTTTATTACATTGCAAATTGTATTTTATTGCACTACATATTGTATTTTATTGCACTGCCTATTTTATTTTATTTCATATTTTATTTTATTATAATGTATTTTTTATTGTATTTTATTTTTATTGTACTTTTATTGTATTGTTTTCATTTTTATTTTTTTGGTATTGTATATAATATTTTATTGCATGGCATATTGTATTTTATTGCATATTTTGTTTTATTTTATTGCTTATTTTATTTTATGCATATTGTATTTTATTTTATTGCATTGCATATTGTATTTTATTGTATTGCATATTGCATTTTATTGCATTTCATATTGTATTTTTTTATTGTATTGCATATTGCACTTAATTGTATTGCATATTGCATTTAATTGTATTGCATATTGCATTTAATTGTATTGCATATTGTATTTTATTGTATTGCATATTATATTTTATTGTATTGCATATTATATTTTAATGCATAGCATATTATATTTTAATGCATAGTATATTGTATTTTATTGGATATTTTGTTTTATTGTTTATTTTATTTTATGCATATTGCATTTTGATTGTATTGCATATTGTATTTTTATTGCATAGCATATTGTATTTCATTGCATATTTAGTTTCATTGTATTGCTTATTTTCCTTAATTTTATGCATAATTTATTTTATTGCATATTTTATTTTATTTTATTTTATTTTTTCCTCCTGCCAGTACACCAGTGAAATGCACTTTGACACATTGATTTTTAAAAAGATGATTCGATTAAATGTATTCCTTTGGATACAAGTGACTGGCATTGCACAAATGTAAACGTATCGAAACTGATATCAGGAATTGTGAAATTTCATTGGTACTGGTATTGACTACTACAATTTTAGCATTTGTCACTCTTTCTTTCCTTTTCTTTCTTTCCTTCCTTTCTTTCTTCTTTCTTTCCATCTTTCTTTCAGAAATCCACCAAATTCATCTTAAGAAAAGCGGAGATCACCGCTGGTGTGAAATGCCATCCTCCGTGCCGCGTTCACACTCCAGGGACCACATACAAAGAACGTCCTTGCCAAACAATAACACATGACAAACAACTCCCTGAATATCAGCAGAAGATGCTGCAACAGTGTAAGCCGATCACCTCATTACAAAAGAAAGATCCACAGCTGCCTACAGTTACCACCCAACTCGATATAAATATTCGAAGGGCCTGCTATACGATGATACTAGAATGATACTCAAGCGCTCTTAACCTATTTGACTCGACTCATTCTTTCTCACTGTCTTTCTCAAACACACACATGCAAATACACACACAAATCCAGAGGTAATTGAGGACGGCAGTAAACAGATGGCTCAGATGACTGAAGTGACACATCATAGCGGGTTGGGAGGGGTGTTTACTGGGACAGGCTCAGGAGACACACAAACAGACAGTGACAAGACAGACAGACCTTTGATACAGAAAAATCAGCTCATTATAAAAACCTATTTTAAAAGTTTACTATTCAAGTCACTTTTACACATTTTCAGGATATGCTTAAGGACTGTACATTTTAGAGTTTTTCTGGTAAAAGTGAATTGTACAAGCACAAAAGCACATACAGTTGAGGTCAAAGATTTACATACACCTTGCAGAATCTGCAAAATGTTAATTTTACCAAAACAAGAGGGATCATACAAAATCCTTGTTGTTGTTTTTTTATTTAGTACTGACCTGGATAAGATATTTCACATAAAAGATGTTTACATATAGTACACAAGAGAAAACAATAGTTGAATTTATAAAAATGATCCTGTTCAAAAGTTTAGATACATTTGATTCTTAATACTGTTCTTCAGAAAAATCTTTCAGGACCCACAAATTCTTTGGTTTTTCAGCATTTTTGTGTATTTGAACCCTTTCCAGCAATTACTGTATGATTCTGAGATACATCTTTTCACACTGAGGACAACTGAGGGACTCATATGCAACTATTACAGAACGTTCAAATGCTCACTGATGCTCCAGAAGGAAAAACGATGCATTAATAGCCAGGGGTGAAAACTTTTGAACAGAATGAACGTGTACATTTTTCTTAATTTGCCCAAATATCTTTTTTTTTTAATTTAGCGCTGCCCTTCAGAAGCTACAGAAAACACTTACATGTTGTCCTGAAAACAAAAATAAGTTAAATTTACCCTGATCGTCAAATTCCAAAAGTTTTCACACCCCGGCTCTTAATGCTTCCTTCTGAATCATCAGTGAGCGTTTGAACCCTCTGTAATAGTTGTATTTTAGATAATAAAAGAATCTTGTTTTTTAGATTTGAGGACAATCCATCACAAGGTTAAGCATAATCATTCAAAAGAAGGTAGAAAAACAGCTGACGACAGCGAGGCAGGAAGACGGACACATACATGCGTGCGACTAGTGGGAGGTCAGTAATTACTTTCTGTCCCTCTGGGAGATGGGAGCTTTAGTTATTGTACTTTGCTGGAATTAGTTATCAGTCTCCGCACTCATACCTTGATGAAGAAACAGCGAGCGACATGGGCAGACGGACTGAAATAGAGGGAGGGAGACGCAAAGAAAGACAAGCATTGTGAGGCGAAGGCACAAGAACAGCAAGAATGAGTCTAAAATACATAATGTAAATAATGACTGTTCATTTTCAGCTGTCTGCTCAGAGGAGCGCAAGTATTTCTGCAGCTGTGTGAGGCATCTGTCACAATAGTAATCAGCCTTTCACAGACATAAAAACAGGGGTGAAAATTCTCCTCAGGACACGCTATCACTTTAGTTCCAAGCAATCAGACCCGGGAGGGAAAACAAGATAATAGATCGGCTCTATACAAAGAGATGGAAGCCCTATTTACTATGTAAGGATAAAGAGTGCAGTTAAGATTTGAGGAGTATCGATAATGACCCCAGAGAAAGGCTATGAGATCTTGGAAAGATTCAAGGTATCCTCCTTTTTCCTCAACACGGGAGTAAGCCTATATGGGTGAGACTTCTGGTTCATTATTCGCTATAGGGAAACAACGAGAAGAATAACAACGTGCAGTAAACGGTAAAACTGTTTGCACTACAAACCAGTGTGCTCATAATTAAGATAATACATTACATTAATTATGGTAAGACACACCAGTTTGCAAAACAAGCCATTCTGTACAGCTTAAAATAGACCGGAAGCTGTACCCATAAAATTTACAAATACGGGAAGAAAAAGGTGGATACAAGAAGTCAAAGGAACCAAAAAAAAAAATCATTATGTTCATTATGAGACTGAAGTATGACAGCATAGACCATGGCAGGCTGACACAGTCTATTAATGCTGTTATTAATGATAATAATACTGCCATTCATAAGTTTGGGATCAGTACGATTTTTAATGTTTTTTAAAGAATTCTCTTATGCTCATCAAGGCTGCATTTACTTGATCAAAAATACAGAAAAACAGTAATATTGTGAAATATTATTACAGTTTAAAATACTGGTTTTCCATTTTTAATATTTTAATATATAATTTATTCCTGTGTTGTAAAGCTGAATTTTCATCAGCCATTATTCCAATCTTCAGTGTCTCATGATTCTTCAGAAATTATATGCTGATTTATTATTTTTAGTTGTGCTGCTTAATATTTTTTGGAACCTGTGGTTCTTTTCTTCAGGATTCTTTGATAAATAAGAAGTTAAAAAGAACAGCATTTATTCAAAATAGATATCTTTTCTAACAATATTTCAAGTCTTTGCTATGAATTTTTATCAATTTAACACATCTGTGGTGAATAAAAGTATTGTTTTTTTTTTTTTAGAAAAATCTAAATAAATGCTGTTCTTTTTAACTCTTTATTTATTAAAGAATCCTAACAATTATTACAGGTTTCAACAAAATATTGAGCTGCACAACTGTTTTCAACATTGATAATAAATCAGCATATTAGGAAGATTTCTGAAGGATCATGTGACACTGAAGACTGGAGTAATAATGCTGAAAATTCAGCTTTACATCACAGGAATAAATTCTAAAAGTCTGGGGTCGTTAAGATTTCTTGTTAAAAATAAATAAATTATTTTATTCATCATGGATGCATTAAATTGGTCAAAAGATACAGTATATACATTTAAAATGTTACAAAAAATTGCATACACACTGCCCTCAATCAATTGTTCGAGCTATTAAGGTGTGCTGACCCAAAATTTTTTTAAAAACCTGCCACTGTAAAAAATAAAAAACACAATTTGTTGAGTCAGCTTAAAATAATTTGTTACCCTGCTACCTTAAAATTTTACTTTCAATCAACTAAAATAAGTTTATTCAACTTGAAATGTTAAGTTGTACTAAGTAGCAACTTAGATATTTGTGTTTGTTAAACTTAACAGATGGGTAAGTAACCCAGCTGCCTTAAAATTTGAAGTTGATTCAACTCAAATATCTAAGTTGTCACTTAGTATAATTTAACATTTCAAGTTGAACAAACTTTTTTTGAGTTGACTGAACTTAAAATTTTAAGGCAGCCAGGTAACAAATTATTTTAAGTTGACTCAACAAACTGTTTTTTACAGTGTGGGCCAAGTTTAAACCAGTAACCAGGCATCACAGCTGGCAAAGGGGCATGTCTGACTTTGACATGTATATATTACTTATTAATCAAAATGAAAATTATTATTGCTGGTCTTCAATGATAATGTCAAGTTGCTTTAATGTATTTGCACCAAAAAATGATAAGGATTTATGCTGACATCATCCAAAACCACACTTTGCCAGGGGTGTTTCCAAAGTTTTGGAGGGCAGTGTAAATGCTTTTTTTTAAACTTTCTATTCATCAAAGAATTCTAATAAAATTATATATTATGGTTTCCACAACCGTTTTCAACATTAAAATGGATAATGTGTCACTATGTGACACTGAAGACTGGAATAATAAAAAATTGCCATCACAGGAATATATTACATTTTATATTTTACAATTTTAAATTGCAATAATACATCACAATATTACTGTTTTTACTGTATTGTTAATCAAATTATGCAGCCTTGATGAGCATAAGAGACTTCATTAATAAACATTTTAAAAATCATACAGACCACAAACAATTGCAAATATGTGTTAAAAAAAGAACTATAAATTGACTGTATGCATGCAGTGTATATAGTAAGTATATAAAATATGAATGTGTGTGTGTATACAGTATATGGTGCATGATGAACAATGTATAAAGTCCTGGTTATTTAGCTGCTGTGTTGAAAGTTTAAAGTTTTAGTGCATGAGATACAATAGTTAAATGCAGCTAGAGCCATGTGTGAAACAAAAGAGAAGTTGGTACCTGACAGATGGGCAGGATGATGTTCATGTAGAATCCCAAATCTTCTACATGGATCCATCAATGAGCTCTCATCTCTCATTACACTACCACTAGGGGTGAGGTCGGAGGTCATGATGCATTGAATTATTGCTGTGTACTTTCACAAAGCAGGCCATTCTGTTCTGAAGACAATGTTCATTAAGACTCTGACCTCTCTGATTTGGCTTTGTTCGGTTCCTGTCCTGGAGAAAAGAGGTGGACAGGTCAGGCAGTGGCAATGTGGGAGGATCTATGTGGACACACTATACTTTATCTGGTCAGCTGGTATCTTGTCCCAGTGACCTGTGACTAGAACACACACACACATCTACACACACTGTCAGCATCACTTAAGTGCCATCAATCTGTCAATTACTACTCAGGTAGAGCCATTCATCCATACAATTCAGGCCTGTGGATACAGTCTCAATGATCCACCTATGCACACACACACTAAAGGGGCAAGGGGATGTTCCACATGATTGGGTTTCCTAATGTTAGGCCATTCCATTGTGCATTGAAACACAACTGAAGTGCCATATTGTTCTGAACCAGGAATTGGGAAAAAAATCCTCGGGAATTACAAAGTTTCTCCCTGTGAGCCACACTGAGCGTCGTTCGGCCATCCAGTGCCAATGAGCCTTTAATCCAGAAGGCCTGAATGAGCTAGTGTGCTGATGGCTTTATTTTGTACCATCATCAAGGCTCAGCATCTTCTGTTTGTTTGCGTACACAAGAAGATGGTGAGAGATGCAGAATCAGTCCGGATAAAAGAGCAACACTGGGTTTTTGGCCTGTCGCAGACCCAAATTTACAGCTTCCTTTAGGAGCATCCCAGAAGCGCAGAGCCTTCTGCTGTCAGCACTTAGAAAGATTTTACTGCTCGCATCTGATGTGTGTTTGATGATCCGTGCTGTGTGTGACTGAGTGTGTGAATCCGTAAACAGTGTTGGGGAATGTTGGCTTAAAAAATAATGCACTGCATTATTGGGTTAGTCCTAATTAATTATTGCACTTTTATTCTTTTTTTATTAACTGCTGTATTATTTTGTCATTACTTGGCTGAAGTTATCTGTCATCCATTGCAGTTGCACTGTGCTTGGCTTGCAGGTGGATTTTACTTAATTTAAAGTGGTATATTGTGCTGTCACAAAGACATAGTTTGCATTCAACAGCTACCCTGCGTAGACATTGTGCCGCTTGCAGTATAGACAGCGTTGTTGATGTGAGCAATCTAATCACGTCGCACAGCTTGCTCGCAGTGTAGCCATACTATCACAAGTGTTGATTTGGCGTACGTGAATATTATGGGAAAGGGAGGGAGAGGTTTTCAGTTGCATTATGAACAAATAAATTAAAGAACAGAACTTTTGGAACAGACTGAAGTTATTGACTGAAAAACTTATATATTTACAATAGCTCCCTTTGGCACATTCATCAGAGTTCATAAAAAATAGCATCAAGCAATTTGTGAACAAATCTATGGTCCATTTGCACCACATGAGGAAAAAAATAATCTTACTTTGGTAAATCATAATTATGACATCATTATGAGATAGAAAGTCCTATGACATAAATGGTCAAAATTAGGACATAAATCTAAATTTTGAAAATAGAAGTAATAATTGTGACTTTTTCAGATTATTTTATTTTAAATTCTTTACTTCTCATATCATAATTTTTACTTGTGTTAATTTTTGACTTTTACTAATTATTATATTTTTAAATCAAAACCAAATCAATGTTTCAAATCAGTTTGAAATAATCAGTTAATTCACTGATTATTGAATCATGAATTAATCATTCATCTGAGTTCGTGATATGATTTGTTGAAAAGATTGCTGACAACAAGACTTTCAGTGAATGATTACTGTTTCTCAGGCAAAGCTCAACAGCACCAAATTATGACACTTATTTTGACTGCCAATCTTCATTCACTTTCATATATTTTAAAAAAGAAATAAACAGGATATTTTTCAAAAAAAGAAAGGCATACAGGTATGGAAGTCTGTTTCTGCCACTAAATAAAAAATTTAAAAGGGTAATCGCTACTTTTTCTCTCAAAATTCTGGCTTTTTTTTTCCTCAGAAATATGTGATATAAACTTTCAATGTTGACTTTTTTCTCAGAATTGTGATATATAAATTCAGAGTTGCATGTTCTTAGAAATTAAGTTAGAAACATGCAGTTCTGACCTTTTTCTCAGAATTGCGTAATATTCTAAAAAATTCTCACAATTGTGAATTCTAGAATTCCATGATTTAACCTGACAAATAAAGTCATAATTGCGAGATGTAAAGTCCTTTTCTCAGAATTGCGAGTTTTTATGTCGCAATTGTGACTTTTTTTTAGTCTTTTTTCCCCCCTCTGAATTGGACTTTATAACTCAGAATTGTGAAATATAAACTTGGAATTGCAAGAAAAAAAGTTTATGTCTCACAATTCTGAGAAAAAAGTCAGAATTTTAACTTTATTTCTTGCAATTGTGAGTTTCCTAGCAATTCTGAGTTTATATCTCACAATTCAGATTTTGTTCTCAGAATTATGAGATATAAACTCGCAATAGTGCATTCTAAAGTCAGAATTGTGAGATATAAACTCTATAAAACTCTATAAAAATATAAAACAATTCTTAGTTAGAAGCTCACAGTTGTGACCTTTCTTCTCAGAATTGCATGATATAAACTAGCAATTGTGAGAAAAAAAAAGAATTCTGAGATTTAAACTCGCAATTCGGAGAAATCATCGTAATTGTGAGATACAAACTGGCAATCGTGTGGAAAAAAGTCAGAATTGCGAATCTGAATTGAAAATCTTTATTTCTCACAATTGAGTTTATATCCCGCTATTCTGACTTTATAGCTCGCAATTGCAAATTTTTATCTTCTGAGAAAAAAGGTAAGAATTGCAAGTACACAATTCTGAGGAAAGAAGTCAGAATTGCGAGATATAAACTCGGAATTTCAAGAAAAAAAGAGAAAAAGAAAAATTGCATTTGCGAGAAAAAGTCAGAATTGCAAGTTATCCCAATCTGACTTTATTTCTTGCAATTGTGAATTTTCTTGCAATTACAAAACATTCAGCAATTCTAAAAAAATTTCTCAGAATTATGAGATATAAACTCACAATTGCACATTATAAAGTCAGAATCGGGAGATATAAACTCGCAATTCTTAGTTAGATACTCGTGGTTTTGACCGTTTTTCTCAGTGTAATATAAACTCGTAATAAAAGCGTAATTGCGAGAATTCTGAGATTTAAACTCAATTCTGAGAAACAGCCATAATTGCGAGATACAAACTGGCATTTGTGAGAAAAATGTCAGAATTGCATTTCTCGCAATTGCGAGTTTATAAAAAAATAAACTAAACTCTCAATTTTGAGAAAAAAAAATTGAGATTTAAAAAAACGATTTTTTTTTCCAATGGTGGCTTCCATATACAGGTTTAGAATGAAATGAAGGTGAGTAAATACATAACTATTCCTTGAAAACTATAACTAAGTGTAATGTAAATAAAACGAGTAACACATTTTATTCTCCCAAAAAGTATAAAAAAAAAATATTGATTGTTTGCATATTAGCTTACAATGACTTGTATTTGTCCATATATAGGTATATGTTTGTGCTAATGGTATGCAAACATCCCTCTCATCACATTGCCAGTGTGATGTTGTCAGCGCGGGTAACTGCAGTGGAAGTAATGTCGCATGTCAGTGGGAGCCGACAGGCCACTCACAAATCCACACTGAAAGCCTCCACTTTTCAGCCTCATCTGTAGCCAATCTCCCCGCCGGACGGACCCCGCCATGAGCTCATTGAGTTGTCAAAATCTCAAACAACCCCAGCTGGGAAGAAAAGAACAACTGCAGAAATATCTGTCTTTCCTTCACCCAGGGTCAGTATTCCAAAATCTCCTCCAAAAAAGCTCGGAATCAACGTTGCCGTGGGAACCCCTAAAGCCAGGCCCTGCTCGGACCAGCGGGCATTTAAATGGAAATGGGCGACACAGGCAGCTCTTTAAAGGCATCTCCCTGCTCTCCTTCAGCTCGTCAGCACACATTTGGGCACGGCTGGCCGCGCAGAAAAGACACCCCACCGGCACACCGCGATGTTCAGGCTTAGAAGATTAGGAGATCCTTTTACAGAAACTAATCTGGTGATATAAAGGGGACAATGCGAGCGAAAGGGAGAGGGGAGAAAGGCTGCTCCGTTTTAAACTGTCCCTCAGCAGCTCAAGTGATTTGATTCCGTTTGCCCACCCCAAAATATGCTCATAATGCAATCTAGACTGCTCTTCCCCGGCTGATTGTGTGTCGTTCTTGCGTGTCACGATCCATCAGGATCAACACGCAGACGAGAATCCGGCACAGAGGCGGAGCGCATGCCGAGACGGGAGAGAGTGACATGAGAGAGCGGATGATGGTGCCAGGATGTCATAATAAAATGGGCAGAAAGAAAGGCCGCTGTGTCTAACGTGGTTAAAGAGATCAGCTCTTCAAAGCAGCCGCCCCTTTCGTATCTCTCTGATGCACCCCGCACCCAAAGGGCTCCCTTTCAGCCTCACAGCGGTCCGGTCCAGACTCATATGGTGCAGCTGTTTCGGAACGTCTCCGAGTGTATTTATATGTCTGTTTGTTTGCACACAGCCTGGGGCTGGGATGGTATGCAAAAGCTGTGCTGCATTATGGGAAGAGCATGAGGTTGGGCATCGCGGCGCGGAGCGTGGAGGGCGATTTGCTTGTCCTCTCCATGCGTTCAGGGATATCGATCCCACTTTATGGAAATAATTTGAAAATGAGGGCAATTTGAATGTTTGTGACAGACACGAGTGAGGCGTTTGGGGTAATTGCTACAACCTTTTCACAAGCATAAATCTGGGATTCCTCCTTATGCAGGAGCAACGGATAAAAAAATATTCTTATTGAACATTCTGCAGTTGCTTGAAAATCTTAAACCATATGGTTGGGATGAGCAACCCATCCAAAAATCTGCTTCTGATTTCACTACTGTTTTATCAGCATCAATTCCTCCATTTAGGTCGCGAAACGCGAAGGTTGCTCTTTCTTTCTCTCCGATCTGTCTCTGAAACATTCATTCATTCATTGGTTCATTCAGAGAGCTGCAATCAGGCAGAAAATCAAGCTTAAAGAGAGGGGGTGCCAGTACAGACATAGGGTTTCCTTCCCAAACCTAATCCACTTTTTGTTGCAGGCTACTAAATTGCATTCCTGTAGGTGAGGAGAATGGAGTGGGACTTTGGACTGGGTGATACAGGGGCTGAAAAGACAGAGATATGGGAGTCGTTAGCTACACTGGTGGCAGGAGACGTCTCCTGACAGCAGCTGTTAGGACACGCCAGCTCTATAATGCTGTTTGAAATAGTTTGAGGCAGTGCTTTCCTCTTCGGCTAGGAAATGAATCACCTCGAGACATTCTCAGCTTCAAAATACAGTATACATTACCAGCAACAAGAAGTTGGGTATTGAAAAAGGATGGAAGATTGAGTATCATACACTAACCGGATGTATGCTAAATTGAAATCATGGTGGGGAGGGAAAAAAAAACAAAAAAAAAAAAACACTTACATCAAACTTTTCAGTAAGTGTATATTATATAATATACACACTATCAGTCAGGAAGAATGACATTAAAATTATATTTTAATAATAGATTTTTTAGTTTGTTTGTTTTTATTAAGCAAGGATGCATTCATTTAATCAAAAGTAATAGTAAAGACATTACATGGTTTGTTAAGATATGACAATATTTGGCTGACATAAAACTATTTGCAAATCTGACATCTGAGGGTGCAAAAAAAAAAAAAATTGAAATATTGAGAAAAATCACCTTTAAAGTTGTCTAAATGAAGTTCTTAGCAATGCATATTACTAATCAAAAATTATGTTTTGATATATTTACGGTAGTAAATTTACAAAATATCTTAATGGAACATGATCTATACTGAATATCCTAATGATTTTTGGCATAAAAGAAAAATCGACAATTTTGACCCATACCATGTATTTTTTGGCTATTTTTGGTGCTACTTTAGACTGGTTTTGTGGTCCAGGGTCACATATTTAGGGCCCTATGATATCATTTTTATTTTATTCATTTTAAACTCCATTATGTTTTTTTAATCTTTTAAATAAAAAAAAAATATATAATACAAAAATTGTATTATTAGTAATACTATCATTACATTAATATATTACTGTCACAGTTTCTTTAAGTTTAAACCAAACTTTTATTTTGACTGAGTTGCTGTAAAAACCTTCTAGAGTCTTCATCATTCATTAAAAAAGACACACACGGTGATATGCATAATTCATATAGTATACAAATGTTATTTTTATTTTTTTTTCTTCTTAGAATTCAGCACCCAATTAGTATATTAGAAGAATTTCTAAAGAATCATGTGACACTGAAGACTGGAAAATTCAGATTTGCTATCACAGTAAAAGATTACATTTTAATATACTTAAATAGAAAAACTGTATTTATAATAAATTAAATTCAATTTTAAAAAATCTTACCAATCTAAATCTTAGATAGACAGACAGACAGAAAGACAGACAGACAGATAGATAGATAGATAGACAGATAGACAGATAGATAGATAGATATATAGATAGATAGATCTCTTTGAAACAATGGACTTTGTCTGCAGTGTTTTAAGACGGTTCCTAATTCTGTATTCACTCTGAGTGGGAGATACATTAGGGACAGGGTCGGCTCTAATCGTTATTGTCACGACTCTCTTTTCCATTAGTCAATGCTTACGTCCACACACGCGCACCACATACACAGACACCCGGCCGCACAAGACTGATTGAAGCTGGGTGCAGTACGTTAATGAATGTATGCACAGCGAATACAAATAAGGCTCCTGCTAAAGTTGATCTAAACAACAAACAAACAGCACACATATACAGCAGCTGCTGAGGAAAATCTCAGCAGTGGTAAAATTATTTAGATTCTATCAAGGAAGCAACACCATCGTTGGAGTCATGGCCTAGCGGTTAGCCTAGAGGAATTTTATTTTGGAAAGGTTGTACTTTTAGACCTCAGGTGAATTACTGCTATGTTTTATGCATGGTTCAATTTAGATGTTTCCCTTAAATTTTTTAGGAGAAATAAAACTTGTTGACATGTAGCACAAGTAGAGAACTGGAAACTTAAAGTGCATAGACATTGGAAAGATTGCAAGGGCATTTTGGGGACATTGGAAAGAATTTAAAGAGGACATTGGATGCAAAATTCACTTTTACATGGCGTTGCATACAGTATACAGTATACAGTATATGTCTTAACAGCAGTGTATAGACACAACCACCTTACAAAGATAAAAATAGTTTAGCTGTTTAGATTTTTTTTAGCAGTATGACATCATAGTGCTCAGGCCCCGCCCACAACCACTGACAGACTTCCCATATTAACTATCAGCCAGTTGTACACAGTCCGCAATTTTCTCCGCACTCGAGCAGCTGTAGCGACAACATCTCATACGCAATGCAGGTGTTTTATAGTTAAATGTAAAAGCGAACATTAGGAGTCTTCATTTTCTCCTGACATAACAGCCGCAGTGTATTAGTTTTGTTTTTGATGGTAACGCACCAACCAAACACACACACACACACACACACACAAAAAAAAAAACAGAAAAGAAGGGCAGAGTGAGCAGTAGCTCATCATCATTTAAAGTAACACACTGAAATGAGTCACTGTGAACAGAGTTGTTTCTGACAAGATAAAAAGGATGTTATATGATTTATATTTTATAGAAAAATGCATACTTATGCCAAAAACATAACAAACAGACTATATTAATAAAAATATGCAAATATGATTTTTAAATAATTTTGCCTTCATTTTGCAAATTAAAAGTCCTGCTGAAAAAGTGAGGGACAGTCCAAAAACCTTACCCTTACCAGCATTAAAGGTTATTTAAATTATTTTAAATAATATGTAATTTACTTTTTTGATGTAATACAGATGAAAGCATACGTTTTTGAATTACACATTTATTTGTTGTTGTATTAAATCTGTCTATGAATTTGTGGAATGACTCTACTAAAGACGCACAGTGAAGAATTATCTGAAAAGGCGTGGATACTGTTATTTTTGCGCCTGAACTTATTGAATATGCATTTGTAAGAGTTTCCCTTTCAGACGCAAAATTTATGTTAGGAGAATATTATATGAATCACGCAATGTGATTTAAAAACGTTTGCGCTCATCAAATTTTCGAAATTTTCAAAAAACATCATGTTTTAAAGCAGGTGCTAATTTGCACTGCTCTTGGTAGATTGCGCTAGTCACTATGGAAATGATCTGGCTACGTCTGTATTCTTTAAAGGAGATTCACATATAATGTACTCACCCCATTGTCATGTAAGATGTTCATGTCTTTCTTTCTTCAGTCATAAAGAAATTATGTTTTTTGAGGAAAACATTTCAGCATTTTTCTTCATATAATGAACTGATATGGTGCCCCGATTTTGAACTTCCAAAATGTAGTTTAAATGTGGCTTCAAACAATCCCAGACGAGAAAGAAGGGTCTTATCTAGCGTAACAATCAGTTATTTTCATAAAAATAATACAATTTATATACTTTTTAATGTCAAACTCTCATCTTGTCTCACTCTGCCTAAACTGTTTTTGTTTCCGGTCATGACAGAAAAACTCCCATCTCATGTTCTCCCTCAACTTCAAAATCATCTTATATCGCTGTTTTACCTTTTTTGTTAAGGGTGTTTGAACTTTAAATGTTTACTTTGCAAAGACTGGGTCGGTACTTCTGCAGCAATGTAGGATGACTTTAAAATGATTTTTGAAGTTGAGGGAGAAAATACAATTGGAGTTTTTCGACATTTCAGAATATACAGAGGTCAACGAGACCAAGGCAAGACAAGCATTTGAGAATAAAAAGTATTTATTTTGTTATTTTTTGGGAATTTTGGAAGGTCAAAATTGGAGCACCATATTATATGAAGCCTATTATATGAAGAAAAATGCTTAAAAGTTTTCCTCAAATAACAATTTCTTTACGACTGAAGAAAGAAAGACATGAACATCTTGGATGACAATGGGGTGAGTACATTATATGTGAATCTTTGTTTTGGAAGTGGACTTCTCCTATAATGTGCGCATTGTCAGTAAATCACACACAAAAAAAGTTACCCTCCTATCAGTGCTTTTACGGAATTGTGCTCTAACGCTAATTTGCCCCATTCAATAAAGCTTTAAAACATTGTTGAGATTATTTTTGAAAATACAGAGAAGACAATTGTGTGATTACCATGGTGTTTTTCACAGGAGACAAATCTGAGAAAGTCTCAGTTTCTCCGAGAACCAGCTGAGATATTAAATGAGTTATTTTTCCATAGAACTGGAGTGTGCAAATGCTGACACCTTAAGCCATAGCACTCATGCAGGCAATGTGGGCCATGCTATCTCCTTGCTATAATTCCCTAACCTCTCTATACTGCAGCAAAAAAGTAAAACTACATCAAAGTCTTCTTGGAGAGGTGAGTTTTGGAGTGATAATCTGAAGGACAGTCATTCACTGCTACAGATGACCTGCTGCACGGGGCCAATGAGATGCTGTTTCAGGCCAAGAAAAACAGAGCGAATCTCTGCACAGAAAGACTATCCTTGCCGACCTGTGAGCCGGACTCATCAACTCTCAGCTACCAGCCTTGGATGAATGAAATCAGACCCCTGCAGCCCTCAGCAGGAGTTTTATCAGCAGTTGGCCGAAGGTCCGCACACACGCACGAACACATTCCTAGATCAGCCTGCACAAATCTGCCTGTTATCTTCAACCATTTAGCTACGTCCTCTTTTTCATTGCTATTGCCATTCATTTTAGCCTCACCTTTGTTCTTCCATTCTCCCGTCTTTTTCACTTTCTCCAGGTCTTCGTTTATTCCCGTGCCCTTCTTGTTTTTTACATCCCTCTGTCTGTTCTTTTTCACACCCTTTCCGTTTTTTCCAGCGCGTTGGTCTGGTTTGCATCGCGGTATGTTATTTTGAGTTCCCATCGAGGGCAAATTGTGTGTCAAAAGGGATGATTTTACCTCTGATAGCACAGAGGGAATAATTGTGGCAGGCAGAGGCAGAGAAAGAGAACAAGATCTGTAATCTGTTTTCCTTGGATCAGAACTTTATGAATACTCACAGGGCTTAGTGAGCTGGCGAGATGCATAGTGCAGATACTTCCTGCTGTCCCCACACCGGACCGCCCGCAGGCTAACAAACCCTCTCTGATTCACACACATATAGTACGCCGCAGTCCCGACACACACACACCACACCAGCTCCTCTTAAATTCCCTCGACTTCCGCCAGCACAGATCAGCTCAGAGTGTTTGTTTAGCATGAGAGAAGAGAGCTCTGCCTGCTGACTAGCTTATGAAAATACACAAAGCAAAGAATATTAAAAACTTTTTTCACACTACCCCAAAACTTTCCATAGAAACGCAATAGACCTTTTTTACTTTTTAATATCCACTTGCTATTAAATGCATCAGTCCCACTTTATATTAAGTGGCCTTGACTACTACGTACTTGCATCAAAAAATAAGTACAAATGTACTTGCTGTTCATATCGTATTGCGAAACACTTATTGCGATACAGTAAGGTTAGGCATAGGTTTTGTGGTATGGTATGTTAGGGATGGGTCAACAGTGTAACTATAAATGTAATTACATAAATTAATTATAGATGTATTTACATGCAGGTATTTATTTAAAATATAAGTACGATGTAAAAACATGCATGTGCACGTGTGCATTGTATCAAATTACAAGTGCAAATTAGTTAGGGCCACCCAATATAAAGGTGGGACCAATGCATCTTATTCCAAAGAAAAAAAAGTATTTTCTCTGTATTTATTTATTTATTTATTTTTAAATAATTGACTTTTGAATTGAGTGAGAAATAAGTCTTATAAAGCTCATTCAAGAATTATCTTTTATTCAGGTTAAGATATGAATAATCAGAACTGACTGAAGTGGTAATTGTAAACTGTCTATTCTTGAGACAGATTTGCACTTGAATCAAATCTGTAAGCTTTTTATGTTTATTTACAAATGCTGTAATGTGGACTGTTTGTACTTTGGTTAATCATTTTAATTTGAAATAATTTTGGTGTTTTGGTCATGCAAATGTAGAAATCATGATATTTTAAAATCTGAATAATGTCTCATAAATGTTGCAGTTTGGTCTGGTTTGGTTTTCATGGTAAAAACATGCTGCATTGATGTTTTGATTTTAACAACATTCATTTTGGTTCTATAAAATAAGGTTTTTTCCATTTAAATTAATTACATTTTTGGTATATGGTATTTAAAACATCAAGTTTTAAAAGCATTTTTAACTGTAAACTCTAAACTACTGTACAAAAAAAAAAAAAAGTTTATTTCGCCAAGGTCGCTCAAGTTTCAACCAGCAGGTCTCCGTATTCCAATTTAGGTTCTTTTCACAATCCAGTTCCTGTGGAAGCTTGTTTTCACCACTGAATAAAAACTTTTTTTTTCCTTGGAATTTACTTCTCGCAATTCAGACTTTTATCTCAGAATTGCATGATACAACCTACAAATTCTGATATTTTTTTCTCAGAATTGTGAGATCTAAACTCAATTGTGAGTTATAAAATCAGAATTGTGAGATAAAAACTCACAATTGTGAACAAAAAAATTCAGAATTGAGAGATTTAAACTCAAAATTCTGAGACACTCAAAACTCAAAATTCTGAGAAATAAACTCGCAATGGTAACAAAGTCAAAGATATAATCAAAGATATAATCTTACAATTCTGACTTTTTTTCTCAGAATTGCAAGTTTATATCTTACAATTGTGACTTTTTTATATCTTTACACAATTACACAATTAAGGTCAAGTTAAGGTTGGCTATGAATTAGGTTAAATTTAAGTACGGTTAAAGTTAAGTCATAATTGTGAGATATAAACTTGCAATTCTGAGAACATTTTTTCCCTCAGAATTGTGAGAAATAAATTCTAATTCTGAGAAAAAAAAGGTCAGAATTGCAAGAATCAGAATTTCAAGAAAAAAAGACAAAAATTTGAGATACAAACTAGCAATTGTGTAAAAAAAAGTGTCAGAACTGAAGTTTTTATCCCACAATTCTGACTTTATGTCTCACAATTGCAAGTTTATATCATGCAATTCTGAAAAAAAAAGTCAGAACTGTGCATTTATATTTCATAATTCTGACTTTTTTCTCAGAATTGCAAGTTTATATCTTGCAATTGTGACATTTTTTATATCTCGCAATTGTGAGTTATTAAGTCAGAATTATGAGATATAAACTCGCAATTCTGAGAACATATCAGACTTTTTTCCCCCTTCAGAGCTGAACTATTTCTCTCAATTCTGAAAGAAAAAAAGTCAGAATTGCAAAATATAAGCTTGGAATTTAAAGAGAAGAAGAAAGAATTGTGAGATACAAACTCGCAATTCTGAGAAAAATCAGTCAGTAGTGCAAGTTTGTCTCTCTCAATTATGACTTTATTTCTCACAATTACGAGTTTATATCATGCAATTCTGAAAAAAAAGTCTAAACTGTGCATCTACATCTCATAATTCTGACTTATTTCTCAGAATGGAGAATTGCGAGTTTGAATAACGCAATTCTGAGGTAAAAAAAAAAAAAAAAGTTGTGAGATCTAAACTTTTACCTTTTACAATTACCTTTTTATAATTTTTTCTTCAGTGGCGGAAACAGGCTTCCATAAATTCCAATCTCAATCTCCATTTTTTTCTTTGTCCTTCTACTTAAAAATATGACATATTATGCAAGTAAAACAGGCTGCGAACACAGTTTCACCTTCAGCACGGCCAGTCCAGCAATACTGGACTCTGAATCAGCGTGTAACAAGCTGTTGTGGTGTGATGAGAATCCGAATTAAATTCCATTTTCAAGCAGTGAAATTATCAAGCCCCTTGTCTCTATTACGATGGTTGACCTTTTCAGCCGCGTGGCCACTTTAAGAGATTTGAGGTTATGAAATTTGAATTGCATCGATCAAAGCAACATCACTCATCATGAAATCATTTTTTTCACTCCGTCTCCCTTCACACTCCCACTCTCCAACAGCTGATAACACGGGCGATGATTAGCCGTGGCGAGTGGCGGCAGAAGGTCACATGTCCGAGTGCGGCTTCCTGTTTCTCCCGCGCGCTCGCAGATGGCGGTGATTAGGGCGAGCAGGACCGTGTGTGACAGCGGAGATGGATCAGGGACAGAAGAGGAGATAAATAAACTGGGCTGTCTGCGTGCTGATGCTGTCAGCAAACCCACAACAACCGATCTATCAGCACAGAGAGAGGGAGAAACAGAGAGAAGTGAAGATAAATGCAGAATGTGAGAGAGAGGGAAAGTGTGAGAGACTGGTGGGTGGAGGAGGAACAACAGAAACAGTAAAAACCATTGGAAAGAAGGAAAATCACAAATGAGATCTCAATTGTATCTGCTAGATGGCAAGAACAAATAAAGTCACAAAATTTCTATAACTGTATTGTCACATGACAATGTGTGTATTACATCCGGATTACACTGTACTGTTCATACTATATAGAACAGTGGTTCTCAATCCTGGTCCTGGGGGTCCACTGCTCTGCATATTTTGTATGTCTCCCTTATTTAACACACCTGATTGAGATCATCAACTCATTAGGAGAGAGATCCATGAACTGAACTAATGAGCTGATGATCTCAATCAGGTGTGTTAAATAAGGGAGACATGCAAAATGTGCAGAGCAGTGGACACCCAAGACCAGGATTGAGATCCACTGATATAGAACATACTTTGTAAGTTCATTTGCATAAGTAATTGCTTCACAACCACAAAATGTGGTTGTGAAGAAATTACTTATTCAAATGAACTTACTAGAGAGTATGCAATTTCGGACAAAGGATATTTGAATGAGAATCAGACTTCACTGGTCGTCATGTACATTATGTTAAAGGAGAAGTCCACTTCCAGAACAACAGTTTACAAATAATTTATTCACCCCCTTGTCGTCCACGATGTTCATGTCTTTCTTTCTTCAGTCGTAAAGAAATTATGATTTTTGAGGAAAACATTTCAGCATTTTTCCACATATAATGGACTGCTATGGTGCCCCGATTTTGAACTTCCAAAAGGCAGTTTAAATGTGGCTTAAAACGATCCCAAATGCGGTTGTAAACTATCCCAGCCGAGGAAGAAGGGTCTTATCTAGTGAAATGATTGGTTATTTACATTTAAAAAAAAATACAATTTAAATACTTTTTTATTCTCAAACGCTCGTCTTGCCTTGCAGTCTTTGAACTCTGTGTATTCTGGCTCAAGACAGTTAGGTTATGTCCATAAACTCCCACAGTATTTTCTCCCTCAACTTCAAAAATCATTTCAAAATCATTCTACATCATTGCAGAAGTTCCAGCCCAGTCTTTGCAAAGTGAACATGCAAAAAAAGATCAAACACCCTTAACAAAAAAAGGTAAAACAGCGATATAGGAAGATTTTGAAGTTGAGGGAGAACATGAGATGGGAGTTTTTCGACATACCCTAGCTGTCATGAACAGGAACAAAAACAGTCCAGGCGGAGTAAGACAAGACCAGCGTTTGGCATTATAAAGTCTATAAATTGTATTATATTTAACCGATCGTCACGCTAGATAAGACCCTTCTTCCTCGGCTGGGATAGTTTAGAACCGCATTTGGGATTGTTTGAAGCCACATTTAAACTGCATTTTGGAAGTTCAAAATCGGGGCACCATATCAGTTCATTATATGGAGAAAAAGGCTGAAATGTTTTCCTTAAAAAAACAATTTCTTAACGACTAAAGAAAGAAAGACACGAACATCGTGGATGACAAGGGGGTGAGTATATTATTTGTAAATTGTTGTTCTGGAAGTGGACTTCTCCTTTAATGGTTAACTAAAAAGAGGCGGCACGTAAGAGTGAAATTTCAGGAGTCAGACTTCACTGGTAGCACTGAAAAGCAAAATATTTTACATTGTTTTAGTATTACGTTCAGAGTTCTGCATTGGAGCAAGTATGCATTTCCAGGAACCATCAATGGAAAGGATAAAAATCATTCTGTATTTTCTTTATCTAAGCAATTAAATTTTCTGCTTGGAAAATATACACGTGTCCATATAACGCAGTAGAAACATGTGAGCAGGCTGAAACTATTTCTTAAATTCTGTCCTGCAGTGGTGGATCAAACTTGTTCGGTAGTTCAAGGGGAAGAGCATGGGAGAACTAGGAGAGCACAGAGAAACCTCCGGCCATGAAGAAGACTCAAAGAGCATAGAGATTAAATGCTGAGGATATTTATATCACATACTGAAGTTAGTCCAAGCCCGGGGGACACTGACTGAAGAGCAGAAGTCTGGAGGAAAGCGGGAAAAACGAATGCGGGGGAGGGGTATGAACATACATTGCAAGATAGTAAATTTCAGTGCGAGATAACATTATTAGAGAACGGTCAGGGAAAATAAAGGAGAAAGAAAAGCACGAACACAAAGAAGCAGCCTTCAGGCTTCAGTCGTAGTTGGCGAGGGTTAATTCTGTCCTCATTCTGTATGCATAATCGGTTCCTGCTCTAAAATGGAGAGCAGCGCTCCTCAGCAACTTTCGTTTGATGATGGAAAGTAATAGAACTCTGCAGACTCAATTGGTCCATTCATCATTCAACAACACAACGCGTGCAGATTTCCCCCACCCGACCAAAATCAGCCTAGCTCAGTCAATGGGAGGTAGATTGGTATTCACTCACGGATGTTATCTTATCAGTAACCTTGAATGTGGAATCAATTTGTTTTGTGCGGGCAGGGCTGGTGAATATTTATGCCAGTTTTGGAGCGAGGCAATTGGCTCCATATTATCTCTGTTACCTGCAACGAATGGGAATGTCAATGATGTACTCCAAATAAAGCATCCTACTTGTAAACAATGGCCTTATCTCTGCATTTTCATGGTCGATTGTGCAGTCGGGGCCATGTCGTTTTGATACAGCTGACATGGCGACAGAACCGGTTATTTTTCCTGAAACAAATGACAAGTGTTATTAATGTGAAGTGATTTATCTGCATAAATAAGTAAAAAGCAGCGGGGATGTAATTAGTGGTCAAATGAATTATATAATTGGAGTTCAAATTTGATGCGTTGATTGCTATTCCATAAGAAAATTACTAATGGGATCCCTTTTTTACAGAAAAGAAATTAAACAGACAAATTAAGGCTTTTTCTGACAAATAAGATGTTATTGTACCTCAAATGTTTCTTAAAGGCATTAGTGAGAGTAAACTGATAGTAAATGGAGGATTTCCAGACAAATGAGATCCCTTTACCATTATATTCTTCTACTAGACAAAAGGGGACAAAAATGACAAATTCTGTCATTAATTACTCACTCGCATGTCATTCCAAACCTGTAAGACCTTTGTTCATCTTCAGAACACAAATTAAGATATTTCTGATGAAATTCGAGAGCTTTCTGACCCTGCAAAGACAGCAACGATACTAACAAGGCCAACATAGTTAGCAAGAACATCGATAAAAATAGTCCACGTGACATCAGTGGTTCAACCGTGATGTTATGAAGCTACGGGAATTTTTTTTGTGCACAAAAAACAAAAATATCAACTTTAATCAACAATTTCTTCACAAAATTAAGGTTAAACCACTGATGTCACATGGACTATTTTAATGATGTCCTTACTATCTTTCTGGGCCTTGAACATGTCAGTTATGTTGCTGTTTATACAGGGTCAGAAAGCTCTCAGATTTCATCAAAAATATCTTAATTTGTGTTCTGAAGATGAACAAAGGTCTTACAGGTTTGGAACGACATGCGAGTGAGTAATTAATGACAGAATTTTCATTTTTGGCTGAACTGAGACCAAACTGAGATCTTTTAAGAATGAGATCTTAAAATCTCCGTTGTTTTTTCTTGACTGCAGTGAAATTAATGAATGGAGATCATTCCTTTTACTAATTTCACATGTATCCAAGCACCAGAGTGTTACACCAGAACCACTTTCTAAGACGGCTGATGCTAGTTAGTGCTCAGTTGATGCTGGTCTATTTTGCCGACAAGCATAGCCAAGCTGTTCACAAGCAAAACTTAGTTTGTGAAACCTTTCTAATGTATTTCTAACACGCTGGTTCTTCAACAGGGAAGTCTGAGAAAAGCTCTCAACAATGTCTCAACTGTGAAAGATGTCGAAAAAGTCCACCAAGGCCAAATTATCTTTTTTCCTCTCAATGTCAACTATAGTCTCATATATTTTTCCTAAGAAATTTTAACCAAGTAATCTGAGAAATATTGATACGACAAAGAAACTCGCCTCCTGAGCTTTTAGCAATGAAACGTTCCTTTGGGATGCGGTCATCTTTTACTTTGTGTGTGCGTGTACTGTTTTGGCTGGCATTTTGTCACCTGCTCATAAATGTCTAGTAGCAGATTGAAGTCACTGTAGCAGAATACCGTGTGCATTTGTTTCAGTCCAACCTGGGTGAGATCATTACCTGAGGCGCTACGCTACCTCCTTCACCTCTCTCTCTCCTGCAGGTTGTTGTAATGCAGCAGATGGCTTCCCTCCACCGCTGAACGTTTCAACAGAACGGCTCACAGCATCCCTCTCCGTCCCACTCTCCCTCGTGCTCTTCGCCTCTCTCACTCTCTCCCTCCATTTGCCCCCTGTCCCCGCAGTCAGAAATGGACACCGGCCAGACCACTGCAGACCAGCGCAGCGTCCTCTCTCGCTCACTTTGGAAGACAGATTTCAACAAAAACACGGGATGGAAATACCATTTGATTGCACCGTGCGTGTTTTGATCGAGCGATGTTTCGCATGCTAGAGATAATGAGGACAGTCTGCTTCTACTTCTTGTATGTTGTGTGTAATTCATACATATTTGTCCTTTTGTATAGGGTTTGGCTATAAATTCAGTTTCATAGGCTCCAGAAGTTGACAAAGACGTAGAGTTTTGTAGAAATACTAAAGCTCGCCTCAGTATTGGTCTTGGACGACGGTGAACCTGAAAGCCTCGGAAAAGAAATGTGTTTGCGCTCGGCGCAGGGGACTCTTGGCATGGCGGTCTGTATGAATTGTCCTGTGGTGCACATGCAAACCGAGGCACTAAGCTCATGGCCTTGTCCAAACATTTCCCTCACTCACTTCGGCTCTTGGTATTTATCCCTCGCTCCATCATTATCTCTATCTCTCGTTTCTGATGAATCACACAAGTGTTCTCTATATCACACTTTGTGGTTGAAAAGGTTCCAGGGCTTTGTTGCATTATAGAGATGGATCTGTTGAACTTTTCCTAAGTTGAGGATTTCAAGATTGCTGGCACAGGCCAAACCCCTGCTCGCGTCTGATTTATACTGCTGGGTTTTTCTTACACAATCTCATAAATACTTATCACCGGACAGAGAAGAAATTAAGCCGACTGCTTTTTGGCCGCAGTGGTGTCTGCAGCGTTTTAGCTTGATAGAAAACCAAACTCCGTTTGGCGTGCGGATGAAGATGCCGTGTTGTCGAAGCTGTGGGAAATGGCTGGGTATCAGAACCCCATGTTGGGCTAACAGCATTTTCAGGAAAAAGTGCACCTCAAATAATTTTAAATCTGATGCTTGCATGTAGTAACTCAACACCTGTTCCTTAAAAAAAGTCAACAGCCCTGTTCCAAAACCTAGTAAAATACCTATCTAGACAGCATTTTAAAATTGTAAGTACACAACCAACATAAAGGCTGTTCCAAACAGTAGGCAGCATCCCTGATAGCACATGTACATCTTGGTGACTTCTATTTGACGTCTGCATTTACATCTGCAATACGTATTGTTTAGTTTGTTTGTAGGACGTTTCCTATCAGATGTCAAATAGACATCTATTAGATGTCTTTAAGATATTTATGATTTAGAATGTATGTAAAACTTACATCTTACAGACGTCTGTCAGATGTTTGTACACAGCAGATGCTTTCTAGATCAAGTGATCTTTAACAGGCATCTTGCAGACGTACGTTTGCTATCTGGGATGATTATGTTACCTTCCTAAGACATCTACTCTAAAGGAAACATTATGTATTCAGTGAACAAGTTAATCCAAAATGGTGGACAATGTGGGGAAAATGTTGATTAAACTTATAAAGTATCAATAAATAAAAAAGTTTAATTGATTTAAAATGAACTATTGACCAATATTTGTTTGTTTAGAGTACAGTGTTGTTAGCACAGTAGTGTGATGAAACTTTATGCAAAAAAATTATGTAAATCTAGGAAAGATTTTAATTAACATACATTTGTAAAACTATACTCTGGTAAATTACAAAAAACTAGTGAACGCTTCTGCAGCTGGGTTTCTAATAAAGCTGCTGAGGGAGTTACTGTAAATTTGACATCTTTCTCTCTTCTGACTGCCATAATTCATCTCTCTATATTAATTTCTTTTGGAAAAAGTCATGGAAATGCAATAGTATTTTTTCCCCCATTTGCTGTTGAAGCAAATGGGAACGCAAAAGTAATATTTGCTATGGTCTCCCACGTATAGAAATTTACCCTGTTAAAGTTTACTTTAAAATTACAAACCTAGAAATGTGAAAAGAGTCCATTAGAGTCTCTTGAGTTTGAACGCTATATTTGTGTGATGTGCAAGAGTTGCTGTTTATGTAGAGTGTCCCAAATCAGAGGTTCCATTTCAGTTAGTATGCTGCATAGGCAGCTCACTGGGTTTTGAAACAGAGCTTGTCTGTGTGTTAAACCTAGAGAAAGCTTGGTAAAAATCAATCAAAAGTCCTCGAGAGAGTGGCAAATGAAGAGTAAAAGTGCAGAAAAAAAATGAGCAATGAAAAGCCTCACTACATACAACGCAATGACAGTGGAGAGACAGTGGGAAAGGAAAATAAATTGAAGATTTTAATTGCATTGAACCCCCTCTGCTCTCTCTATCTCCCTCTCTCCATTAGATGTGTGGTTCCGGTAAAAGCCTGTGGGTGAGTATGACACTGTTAAGCAAACCTCATTACCTTTGTCATCTCTTTCTCATTAATCATGCAGGGCTGTATGAAGCTCACCACAGCATGTGCACACAGCCAAAGTCAATCACTCACTCTTATACACCTCACATATTAATAGGCATGAAATGTCGATAATGTATTGAACGCAATCCAGCATCAAGTGATAAGTTAAAATCAGCTTCATATATTTAGAAGGAGGATGAGCAAAGGTCACATTTGAAATGTCTGCACTGTAAGATTGTTTTCCAGTACAAATATCACATAAAATATGCTGGCTGAAAGAGCTCAATGCACTGCAACCAAAGAAAACACATCCAAATAGAAATAAAACAATAGCAAAATAAGAAAACATGATCAGTTTTACAACACATATGTGACCCTGGACCACAAAACCAGTCTTATGTTGCACGGGTATATTTGTAGCCAAAAAATACACCAGATGGGTCAAACTTATCGATTTTTCTTTTATGCCAAAAATCATTAGGATATTAAGTAAAAATCATGTTTCATTAAGATATTTTGTAAATTTCCCACCATAAATATATCAAAACTTAAGTTTTGATTAGTAATACGTTTTGCTATGAATGTTATTTGAACAACTTTAAAGGCGATTTTCTCAGTATTTTCTATTGTTTTTTGTTTTTTGTTTTTTTTTTTGCACCCTCAGATTTCCAAATAGTTGTATCTCAGACAAATATTGTAATTTCCTAACAAACCATACATGAATGGAAAGCTTATTTATTCAGCTTTCAGATGATGTAGAAATCTCAATTTCCATAATTTTACACTTATGACTGGTTTTGTGGTCCATGGTCACATATGCTGCAAATACTCAAGCCAATACAGAAACGCCGTCTAAATACTCAACGCAACCAAACAAGCTGCAAATACTCACAATGTGACCAAATACAGAAACGAGCTGCAATTTGCCCAGACCACAACAGAAATGCTTCAAAGGTACCCCAACAAGTTATGAAAATACTGTAAGTTAGCCAGCTTTCAGAACGTTTGTACAGTTAACAGCTAATAATTTCCAAAGGGCTAAGGATACAAACAATAAACAATAAACAATAAACTTACCTTTCAGGTCATCAACAGCACATATGACGAGGAGACATCGAACAAACCACGTCACAGCCAGGTTCGTCACTTTTTTGTCTAGTGATGTTCGATTTTTGAACGAATCGTTTTTTGAGTTGGTTCTCAGGACGTAACCGATTCACAAAATCGAACCGAATCGAACTTTAGTTCCGGGTTGACGATGGAAGACGCGCAGCTGAAGTAAAAACTAAAAAAAAAAAGAACCAAATGAGTCTGTTCAACGAACTGTCGAAGTGTGCCGATGATTAGGCTACCGGCTGATGCTCGCCCTTAATAGCGTAATCTTAAAAGCTTCTTTAATAACAGTCAAAACGTACTGGAAATATGCTTATAACTGGTTTTATTAAATAGGTCTTCATTATAAATAAAGCATGGAGGGGAAATAAATTATAGCTTGATATGTGTGCAAATTATATTTTAAATCAAGGCGTTTATAAAGACAATAAACAAGAAGTTGATAAAAATGGTTTACAAGTTATAGATACTTCAGACACAAAGAATATCCGCGTTTGAGGATCAGTGTCTGTACTGTAGGTGGACATTTGAATGTTTCCTTTATATGACATAAAACTGAGTTGTTTGAAAAGAAATGCATAGTTACGTCGTTGATGATTTTGAATCGGTTCACTGAGCAGAACTGCCGAAAAGAACCGGTTCGATTAAATGATTCGGACTTCAGTTGAGTCCTCTTGAAACATTTCCGTTGTCGGAAATTATTATAGACTTGGTTTTAGAGAGATTTAAAAAAAAAAATGTTTAATTGTTTTCTCATTGTTTTCAGCATAAACCTCAATCTAAATCTGGATTTTTTTTTTTTTTACTTTAGAGATTTGCCAGTGGAGTAAAAAAAAAAAAATACTTTTTTTTCATAGAGGTCAGTATTATTAGACAATATTAGACAGTATTATTAGACAGTCTGTTAACTAGAAAACAAGACCAAAATACTAAATTAAGAAAATAATTTAGTGCTGTGGGACCCATTTGACAATATTGCTTATTTTCACTGTTCTACTTTCCTGTAAATATGTCTGGACAAAATAGAATTTTTAATACATTTTTGTTTTGATCTGAATTATTAATTTGCAGTTTATCACTGAAACGTGTCTTGAAATGCCATCTTGATATGGGGCCAGAGAGATTCCTTCAGTTCAGAGAGAGGTCAAGACAACGGTCTTCACACACACCAGGATGGCTGTTTGTATAGGGATTATTAGACCAGAGGTCTCGTACAGCTTAAAGCAGATTATGGAAATGCAAAATGCAAAAGTTCCCACCAACCATTTGTCAAGAGCTGAAAGGATCTGTTTTGATCACTTATTTAAAATTCAGTCAGTGGTTATTTAACCCCAACAACCATGGCCAATATGGGTTATAATGTCTGGGTGGGGTTCACTCAATCTTGAACAGAGCAAAAAAAATTAATCAATCAATAAAAAAAAAAAAAAAAAAGGTATTTTTGTATATCTGAGAAAAACATCTACAGTAACATTTTTTTAAACCTGGGAAACAAGACAAAAGTACTTAAGAGTTTTTTTCTCTTTTACTAAAAGCAACTCAAGACATTTTCAATGCTTGTCTGGGATAGGACAAGATGAAAGAGAGGGAATGACTTAATTTGCTGCTGCTCCGAATTTCGATTGTTAATCTTTTCCTTGTTCAACTTTTTTTCTTCTTTCTTTCTTCTTTTTAAAAAATCCATGTGCTGGAAGTTGTTGAAAAGAACTGATAAAGTGGCTATTGAAAAAGACTGATACTCAGCTGATAAAAGACGCCAGTACTACAATACACAGACCTCGCAGAGGGCAGATATAGGACACTAGAACAAATTTATATAAAATGTAAGACCTGGCTTACATCCTGAAGGTCCAGATTGTGCTGTTCCTGAGTTTAAGGATTAAAACTTAAATTCAGGATTGGTTTTGTAGCACGACTCTCTCTCAGACTGCAGTTGTAAGCTGCTTCTGGGTCCTCAGACACACTCTGTCCTTCACCACCCTCTTGGAGTCCTGGTCCACGCCGTTCCTGTTAAACCTCATCGAGAGCTATCAAAACACTCTAGTTCCTGTTCTCTCTCTCGCTTTCTGCTCTCATCCTGCAGGAATGCTCTTTCTCTTCCTCGTTACATATCAACCCGATTCAGGCTGGTGAGTCTTTCCTGAGTTTAAACTTTTTTTCTTTTTGCTCAATCCTTCTCTTTTTTTTTTTTTCTTCCTGGGTGACGGGTGTCTAAATACATGCATAATGAATGCATCTCTCATTAGAATGATTGTCAGAGGAAAAACATTGCTTGGCTCACGGCAGGGTTTTCTGGGATTCTAAAATTACGTTTTCTCCTCGTTTTTTTCCCTCCCTCCTTTATTTATCAAAGGCTTTCCACAATCAGCCCTCATCGCGACTGGGACGGCTGTGGGAAACAGATGTTTACTGATTAAGCAGGCGTACCGTGCCAAAGCGGCTGTATTACGGCCCATTCAAAGTGCAGAAAGGACAGGAAAAAAGTTTAAAGAAAAAAAGGAAGGGGGAGAAAAAAAAGAGAAAGGCTGACGAAACGCAGGCGCTCACGGGCAGCCCCCTCTTCTGCCGCCGCTTCAACCATAATACGGTTTGATTGTTGAAATTGTTCTTCAGTGGAGAATTTTCTCATTTTTTTCTCGTATTTTTGATACGCTTTTAATGTGTTAGTTATCCCTGCCAAGCTGCCTTTGCTCACAATCAGCGTTTACACAAACACTCACTTCAAGCTCGGGCTGAAAGAGACGAGGAGAGGAATGATGGGTGAAAAGGAGAAGAGAAACTCAAAATAATCTGAATGCCACTGGCAAGGCAGACAAACCTGTTTATACCACCACATTCGGCCGTTTCGTTTCAACTGCGGCCAAAACGTAATAGAAATATGTGACCGGCATTGGAGCCAACTGTCCGCTCTCACCCTCGGCTGTCACTTTATGTGGATATAAACACCGGATCTATTTCTCTCCATGTGAGAATACCTCATCAAACGGCCCATCCAAATACCTTTCCAGCAATCCGTTGTGGAGAATTAGCGGAATTAGCCACATGAATCACGTTAGACGTTAATTACAATGCACTTGGCAATCATTTATTTCTCTCATAGCTCTATTTTACAATTTACAAACTAGATAAAAAAGACCATAAATAAATGACATGTTTCATGTACCTAAATTCATAAAATAAAAAATGGAAGAGAAGGAAAACAATAACACAATTATGCACAACGTTAAACCGAAAAATGTCTAGATCTGCTGGGAAAAAATGCGATTTGTTAGTGTTCCTCCAGAATAAACTACATTAGGAGACTTGGCACGGTACATTCTATTGAATTTCTCTCCTCTCACATTCATTGCATATTCCAAACAGGTCCTAAACAGGTGAGGAGGGAATATCGAAAGATGAAACGGGAAGAAAGCAAAAAGCATTTCATACGAGAATGCGTAACATTAACAAGAAGTCTCTTAGATTGGACGGACAGATGGATGTGGTTGAGAAGAAACGTTTTTTTTTTCTTCCTTTTTTATAAACATTCCTGTAATAAGTTTATTTTAGGTATAAATAACGTGCCTCTTCTTGCAGTCTGCATTTGAATGAGCATTGAAATCTTTTCGGTTAGAGTCAAACGACCCAAATGAATGTGTGGTGTTTTTTAGTTACAACCTCCAGCATTGGTAAGAAGCGAAGAACAGAAGTGGCTCAGCGTATATAGCAAACAACTCCAGTATGTCGGTCTCCAGAGAGTAGCCACAAAGTTCTGCAGTCTTAGCACACATCATGTGCTTTTGTCCTTTGTGTACGTGCCTCAAAACAAACCGTCATCCTTCAAAGAAAACAGCAACGTGCTGCACTGAGAACGGAAAGTGGGTTTTTCCTGTCAGGAGTGAGACCGAATGAAAATGTTCATTATATCTCTCAACGAATCTCTTAGGAGACATCCGAAGGGCTTTTGGCCGCTCCTTGGGTTGTTTGTCAAGTTTTTGGTCTCCTTTTGTGGAAGCGTTCAGCATTTGCTGGGAATCATGGGAATTGAAGTCCTTTGTCCCGGTGTCAAGTAAATGTAGTTACTGAAACTGCAATGGATGCGAGTCTGCGCAGCAGATATCGCTGCGGAGCAGATGTGTGAAGGTGACTCTGTGGAGCGAGAGAGAGAGAAAAAGAAAATGATTATGATTCAGGGATTCAAAGCGCGTTCTGTAAACAGACCAGGACACACAAACGCAGCATTAATTGAAGTAATCCACCGAGTATGGAAACTGAAATTGCTCTGTTTGCTCTGTTGCTGGGGAGCATGGGAAAAACACATTTCACATTTTTGGCTTACTTTTCATTTTGAGCTCATCCCATCAAACGACACCAATATATATCCCTTGTATTCATCTGCACTGGTTCTAATCCCAACTAATGAGCGGATAAATAACTGCAGGGGACGGAGAGGAAGTAGAGCAGATCCCATAAACATTGGGTCCGACTTGTTACTTTGTGCTTACCTTAGCTCAGCTCTGATGGAACTTCCAGCAAGGGAGACATGTGTTGATTTTACGGCCCGCCGAAGGTCTCTGGAGACAGAGAGGCGAGGAGAGAGAGACAGAGAGAGCGGGGGAAAGCTGTGGAGACCGAGGTGGAGAGAGAAAGATGTAAACTGAGGGCCGATTTTTCTGTTCCAGCAAAGGCCAAGTGGAGCGGTGTGGAGAATTGTGGAGTGGAGACAGATATTCCATTCGGAGGGTGGGGAGACCTGGAGACCTTCCAGAGCTGGTCCTCCATTGTGGACGTTGGGAAGATGAATGCCTCTCCGAAATCCCCGGAACAAAAGTGTTAAAGAGTGCATAAAATCTTTATCTCCGACACTTCCATTTCGAGCATAAAAATTCCGCCAGGTGCCGCCGAGTAACCGTGAAATGGCAGGAGCGGACCCAAAAAAAATCCAGTACTATTTATACATTTACTTACAGGCACGTACATACAAAAATCAAATAACGAACAGTGAAACTCCTTCGTAGTTTCATTGAAATGAAAAGCTTCCTACAATCGTATCCAGAGCGTCAGTACAGCGTGGGGCGATCCTCTTGAATGGACGGCGGGGATGCGTTATTATTGAAAGAAAAGTGCTGTATCGTTTCTCTGAAAACATTTTTCTTTAATGTATTTTTCCCAAAATTTAATTTAAAGTGCATGGATGAGGTAAATGGATTTTCTCAGAACCAAAATAAAAAGGAAGTCCAAAGTGTGTTTCGAGTTTGTGTTTGATTCCGTGGGTTCAGACAGGAACCATCCTGTCTTGCATTTGTTGCATCTGGGACAGCATTCCCTGCGCGCTGTTGAGGATCTTATCCTGATGTGCGGCAGAGGAGATCCCTATCCTTGCCATGTCTCTGTTCCAACGAAACACAAAAAACACAAGTGATGAGAACATGTCTGATTTGGTTTTATTTTTGTATCCATCTCTCCTCATTTGAGTTTAACATGAAATCTCAGAACTCAATCCCGGCTGAGCATTTGAATGTCAAAGTTGCTCAAAGCTTCGTTGGCATCTACAGAGGTTTTGCACGGAAATGTGACTACTGAACCCATACGTCATTAAAGAGCTGGGGTTCGTTCTTTTGCTTTAGTCAAAAGCACACTCAATGCCAATGTACACACATTAGTCATCTTCTAACACTTTAAGAATGCCCAGTTTTTGTCACGTGACTTACTCTTGTGTCATGTGGACCACAGCCTCTGGAGTGGTGTAGCCAGCAGCGGTGAAGTTGTCTCTGTAACGTTCCATGTTGATGGCCTGCAGCCAGTCGGCAACTGATCCCAGGGTAGATGTGAATTCTGGGCTGCTGGGCTCCAGGAGGGTGGTGTTGGGTCTACAAAAAGAGAAAAGACGTGGTTAGGAGCCCCAAGAGCTTGGGCTGGCTCTGTGTTGCCACTTTGAACAACGTAAGAAAGAACTATAAAAGATTTTATAGCCGTGAGCATCACTTCGTTGGAACACGTTTATATAACACTGCAAGTCATGCATGTAACATGCACTTATGTGCCACAGCTAAAAAAGCATTTACAGCAATTTATCACCGGTGAAAAATGAGACTGGAACCAAGAACATGACTTATATGAGAAGAGATGTGCCCATTCGAACTGAGCTAAGATTTTAAGCCGAGTGGATTTTAAAACAAACTAGGATTTTATGTTGATATAAATAGATTTTTTTTAAAATGTAAATTGCATTAAAATTTTATAATCTAATATTAAAATATAATATATATTTTTAATCATTTTAACCTAAAAAATAATAAATACAACTCCAAAAAAAAACTGCTGGAACTGTAATTTGTGCCCTTTGAAAAAACAGGTGCATGTTGCCCCTTGGCTTATGTAAGATTTATTTTATTACCTGGTTATCTCTCCTCCCGTCCTTTTCAAGCTGTTGGGGTTGCGGATGAGTTTGTCCAGCATGTTGACAATTTGGCTGAACTTTGGCCTTTCGGCACGCTCTTTCTGCCAGCAATCCAGCATCAGCTGGTGCAAAGAAACTGGACAGTCCATGGGCGGAGGCAGTCTGTAGCCTTCCTCAATTGCCTTTATAACCTGAAACAAACATCCAAATGGTGTTAAACAACAACTGAAAATGTCTACACTAAAGCTCTGAATCAACTTTGTCCAACACTTACATCCTGGTTACTCATGTCCCAGTATGGCCGTTCACCGTATGACATCACTTCCCACATGACAATGCCGTAACTCCATACATCAGAGGCGGAGGTGAACTTCCTGTATGTAATGGCTTCTGGAGCGGTCCAGCGAATAGGTATCTTGCCTCCCTGTGATTGATAGGTTCCTGTTATTTCCTTTCGAAAGAGATAGCAAACACATGCATGGAGGTTAATCACACACACGCATGCACACACTCACATACACACGCTCGGCACTCAATGTTGGGGTTAGTTTGCTAATTTCTAAATTTGCTTAAAAAGATACTAGCACTTTGTGTAAGCACATGCAGGTTAAATGCATTAATGAAAGCTTGTGTTAAGGCTGCAAACACCAGGCTGCATGAAAACTTACCCTAGTAGTGTAAGCAGCATCTGGATCTTCCTCCAAAACTCGAGACATGCCAAAGTCAGACACTTTACACACAAGGTTGCTGTTAACTAGGATGTTGCGTGCCGCAAGGTCACGGTGGACGTAGCTCATGTCAGATAGATACTTCATTCCAGAAGCAATTCCACGCAGGATGCCCACCAGCTGAATTACAGTAAACCGTCCATCGTTCTTCTGTGAAGGAAGAACATTTACAGTTAAAAAATGTTTAAGCTAGTACAGTAGACCAGAGTACTTTCTTGAAATAAAACACAAACAAAACCCACCCTGAGAAATGCATCAAGGGATCCGTTCTCCATGTACTCAGTGATGATCATAACTGGCTTACCTGTGCAAAAAGAGAGAAACAAAAAGAGTAATGAACTGACATGTAAGTGAAAAGTAACAGTAAGACATTTTATTATGATACAAAACTAATTAGATTTCATATAAATGCTGTTCTTTTGAGTTGTCTATTCATCTAAAGACCCTGAAAAACAGAATGTACCACCGTTTCCACAAAAATATGAATATAAATGTTTTCGACATTGAAAATCATACAAAATTTTCCTTGAGCAATTCAGCCTGTTAGAATGATTTTCTGAAGGATCATCTCCTGAAGACTGGAGACTGGAAAAAAGCTCTTTTGAGCATAAGAGATAACTTTAAAAAACATAAAATGTTACTGATCCTAGATTTTTGAATGGTAGTCTATACAGCTGAAGTCAAAAGTTTGCACACACCTAGCATGAATCTGCAAAATGTTAACTATTTTACCAAAATAAGAGGGTTTATACAAAATGCATGTTATTTTTTTTCAGTACTGACCTGAGATATTCAGATATTCAAGGGTTCAAATGGGGTTCAAGGGTTTACAAAATACACTTGCATACTTGCATATTTTGCAAGGTGTATGTAAACTTTTGTATAACTTTAAATTATGAATGCATTTAATTTGCTTAATCTTGAGATTTCAAGTTGGAAATCCAACTTCCATTGAACAGAATACATCATTAAAGCAAGCAAATCCTTTGTAGCTGCATAATAGCACCTGATTGGCTGCATTTTGTCCTATTTAGAACCAATCAGAGTTTGTAAATCTGGGCCCTAAACCAATTATCTGCTTCAATCATATGTCTTAAAGAGCAAAAACACTGTCAGTGAAAACTCTAAGTGCATCAAAATGTCAAGAAAAATGCTGATATTTTACTTTGTCGCCGCATGCACTCAGTTGCCCACATCAGCACATTTGAATGACACTTTCCAATCAAGCCCTAAAGTGTCTGTCTGCTAGCCCCTCCTCTTTTCTCACACTCCCCCCTCTCTCTTCCTCTTCGCTCCTATTTGCGAGTGGGATTTCTGTGTGGGTTTGTTTACTGAATGCAGCCGTTGCTGGAGGCTATCAGGGCTGGATTCCCACATTACCTGCCAGTCAGTACCGAGACAAGGCAATGCTATGGCAACGCAGGCCCCTCTCACGGAGCCAAAAGGAAGGAGCGCAGGGGCTTCACAAAAGAGGACAATGGCTCACGCACACACACACCTACACAGAGCCGCTTACAAACGCGTACGCACATACGCGCTTCACCTCAGAGGAATCATTTCAGTGTTCTAGCGGTGCCTTCATTATGCAAATACAATCTTGCATTTAATGCCAGCGCATAAAAGACTGCACCCACCAAGCCCGTCTGTGAATGCTTTCTGCGGAGACGGCTGGCATCCTGCTTCACTCCCGCTCTCTGAGGCTTAGGGGCATTTTGTCTTTATTTATTTAGGACAATTTCTACATCATTAGTAATTTATTTAACAGGTTTAATTGGCCCGGTTGGAGGCGTAGGCTACGAGAGGGCTGCCATTGTCTGTTCGTAATAACAGTTATCCTGAAGACACTACTTCTCTGCCATGCTGAGGATTATGGGAGAAGGGCTGCTAATAACAAACAGCACTCCAGCGCTTCAAGCTAAGCCAGCTATGAGACACCAGTCCTGTTAAAGGAAATGTTCTGATTACATTTTTCTTAATTTTACCTCATAAGCCTAAAAATGAAATGAAATGAAATCAAATAAAAATTAAATTACATAACAAAATGGAAAATGTTTCATGTAACTGAAGGGCAGTGATGGGAATAACAGCGTTATATATAATTTTTATATATATTTTTTCAGTAACGAGTAATCAAATTAATTACTGTCTCCCTGTTACAACGCTGTTACCGTTACTGACAAAGAAATGGGCTGTTACTATAATTTATTATAATATTATTATAATTTTATTTTTCAGTTCATATGAATGAATGCACAGTGTACCTGTATTCGATGAACCGTAGTGAATGCACACGACTAGCCGTCGCTTTGTCTCACACACACGCAAAGAAAGATACAGAGAGAATCTTATATACCATGCAGAACTGACACTATATGTAAATGATATTCTTTGTTGTATTTCCCTGTCAAAGTAACAATATTCCTTTGAAATACTTCAGGTGTTAAGAACTGCTGGTTTTTCCAGTAGTAGGTGGAATTAATGCGTAAACGACAAACTCATTGGCTGGCGTTCATCCTATTATGAATGCTAAATTATTATAATATCATATTATAATGCTTGACTGACTTATGCTGATTGTACTTTCAGATATTTAAAAAACTATATTTAATATTAGTCAGGTGAATAAACAAAAAAATTTACTAGCCAATATTCTATTGCCTAAGTGTCTGTAGAAGGTTGATAATATTTACAATAATTTATTTAGTTTGATAGGTGTCTCTCATGCTGTCCCACAGCAACATTAAAATAGTGTAGATGAGTGCACAATGTTTTATAATAATAATTTATTCTATTTAGTGTCCATTTCATTCAACAAATTTAATATTGGGAAAATCCAAGTTATTTGACATATTTGAGCATTTGTTTTAAAAAAAGTATACAGTAGTTACTTTCCCTAGTAGTTAGTTACTTTTATAATGATGTAACTGAGTTACTATTTGTGAGAAGTAACCAGTAACTATAACTAATTACTTTTTTAAAGTAACATGCTCAACACTGCTGAAAGGCGTACTTCCATTTCCGTATACTTCCATATAGTCGCCATTTTTATTTTTCATTTATTTTTCCACAAGTGGTCTCTCTCCTGCTCCTTACGTCTCGGTCTTTGCTCTCTGTTTCACTCCTGTTCCTTTTCTCTTTCTGTAACCCATCTGTTGGCATTGTCTTCACTAATACATCAGAGAGGATGGGTATTTGCCAGGGCTGTCTGGAGAAAAGATGTGACTCGGTGGACTTATGGGATTGTTACATGTCTGCAGAAGCCGCTGCATATGAATGCAGCTCTCTCCAATGCAGTCTACCAAAACAAAAAAAAAAAAAACATCTTCATCTTTGTGTTTCTCCAGAGCTCCCGAGCTGCCAGACAGCACAAGAGCCATCAGCGTCAGAAGACACTAAGGGTGTTCTTCAGTCCAGCTGTCAAATGCAAAGCCATCTAATGCAAATCACAGCTCCACACTCACACACAGACACACACCAGGTCCTCCGCATATTTGTTATGCACGGTGAGGTCTGGCCACAACTACGCCCTGGAGGTTTCTTAAACACACATATGAGAGAGTCAACTTTCAATCAATAGCAAGTTATTAAAAGGTTTGATGTCAGGTCTGCCAGCCGGCCAAGATTCCGTTCTGGTAATGGGAAGCGTGCATTACAAAAGACAAGGTTGATTTTCATCAAATTAAGGAATGGAGAGTGCGTCATTTCTTCAGCGTGGTTCCAAAATGCAGTTAAGACGCAAACAGAGGGCACGCATCAACAGTACAAAAACAATTTAGACGCAAAATGGTCCAACTCTTAATAAAAGGCTTTGATGGCTAAGTCAATGCAAAAGTCAAACCTAAGAAAATGAAAACCATCAGCTCTACAGCAGAGCTTCAATGGGTGGCCAAATAAGCTGGCAACACAGCAAACAATATTTTTGGTTAATAAGCATTTGTCTTGTTTTGCAATAAAAATATGTAAACTCTTTTTGGCATACAAAAAGTTGTTAAAAAGTTATGTAAGAAGGAAAATTGCATAAAACTTTATTACTCGTTACTTATTTTTAAGTTAATAAAAGTATAAATATCAATGATTAAGTCTTGTTTCTTGTTTTAAAGTATAAATCCTACTAAGTTAATGAGGTTCATGCTTAAAACAAGAAAAAAATGAGGCAGTGAAGCACACAGCTTGAATTGTAAAATAAACGAGGTCACGATTTGCAAAAGATATGCAAAACTAGAACATATCTGTTTGAAAGGATGTGGTCACTGTCTAAGAGTAGCTTGTTCGCATTAAAAACTGTCAAAAGACTCACATTTAGTGACGACTCCCTCCAGTCGGATGATATTGGGGTGGTCAAACTGGCCCATGATGCTGGCCTCACTCAGAAAGTCCCGCCTTTGCTTGTCGGTGTATCCTGCTTTGAGGGTTTTTATGGCTACGCAGATTTCGCGCTTTCCAGGCATCTTGAGACGACCGCTGCACACCTCCCCGAATTCTCCTTTAAACAGAAAAATCAGGCTTGAATTAGAAATGTCTGTGGTACATAATGACCCATGAGATATCTCTGGAGTAATGGGCTAACATTTCACTCTAACAGTTGCGGTCTAGCTGCACTCAGTCTGAGACAGGCGGAAAGGAAAACAGCAGGTCGTTTGCTCACCAATGCCGATGACCTTTTCAATCTTGATGCAGGAGGCGTCGATTTCTTTAGCAAATTCACGGACTGCTTGGTTGGGGTCCTCATAGGTGAAGGGGTCCACATAGATCCGAACCCCTGTGGAGAGACGGAGAGAGGTGCCTACATGTTAGGAGGTTGAAAGAAGAGGAGGGGAGGATTGCTGGCAGACAGACAAAATGATGAATATACAACATCTGTTTTCCATTCTCCTCCCTTTCTTGTTGGCTTCTGTCTGTCCTCTACCACACTGAGAACATAAAAACTTCTCTTCTTATATACAGCTTTAACTTATGATACATACATATCTGAGAATGTATCATTGTGTAAATGTGTTTATGTAGCCACAGCATTACCTGGATGTAAATGCCTCTCCTCATCAGAATCCTGTTTGGCTTTGCTGTATTTGCTTCTCCTGGTAACAGAGAGATGAGAGAGATTTTAATTAATTTCAATTCTCTTTAAAGTCACTCTCTCTCTCTTTTTTTTTTTAACAAGAATGAGATTCTTTGAGATTTAACAATGTCAAAACAATTTGATTGTTTTTGAAAACCAAAGTGTGCAATTTAAAAGTCAGATGTGTAAAGTAACTTTTTTGCATTAATTTTTGCATAATTTATTTGACTTTTAACCATTATTAAAACACATCCTAAAATAGGTTGTTCACTTTCAAGGTTAGTGATGAATGAAAAAAATCAGACACTTAAATGGGAATAAATAAATACATACATACATAAATACACAAAGGCTAACTGACACGTGTGAGACACGGCGGGCTGTACATGAAGGACCATGCTGTTCCTAGTCATTGAAGCAGGTCAAAGTTTTGAATAACCTTTTAACCTTTTCTTTAAAAGTAGAGCTGCAAAAATCTGTAAAGCTAATAAAACCGCAAGAGAGAGTACACCATCAAAGCAACAAGATGAACCAAGTCCACTGGCCTTTCATCTGAAATCATTTAGAGATCGACAGATAAAGAACAAACAGGAATGATTTAAAGAGAATGACAGATGAGTAAACACAAACTCATCAAGTGGCCAAAATGGCAACAAAGTCCCATTTGAAACCACTCCACCCCCTCCCCTAAAAACATCTCTCCTTCTCTGTCCACAATGACATAAAGGAGCTAGTATGCGCCACCTTTAAAGTTCCCATTTCACCCAATCACCTGTTGACCCCTTAGGGCCAAGCGCTGACCCCTTGGCATGGGCGCAGGGAGCAGAAGAGAAGCAATGGAACAGAAAACAACCCCACCCAGGACGCTGCCCTAACCCAAGACTCCCTGCTAGGTATGGGGTCACCTGCCTGTATATAGAAAGTGGGGGCTCGGCCGGGAATGCACAACTGCTGTTATTGTTTTTCTAGCGCGTTCTGGCGTTGACAAAGGCCCCCAAGGTTTGGGGCTAGTGAAGGAAGAAAAGGCTAGAGGGAGGGAGAGGGGTATATCCACAGGTAGAACAGGAGGAAAGGGCCAGGCTTTAACGCCTGAGCGCTTCGCAGAAGCTGGAAATAGCTCTGCCTGCGGGGGGCCATGCCTTCGTGGGAGGAGGCCTTGCCATCAGCCCGAACGGTCGGTACACATTTATTTTAGGAACAAGGAGATTATCAGGTGTGCTATCCAAGTACCGAAGCGAGGAACCCACGGCTTTGTGCGAGGCTGTAACCCCCTTCCTCGCCTCCTTGATTGAGCGGTTGGTGTCCCCTCAAGGTAGAGAACAGCGGGCCAAAGGTGAGAGCTACTTGGGATGTATAGTCTTGTCTCCCGTTGAAGGGCTGCACTGAGGAAGTGCTTAATGGCTGCTTGGCCAAAACAAAAGCCCTATTCATTAGCTTGGATTGTTATTTTCACCCTGAATGAGAGTGATGCTTCTCTTCAGGGACTTTGAGGATGCGGAGATGATTATCTCAGCTGATAATGATACAATGTCAACCACTGTAAGAATAGACACTCTCACCCTGGTCTTGGGAAACTACGATCGGACACAATTGGAGGAGGCCTTCTCAAAGGGAAATGTAGCTGATGATACCCGCAGTGGAGTAAGAGTGAGAGTTTGGCAAGAAAAAGTTGTTTGATTAAGGCAAGGCAACCATGACGTTTTGCCCGTGGGAGTATGACAGCCGCTCTGATTGAGTACAGTACACAGACGTACACGTATGCGCACATACGCAGTCCTGCCGTGTGTCTCGGCTCCCTTGGGAATGGTACATGTTCCCTACGGATTCCGACACACACGGCACGGAGACCCGTAGCAGCACAGCGAAGACTAATCAGGCAGAGCTGCCAACGGCCTGTCACAATACCACTAGCTACACCACAGGGAAAAAGAGAGCGAGGAAGCGGGGAAGAGAAGGAGGAAGAGCCGTGAGAACCAGACTGATGGACAGGTAGAGAGAGGGGAAGACAGCAGGAGTCCAACAGATAGAAAGACTGATATAGGATGACAGACAGGGGTGAGGGAGAGGTGACGGAGATGCCCACAGGGACAAGGGGAGAGACGGAGGAATGCTTCCAGATTCAGACGGTAGACCTAGTTGGGCCTGGTGGCTTACCTGCGGCTGATGATGAAGACTCCGATGAAGATGAGCAAGAGAATCACACTGCCGATCACAGACACCAACAGCACGGTGGAGTTAGCGCCATCTCCGATAATGGGAGAGGGAACTGAAAGGAAAAACAGCGATAAAAGTTAATCTCAAATGTATAATTCTCATTTAAAGCATCATATTAAACTCATCAGACATTTTGAATTGTTATAGAAAAGCCTGGTGAGGAACAAATCGTGTTTGAGTTGCTGGAATGACCTAAGCTCCAAAACATTCCACTCGTTACAGAGTTTACTTTAAAGTGCTTTTAAAAATACCAGCAACTTTGTAGTGAGCAAACAAAGAAACTATCGTAAAGAAAAGGAAAACATACACAAAGGCTATAATTATGTTACTTTAGAGAATAGTTTCCGGATGAATGGCTGATCCACCCTAAAACTCAACACGAGTCTCTAATTGTGGGAACAAAGACTTGCCATCGTCAGTTCAGTAACACGCACACGGAAACCTACCTGAATTGGTCATGAACTCAAAGGGGGCGCTGAAGTCTCCATAGCCAGCGGCGGTGCGGGCGCGCACATGAAACACGTAGGAGGTGAGCGGGCTCAAGCCTTTGATCTCGGCACTTCGGGACGAGGTCTTCATTATGCGATAGCTACGCTCGTTTTGATCCTGATTGGATGAGAGGAACAGGAAATGTTGAACCAACTTTTAGGATTGGTCATTAGGTTTGTTTTATTTGGAATCAAACCCTGATAAAACAAAACGGAAGAGGGATTTGTTTAATGTCTGACACAGAAACTACAGCCAGGCTTTTGTAGGGAAAACCGCAACCTTGTTGTACAAAAACAAGGTTGCCATCTTTGTTTTCGCTCGCTCTCTTGGGTGTAACCTGAATTTGCTTGTTCAAAATTCCCCTGTTTCATCACTAGATCCAAACCACTTAAACGATGTCGAGTTTGAACCAAAACAAGCAAAGGAACTAAGTTTAATTGGTTTTTTTTTTACCCAATGTCCCCTAATGTTTGGCTTGTAATTGTTGGATCACAAAACAAAAACCTTTGTGTCTTCGTCTTGTGTGTGTGTGTCAGTGTGTGTTTGCAATGGAAAATCTCAGAGTGTAAGGGAAAAGAATCTGACCACTGCTGCAATCTGTAATCAGTCAGCCAGAGGAACACACAGCGGGAGCAGAGAGAGGAGAATGCTGTTATCCTCTCTCTATCCCAATGGCCCGTACGCTCCACCCTAGATCTGTCCATCGACCTCATACTGTTTCGACCCGCCGGTTCACCAGACTCCTGCTGCGAGTGTGAGTGAGTATGGTCTGGCAGTGAACTAAAATGCAGCTCTCTGGTTTTGATGTACCTGACAGCATACGGTTCATGTTAAGGACTTAAGTGAAGGCTTCACCTGATTGCTACATCTTAATCTGTGGCTTCAAAGAAGCATCTCTCGCATTTTTAGTTCCTTACGAGTAAGTGATGTCATTAGACCTAATCCTAAACAACATTTTCCAAAGTACATCCCTCATCCCATGCCGTCAGAATGAGGAACCTCATGAAACACATGCAAAATTGAATGTTTCCAACCAGCATGGTTCTTCTGGTGAAGCAGGTTGACCAAGCTGGTTAGAAGCCTCATGGGGCTGCACGCCCATATCCATAACACAACATATGCTGGTGACCAGCATTGCTAGGCTTTTCAACATGGAAACTCTCTTCAGGGCAAAATTTTGGAGACTGCTTTCCCATGAATCTTCTCACCTTCTCGTAGTACTTGACCTCGTACTCAAGAATGACTCCGTTGGGTCTCTCAGGCTGTTGCCATGCCAAAGACACAGCGTGTCTGGTGATGTCCTTGGCCTGGATGGTGGTAACTGGAGAGGGAGCTGGAGGAGGAGAAAAACACAAAGAGAAAAAGCTTAGGATTGCTGGGAGAACCTCAACCGCCCATCTGTTTCAAAGAAACATAAACATGTTAGAGCCATAAAGCAATGAGGAGGCATGATATTGGAGATATTTGTGTTGTCATACTGAGAGAACCTGAAAAACAACTAAACGCTGGAAGCTACACAGGTTAGCATCTGAAAAATGTAGTGATTACAGCTTCCCAGAATAACGTTGAATCACCAAAGGGAAGTGCCCATTATATCATCATTCCGGATCCACTATGAGAATCACTCAGGTGCTTCTGATTCTTTTCTTTCTTTTATAATTCCACTTTGCTACTACAGAAGGTCCATTGATGCAGTTATCTAGGGAGCACACGCTTATCTAATAATCTTTCACGTTTTATCAATGACACTCTACAGTTGCCAAAATGGAAGCCAGACCATGAAATAATCCTGGCTCAATTCCTCAGTGCAGATGAAAATTATAATTATAAACAGATCAGTGTTTAATATTTATATTAGCTTGATTTTTATATTTCTAACTTGTTGCCATGCAGTTCCATAGCTTTTCTGAACGGCGGCTAGAAATAGCAAAAATATTAATACTGATATGGCCTTTAGCAAGCACCAATAGGTGCCTAAGTGCTTCAATAGGGCAATGTCTGCTCAGAGCCCCGATATATGGGGTTATAAAAGCTAAGAACAGACGGTCAGGAGAGAAGGTCTGTTTGAAGAGTGTACAGACAGGTGTGATGGCTATTACAATCAGAGTTCACCAAGACAATGATGGTGAGAAAGACTCTTGGAAGACCCCACTCCTGGGGGCCCTACATGCAAAATCCCCAAAGCCAGACAAAAAGGCACTTCCTGTCTCACGCTTTCTCAAGAACCCGAAATTAAACACCTTGTAAAAGTTAATAGTCCACTCAGCGCAAACAAATGTGAGCAGCCAACAAATGCACATATGTGCAATTTGACCCGACACGCAGTTTAATGTCATAAAAATCCATTCTGACAGACACAGACAAGGAGTAATTAGAAATTTCTCTGCGGTGATATAAGACAGAGCACTTTCACAGACGGAAAGCTGATTAGCAACTTGATGACTGTGTTCTGTATCAGACTGTGGTGACAAATTCAACACATCAGCCTGTGACCAGATCACATGACGAAATCATCCTGGTATTTAATGAAGTCATAATAGTGGGAATATCATGTTTAACAATAATTTGTGAACATAAACCACACACTTACCCGCTTGGTTGGTGGTAACCGTCACAGACACTGCCTGTTCTGGTCCGGGACTCTGTTTGGAGACCCCATTGACTGCCCAGATCTCAAATGTGTAGTTGGTGTGAGCCTGCAGGTCATTTATAGACACCCTGGTGGTGCGCAGGCCCAGCTGCTGAGGGGAAAAATGAATGCCGTTGCCGCAGGGCTGACAGCGCTGACCGTCAGAACTGCACCGCTTGCATATGACGTTGTAAGCGAGGTCCTGCCTTCCGCCGGAAGATGCTGGAGCAGTCCACTCCAGATTCACCGAGGTCTCGTTCACATTGGAAATAAGGTGCTGAGGAGCAGATGGGGGCTCTACGAAAACAATTTTGGAAAAAGAAACAGTTTAGAAACACTATGACAAAATATGCACATGATTTATGTTTCATTTCCGCTACAGTGATGTCTAGAAGTTTTGGAACAAACAAAACAGGATTATGACTGTGGCAGAGATTGATCTCAAAATACACCCTTGGCAAGGGAATCTTCAATGGCAAACAAATACACACCCGCACACACATACACACCGCCATTTATTGCCACTGCAGGCAGATGATGTTACAGCCTATGACGGATACAAGTCTTGTTTGTGTGCTTTTGTGTATTTGTGTACATTTGCGCTGTTTTTCTCCATGGTGTTTTCGTAAACCAGGCACTGCTGAATTTAAAGATAATTACATTTATGACAAACCAGCACCACAGGCGACGCGGCGCTAGCTGCGCAAAAAGGAAATACACTCAACCCGCGAGAGAGTGAGAGAAAGAGAGACAGAATGATTACATCTCCATAATTGAGCAACTTGCTGATAGGGATCTCATAAATGCTAATTTGGTCGCCCTCGTTGCCATTTCTGGTATAGCAATGACGTTCTCATCATAAATATGGTTCTCGAAATCAGCAATCCCAGGCTGTCTTTCTCACAAAGCTTGCCCAGGGGAACATTTTATTGCTCGGAGGTTGCTCAGGAGACTTAATTGAGTTCTCGGTTAGGTTATATTAAAGTATGAACTTGAATATAGATGTTTGTCCTAAAATTCCTGAGGAGAAATAAACAGAAAGAAGTGACTTAATTGTTAAGGGGGTGCAGTAGTTTAGTCAGAAAGTTTTTGGATTTCATCAAAAATATCTTAATTTGTGTTCTGAAGATGAACGAAGATCTTACGGGTTTGGAACGACATGAGGGTGAGTAATTAATGACACAATTTTATTTTTTTTTTTTTTGGTGAACTATCCCTTATACATTATAGTGTTTCTATAATTTTACAGAGCAGATCATTTGTGAAAACTGAAAGAAACATGTTTAAATTCAGATTGAAATGTCAAATCTTGACAGCCTGAGCTTGATCTGTTCTGAAACTCTTGGATTTGAGATTTTTAGAGTCTTTATTATCATTATGAAATCTGACAAGCAATCGATATCCACTTTATTTTTAAATGCGGAAGCAGGTTATTCCTGCAAATGTGCAAGACTTCTGATTCATTATGTTACAAACTAGTGTGTTTATGATTATGATAATTAAAATAACAACAAATACCAATTTGCAATAACAAGAAGCTTAACTGTTCAGGAAACCTAGCACATTTGAAATTTAGAAACGCTCTTACGTATTAAAAAAAAAAGGTTCCACATGGGTCACATTTGAATCACATTGCTGTAATGAAGAAGCAAATTAAATTCTAACCCTGAAGCATGTCTCCTCATCTCCTATTGGCCAGACAAGCAGGTAGTCTCGCTTCCAAATCACACAACTGATTAAGCCAAAGTTGGCATATTTAGTTTGTACTTTGTAAAAATGACTCACTTTACTTTTTTAAAGGATTTCATTTGAGATTCCTATGTGTGGTCTCAACTACCACATGCCCAACATCAAACTCGATGAGTGACGAGGACAAACATTTAAACAGGATGTGTCTCATTATCCCTCTTTGAGGTCTCCCCATATGGCAAAAGCCATTTACAAATATCTCCATATCCTCCAAATCATTAAAACTCTTCAAACACATATCTGACCTAGGTCTGGATTAGATTGAATTCCTCCTGGCTGAGCTTTAAGTGTAAATGGTCTTTAAACTCTGTTTAACCTGTATTAAGTATGTGGCTGCTGTACCCATCCGGCAGACCGGGGTGAACCGAGCACGCTCCCACGGTGGCTCGGTGCCACACGCTCCGTGATTGACAGGAGCTGATTAAGTCGACTGGCTTCGCTGCATTTTAATACGATAAGGTGAGAGAGAGAGGCTCGGCTCGGCAAGCGTAATGGGGTCGTTTCTCGCGCACCTCTTCGTTGTCTGTCTCCCCACTTTCTCGCATTCTGCTTTTTTCCCCTCCCTTGCTACCTAGCGGCTTATTATCTCGTTTCTTTGCGTGCGCCTTTAGCGAATTGGCTGTTGAGTATGTGACGGGTGCTTCTGGGTGAACGACAGACGGCGATATGAAAGAGAGCTCCAATTAAAGAGGCTAGAGAAAGCGAGAAAGACAATCCGATACGTAAAATGCACGTCCAGGCGGCCGATAGGTGCATGAGAGCCCTTTCCCCCCACCTGCCACCCCTGATCATTCAGATCTGGAAAACCCATTAAACCTGACACCGTGAACACATCTGGCCTGGGTGCCTCTTTGCCCTTTTCTCAGAGATATTTAATAAATATATCACGTAATGCTTTTCTGATCACCCCGACTTGGCGTGTGTGTCTGCAAAAACCTGAGTGATTCGTATGTGAGAAAAACCGTGTCATGAACGACTTGACGTGTGTGTTCGTTTTTTACGATTAACCCTGTCGTATTGGCTCAGAGCTGTGGTGCGTTGACTGCCGGAGCTACAGTGCAGGTCTCTATTTAACAGGCAGAACACTGTTATCAAGTCTATTACTCACCTCAGGGTCTGACACACATATCTGTCTTTACTCATCATGACAGGCTCCTCCCAACTCACTGCTACACACACATTTTCAGGCAGTCACGAAACTTTTTGATTAGGCAACGCAGGAATAAAAGACTCAAAATAACATCCGCTGCAATTAAACATCCAATAATTTGTCACTGTCAAACACTTTTTTTTGTTTTTAACTTCGCAAGCCTTTAGGAAAACAGCTCCACTGGTGTGTGAAGTGAACAGCTGCAGTCTAATACAAGTCCAGGCGGTGCTGGTTCTCCTGAGTGATATGTGCTTCCTCAGATCAAAATCCCTGACCTGGTCTAATGATTACTCATGTCCACTGTGGTTTGTTTACGTCTGTGTTTTTAGTCTCACGCACCCAGACTTTTGACTACAAGCATAATCTAGTCCACACTGGAGCTTATTATATAAATACTACTGTTTTTACAGTATTTTTTTAATCAAATGATTGCAGCCTTGGTGAGTGTAAGTATGGAAGCCCATTTTTCTGTCACTGAATAAAAAAATTTAAAACGGTAATTGCAACTTCTTATCTCACAATTCTGACTTTTTTTCTCAAAACTGAGTTTACATCTCACAATTCGGACTTTTTTCTTAGAATTGCATGATCCAAACTTGCAATTCGGACTTTTTTCTTCAGAATTGTGAGATATATAATCTATATATAATCTATAGATATATAATATAAGATATATATAAAGTCAAAACTGCAAGATATAAACTCACAATTTTTGAGAAATGAGATCAGAATTCCAAACTCGCAATTCTGACTTTTTTCTCAGAACTGCGATATAAACGCACAACTGCAAGTTTTAACGTCTGAATTGTAAGACATAAAGTCACAATTCTGAGAAATGAAGTCAGAATTCCAAGATATAAACTCTTAATTCTGACTTTTTTTCTCAGAATTGTGATATAGTCAGAATTGTAGGTTTAATTGTAGGTTTATAGCCATTTTTTTTTCTCAGAACTGTATGATATAAACTCGCAACTGCAAGTTTTAACATCAGAATTGCAAGATATAAACTCACAACTCTGATTTTTTTTTTCTCAAATTTGTGATATAAACTCATAATTCTGAGAAATTAAGTCAGAATTGCAAGTTTATACCTCTTTTTTCTATGAAATGCGTGATATAAACTCACAACTGTGAGTTATCAGAATTGCAAGATATAAATTCTCAGAATTGTGATATAAACTCACAATTGTGAGTTATAATGTCAGAATAGCAGAATATAAACTCACAATTCTGAGAAATTAAGTCAGAATTGCAAGTTTATACCTCTTTTTTCTATGAACAGCATGATATAAACTCACAACTGCGAGTTATAAAGTGAGAATTGCAAGATATAAACTCACAATTTAGATTTTTTTCTCAGAATTGTGAGACAAAAACTTGCAATTCTGATGTTTTTTCTGCTCAAATACGAGTTTGTATCTCTTCTGACTTTTTTCTTGCAATTCCAAAGTAAAGTCCAATTCTGAGGGGGGGGAAGGACTCATGTTCTCAGAATTGTGAGTTTATATCTCACAATTCTGACTTAATAACTATGCAATTTATAAACTCGCAATTCTGAGAAAAAGTTTATATCTTGCAATTCTGAGAAAAAAAGTCAGAATTCTCAAATAAAAAGTCTCAATTACCTTTTTACATTTTTATTCAGTGGCGGAAATGGGCTTCCATAGCATAAGAGATTTCTTTCAAAAATATTTTAAAAATCGTACCAAACATCTGAATAGTAGTATCATTTGTTCTCGAAGTTGTACACATGCTCCAAAAACCAAAGGTCATGCACAAAGTGCATATTAATCCATGGAGTCAGTGTGAACCCAGACAAAGTGTGTAAAAGTGAAATACACTTACGTGTGCATGGCATAGAAGCAGGGTCTGTCTCAGACCTGAAGAAGCCTTTGTCACAGGCACAGGAAGTGGATCCCTCCCTAATGGAGTAACTGTGCAGGGGACACTTAGAGCAGCTGTCGTCTGTAGCCAGCGCTCTGTAGTAACCGATCTTACAGGCTGTGAGGAGAAAGAAAGTGAGAGAAAATTGAGACATTAATGATCATGAACTATTTAACATATATTGCTACAGTAGGTCATCATTTCGAGATAGAACTCTTACTCTTTCACCTCCGGCTATCATAACGACACTCTGTGTGTGAATGTTTATGTGAAACACACTGTAAGGGAGTGGTGTGGAATGTCTGAATGACAGACAGCAGTGCACGGCTTTATGACACTCTAATGAAGAGAGGAAGTGATACTAGAGGAATGCACTGTCATTAATCCCAACACCCAAGCCAAGCCCTTTCTCTCTCTCCCTCTCAGCATTTGTTCTCTAGCTCTGTTTTCTCTTTCATTCTCTTTTCAAGTTTGTCCACTTTTATTTCTCACCCATTTCTGTCCTCCCTCCAGCTTTATTCTTTTCTTCCTTTGTTTGTTTGTCATTCTACTTCCTTCTTTCTTTTTCTGTTGCTCCTTCTAATATGCCACACACACACACAGACACAGCATAATTTCCTATTTACGGTGACAGAGACAAAGGAATGCTTTGAGGTCTTTTATTGACTTTTTTTTTTCAACAAAGCCATCGATACCCGCACAAGTACAGATAGCATTTGAACATGAATAAAGCCGCTATTTATGACATTTATCTAAGAGTTTATTGATCTGTAGATAGTATACAGATGTTTTTCCCTAAAAGGCCCTATCAATATAAACGCTCCACATGAAATATCACAAATCATAATAATGCTCTTAGCGATAATCATACATGCTCTTAGCAAAGCATTATGGGAAAGAAACACAAGGCTTTCATATGACAAATAGGACAAACAAGCTTTCGTGTGTCGAGAGGACGGCCCTTAAAGGGCGGTCACACTGGGCTTTGTGTGCCATTCACTTACATTCATATGAATGCGAACAAACATGAGGAATATTTGTCTTTCACTGCCTACAAAAGTTTGGGTTTGGTGAACTGGTGACCTGGCAAGTTCGAAAAGCAAAAAGCCGTTAGACCAACAGAAGATATAGACGTCACAGACTGGACGCTTGGATGAAAATCAAACATTGGAGAAATTCTCATTTTAGTGGTTTTGCATCTATACAAGTATGAAAGAAAGCAAACTTCAATTAAGACGACACTCTTTACAATGAATTTAGGCATTGAAAATAAAATGATATACTTATAACGTGATTACGTAATGAAGTCGTAGACGTGCATTGCAGAGCTTTTGTTTACATTTTTTTTATTTGCTAGATAACAACCATATTTCTCAGATGGGATCGTGTAGAGCAGTGGTTTTCAGTCCTGGTCCTGGGGACCCACTGTCCCCATTTTGTGTTTCCCTTATTTAACACACCTGATTCAGATCATCAGCTCATTATGAGAGAGATCCATGAACTGAGTGTGTCAGATAAGGAAGACATACAAAATGTGCAGAGCATTGGGTCCCCAGGACCAGGATTGGAAACCACTGGTGAAGAGGCCTTTGAAGCTGCATTGAATCTGTAATTTGGACCTTCAACCTTGGCTCCCACTGAAGTCCACTATATGGAGAAAAATCCTGAAATGTTTTCCTCAAAAACCTTAATTTCTTTTCAGCTGAAGAAAGAAAGACATCAACATCTTAGATGACACAAGGATGAGTAAATTATCAGGAAGTTTTCATTCAGAAGTGAACTAATCCTTAAAAATCTAGTGTGACTGCCCATTACACTGCTCCTAAACAGCAATATAGCAAGAGTGAAATATCACTAATCTAAAATACAGATACATATTAAATGTAAAATACGTTCTGATTGTTTGTGATATCGCTACTTCACACAGTACCACTTCAGGTGAGGACTGAAAAGATCTCTGCTTTCCACAAATATAAAGTACAGACAAGATGCAGGAGGTCAAGACACACTGTACTTCAAACAAGTGTCCTCATCATCACCATCACTCTCTGCCTCATTCTCTCTTATTTTCTCTCTTTGCTGGCCAATTCTTTTAATCTCACATAAGTGTCAGGAACCCTGGGGCCGCATTAGCGCTCGCCCCCGGGAATCACCACCTTCCACTCTCCTCCATTTCTCCGTTTCATCTTTCCCTCCATCACAATCTTCCCAGGGGCCAATCACTCCCAATCAGCCGCAACAGCACGCTTGATCAGAGGAGGGAGTTAACGTACATCTACTGAGAGGAGATTAACACAGTTTTGTCATCTTCTAAACGAGATCTATAAAACAACAGTAGGGGGTGAGGGATGGAAAGACAGGACGAGCTCAGGGGAGAAGAGATGCGGACCTGGGTCGCGACCTCCGCTGGACGGAGTGCTTTGTTGCCATGCGTTGGAGGGGAATGATGGGAATTAGAGCTGGAGGTTTCATCTGATCAGCTTTAGCTCATATTAACACCGGCTGCTGGACAGAGTTAATTGAAGAGGATTCTTGGGAAGCTTAAAACCACGGTATAATACTGGAGGTGTGTTCGAGAGATCAAGAGACCTTGGGTGCAAGAGCTTGTTTATAACCGATTGCACTCGTTGACTTGTAGCACTTTTCTCAAGCACTTAGGATATCTAACACCCTCCACCTGCTTAAGGGCCCGAGTGTTTTCTCAGTCCCAGACCCTTACGGAAGACGACCAGCTGTCCCCTCCCTTCCTAAGTCCTCCATCCTAGGTCCCTCATGAGACCCCTAACAGCTCCTGGTTTCAATTCCACACACAGCTCTCATCCCCCTCCTACAGATCTGACCTTTCCACTCTCTCTCCATGAAGCCTATGACCACTGAGCTGGACAATGGCAGGACAATCACGGTCTTATTGTCCACTCCGGTGGACGATTGAAGAGATGAGCTTACTGCCTGTGACATAATAGGGTCGTAATTACCAGCCCATGCCCCAATATTCAGGGTCAGCGCTCTCGTCCCACCGTCCCAATACCGTCTCAATGAAGACACCATCTCAGAATGAGCTTTGAATGCTTTCTATGGGCTTTAGACCTTTAAAAACAGTCACCTGTTGTCCTGCACAGAAAGACAAAATGCAGGGTGGAGTTGAGGACAAAAGCAGATCGGGGTATTGTGTTGGGAAGCGAATGAATTATGGAATACTACAAGGTATGTGTGGCGGTTTATGAGCATTGAAAAATGTTCCACATGGGACAAAAGGACTTCAATTAGACGGATGTAATCCGAGGACGGTCGTTTGGACTCGTAAAGAGGTCTGATGATACTTGCGTCAACATCGGTAGTTTCTATTCAGACGATCGCAAATAAATAAATAGCGGACAAAGAGGCAAAACTGCAGGAAAAATAAAGAGAAATGTGAGGAGAAGTGGAAAGAAAAGAAAGAGAGAGGTGGACAGGAAAATGAGAGGGAATGGAGCTTCAGCACTGGGTGGTCTTCAGAGTGTGTGTGTCCTCTCGGAAATTCAACACTGACTTAACTCTGCCAGGTTATTATTTCTCTCCTCACACACACGAGTGAAGTGAGACTCTTTCTGTCTATATCGCTTTCTATTTCTGCCCATTTTTTTTCTCTATCACATCCTCTCTTAATTAACGTAAGCAAAATTTAATTCATACAAAAAATAAATAAATAATAATAATAATAACAATGTAAAAACAATTTGTGAATAAAGTTTCACTTCAGGGGAGACTGGAGAAAAATAGAAATGGAAAAAATGGGGAACTAGGAATTTGTGCTTTCATAGCGGTTTACGTGTAGATCTTAAATAATATTTTTTATACATTTTGGTGCATTACATTTGTTTATATCCAACATTTTTTTAACATTATCCCATAATTGCATTAAAAATATGGTGAAGTCCAGAAATGCCACTGAGAAACTGATTAGAAATTGAGCATACTAGACAATTTGGCTGCTTCTCTAAAAAAGAAGAAAAAAGAAAGTCTCTTTCACACACACACACACACACACACACATCCACCCACATACACACACAGACCCACTTGCCGAAGGCAGTGAAAGTAAAGTCAAGACCTGTGGGTTTGCGTGAGCTAATGGCTAACATATTTATGACACTTTTATGATGCTGGCTTATCTCTGAAGCCGCTGCTCAGGAGGATCAACTGCGGCTAATCCACCTCACACACACACACACACACACACACATTCACGTTATCTCATGAATTACCAGGTCAGAATATCAGGGACTTTTCATGACATTTATGTAGTTTATAGCCTTTTATGCAGTTCTTTGCTTCTCCTTGTCAGTTCAAAGGCTTGTTATTTTAATTTTAACATTATATATCCAGTTGAGGTTAAAAGTTTGCAGTGCTGTTCAAAATGTTCATTGTTTTACCAAAATAAAAGGGATCATACAAAATGCATGTTATTGTTTATTTAGTGCTGACCTGAATAAGATATTTCACATAAAAGATGATGCATTAAGAGCTGGGGGTGAAAACTTTTGTCTTCTGGGAAACATTTTCTGTAGCCTTTGAAGGGCAGCACTAAATGAAAAAATATAATATTTAGGCAATCCATTCTGTTCAACAGTTTTCACCTTATTGCATGGTTTTTCCTTCTGTAACATCAGTGAGCATTTGAACCTTCTGTAATAGTTGCATATGAGTTCCTCAGTTGTCCTCAGAGTGAAAAGATCAATCCCAAAATCATACAGTCATTGTTGGAACAGGTCCAAATACACAAAAATGCATAAAAACCACAGAATTTGTGATGCCTGAAGGATTTTTCTGAAGAACAGCGGGAAGTTTAACTGTTCAGGACAAACAAGGGACTCATGAACAACTATCACTAAACAAAAAAACACAGCTGTGGATCATTCAGGTAACAACACAGTATTAAGAATTATTATTTTCTCTTGTTGACAATATGTAAACATCTTTTATGTGAAATATCTTATTCAGGTCAGTACTAATAAACAGTAACATGCATTTTGTATGATCCCTCTTATTTTGGTCAAATAATTGACACTTTTAATGATTCTGATGAACTGTATAGCCTGCTAAATATCAGATAACATCTACTTTTATTGATATATTCTTATTTAAATAAATGTTGCTCTTAAATGGTGTGCATAGACATTACTTCCACAAAATTCCCCACAAAGTTGTCTTTTCAAACACTGCTTTCTCTCTTATCTGATGCTATGCCTGAATGAGCTGAGAAAGAAGTACAGCGCAAAACAGACTGAGAAAAAGAAAGACGATTATCATCTCTGCCCTCCAGCACGAACACACCAATTCCCTCATTGATCGGTTCCCGCCTTCTTCTGCTTATTAATTACATCTGCAGTGACTGATATACCTTGATCCACTCACTGCATGCAAACATTCCTCATCGCCGCAGTGCGCGTGTGTGAGATGATGCCGTGATTGATGTGGCTCTAGCCCCTGAGAAGCTCGTTTGTCAGCGAGGGGCCAAGCTGCGTCAAAGCTTACTGGCTTTAATCTCCATATATTCGCCTAGGTTTTATTTATCGCTCTTCTGTCTGTCTCCACTTCAGCGTACCCTTCCCTTGCCCTCTCTCGCTCTCTGATCCCCACCAACCTGTCAAAAGTTTCCTCAAACTTTTCTAAAGACAGTCCCAAGGTCTTACCGAAGTAAGGTATGGAGATACAGCTAGAGGCGAACGTACACAAAGGACGCGTGTTAACCTTTATGTGCGAGAGCTCCGCTCTGAGGTAAATTATTACGTGGCCATCTGCTGTACAGAAGTGTGTGTGTGTTGCTGTGTTTTATACAGAGAGCTGCGTAAAGCTTTTGAAGGAAAGGCAGAAGGGGGCAAAGCAGCACAGACAACAACTCCAGGGTAGGTCTTTCTGAATCATATCAAGATCCCAGCCAGAGGTTCGGATCTGATAGACAGGAACTCCACCTACACACACACTCACGGCATTTCAGGAAGTTCTTTATGAAGGGTTGGCTCAGCCAGGTGACAAGAAAACACTCTTTTCTCCGCTCAGTCCGCTGAGGGGGTAGGGACAGTGCGGCAGCAGGGATGTGGAGGTGAAGTCTCTCTGAAATGCAGCTCATTGTCTTGTCTACTGTCCTCTGAGGGGAGCAGGCAGCTGAGAGAGGCAGGGGGCCAAACGTCTCACATTCCTAACAATTCCTGCATAGCAAACAAGGAGGAGCTGCCTTGCAATGTGTGTGTATGCAAAAGCAAGGTTCATCTGACAGATGCAAATTCACTCATTACTCACCCTCATGTCACTAAAACATGTAGGGTTAGATATCTACAAATGCTATGTAGTAAAATGAGGTATATACCGAAATGTAAGCAATTGAACATGCAATTTGAACTAATAACTACTTAGTTCATTACATTTTTCAAATTGTTCAAAAATCCTTAAAAGATATAGTGTACTAGCCGTATGGCCTATTTTTATTTAACTGTTGTTTCTAACACCTCATGCACTCTAAAAACAACCCAGCGCTGGGTGAAATATGGAAAAACTCAGCGATTTGGTTATACTGACCCAGCCGTTGGGTTAAATGTTTAACCCAACCTTCTGGGTAGTTTTAACTCAACTATTGCTTAAAAATTATTGTATTTCTTGCTTAAAATGAACCCAAAATAGGTTGGAAATTAACATTTATTAATATGTTCAATTAATTAAAATGTAATAATAGGTTGAATAAATTATAATTAAATAATAATAAACCATTTTTAAATTGTTTATTAATAAATGTTCACTTTTGATTATTACTGATGCCTCTTGTTACTGATTTTTTTTTTTATTTGGGTTAATTTTAAGCCAGCCATACAGTAATTTTTAAGCAATAGCTGAGTTAAATTAAACTTCCCAGAACAAACAAAGGTCAAAAACAACCCAGTTGCTGGGTTTGTCCATATTTCACCCAGCCCATTTTTTTAGAGTGTGGTATTTTGTACCTTGGTGTGCAATGTAATACCATGGTACTGGAATTTATGGACCATGCTATTTTCATGCAGTGATATTTTAGTATTACTTAATATATTATTATAGTGTTTATTATAATATAATTATAGTATTTATATATTTTCAGTTTTCTTTCATTTTATCAGTCATTTTGTCATTGTTATTTTTATGGAGGTATTTATTTATTTATTTATTTATTTAGTTTTGTACAAAAAAAAAGTACTGTGGTGGAACTATTTTACAGTGATGGCATCAGAAGGTAATACTATGGTACTTTTATGGTAAAATTTACTATGGTACTGAAATGGAATTGACATGATACTCTGTGGTACTTCAAAAAAATGACAAAATAACATGGCAGTAGCATAGTATTTTTCTTTAAGAGCACAGCGTATCAAGATACTTCCAAAAATATGGTACCACTAAGGTAAAAGCTCAAAAACCATGGTAGTATCACTTTACGTCCCAGTTCCAGAAAGCTTCTCCTCACTTGTACAATCTCCTTGACTTTATTCAGGTTTCTCTCACTCTCACTTTCTCGGTCTCTTGTTCTTTTTTTCATCACTTTTCACTTTTTTCTCTGTTTGTGTCTTTTTCCACTACTCACTCGTGGTCATAATTGCCTCGCTCCAGAGGGCGCAGAATCATTGTCCCCTCAATGCAAAGCCAACATTTTTCCCCTCACTCCAAACGCCTTGGCCTGCAATTGCTTTTCTGGCACTCCATAAACCACCCCCTTCAGCCCTGTCTGTCTCTTTCAACACATCTCACAGGCAGGATTACTCTTACAATCATTAGCAAATAGCACTCGCTTTAAGCAGGCTTGGCAATGGGCTCTCTCTGGACCGCTATATTAAATTCTGCAGAAGGGGTCGGGCCGGTGCATTCGGCATGAACCCTGGCTAAGTGGTGCTCACTTGAAGAGCTGATGCTGCCGAGAACGGGTCGTGTCCCGTCCACTTGTTTTGTTCAGCGGCCAGACCGCAGAGACTGCAAAGGGCTACTCTCAACTGGGCCGCAGCCAGTAGCGACGGGACGTGCTTTGACAGCTCATGGTGGAGACAAAAAGAAATTATCCAAGACAAACCGAAAATACGAACTACGGTTTAGCTGTGGTGCTCATGTGGAAAACGCAAGTTTGAGTTCTGCTCCTGGTAATGCTTAAGGTCTGTAATTTATAGGTTTTCCAGACAGCACCTACGCTAAGGCTGGTGAACATGGACAAATGAAGGGAAGGTCTGTACGGTGCTGGTTGATGCCAGAAAGGGTCGTGGCCTCTGGGTAGAGATATAGCGAGAGGGAGAGAGATAGAGAATGAGAGGGAAAAAGAGAGATAGAAAAAGGCCCTTATTGATTCTAGGAGCTTTTGACATGCTAATGTTCTCGCTGTCGGCTTCAGTCCCCCACCTCCTCTTAGCCAAGGGCCTTCAAAGGGAGGCTGCCACACAAAGACAGGGAGAATGCACTGTGCTGCCCGCTGAATGGACGCTCTCGCTTAGCGAGCAATCTGTGCCTTAAAAAAACTACCAAGAACAGCTCATGACATGGAGAACATTGCAGTGGAGAAACAGGCAGACTCTGTAAATCTCAAACGGAATGGATAAAATCTAACGGGTTGATTACATGCATCAAATCAGAGCCAAAGAAAGCAGTAACAACTTACAGTGAAAATAAGCAACATTAAGACCAGAATTTTTCTTTTTCCTCCTCTCGAGTGAGCCAAAATTCGACACTGCGTAAGAATTCCTCAGACATACTCAATGCACATGCAAAGGGCTATGGGTTGTGGTTACTATGAGTACGTGGCCACAAGCTCAGAGGTGTGTGCGGACGAGGTGGTGAGCGAGCATGAAACGTTTCTGGGTTCTCGGATTAATGTCCAGGAGAGGATATTAAAGGGTAAATGTGTCAACACCACAGCAACGATGAGTGAATTACACTTCACAATACTACTGCTTTGCTTTCAGTCACATGTTTTAGTTTTTGAGGGTTGAGGAGTGCAGATATAAATAAGAGAAATGCATGTGTGGTTAGATTGCAAAAGTCTATGTGTAAACACACACAAATGCACTGGGAGTCTGTTGAGAGTAACATACTCAGCTTATTTAAGTAAGCCACATGTGTTAGAGGCCCACAACATTGTAATCCTGTTTAAGGTCGTTCACAAGCCAAGAGGAGTGTGTGTATGTGTGTGTGTGTGTGTGTGTGTGTGTGCTAATTATAAAATGCATGAGTTTGGTTCCTTCCTAGCTGATCGGTTTAAACGTTGTGGTTTAATAACTCCAGAAGAAATCTTCTACTGGAGTGGGTGTTATGTTGTATGCTGCATAAATGAAAAGTCGATTTATCTGCATGAAAAAAGGAAACTCTCAGGTTACACGCTTCTTTCTAGTGAATGCTTCTAGTGAAAAATAAACTGTTTTCATCTCGTATCACCTGCTCTGAGCATGACAGAACATTAGTATCATTACTGTGCAATGCTGAGGAAGCCGTCTGAAACGTTATCTTGTAGAGCTGCAAGTTCCTCGTGAATTAAAAGAGATCAAGCAACCCTTAAAAAAAGAGAGAGAGAAAAGTAGCTACACTGAAGCTATTAAAAAAAATATCCTTATATTTTTTAAATTATATTATATTTTTAGGTAAAAGCTTTAGAATTAAAAATCAGTGTAAAATAATAATAATAATTACTGATAATAATGTAAAAATAATAATAATATGTGTCTCTGGACCACAAAACCAGTCTTAGGTAGCATGGGTATATTTGTAGCAATAGCCAAAAATACATTGTATGGGTCAAAATTATAAATTTTTCTTTTATGCCAGAAATCATTAGGATATTAAGTAAAGATCATGTTCCATGAAGATACTTTATAAATTTCCTACTGTAAATATATCAAAACTTATTTTTTGATTAGTAACATGCATTGCAAAAAACTTCACTTGGACAAGGTGACAAATGTACAGATTATGAAGAAAAATTTGGTATTACCATGGTATGTTTTGAAGTACCTTGTAAATTATGATGACCAGATGCTGTTTTCTGGCTAAACCTGTGGTATGTAATTTCATAAAATTGACCAATATGAGTCCAGGGTCACATATACAAATAATAATAGATTAATTAGTTTAAAAAACAGCATTGTTTTGCTACAAAACAAGTAGTTGGCCATGAAGGGACTTTTCAAATTAATTAATGACCCTTTTTGTTTGTGTGTTTGAGAATTTCTTCCGTTTGCAATTCAATGTGACCAGCAAAGACCACCAATGTAGCATTTCATCAAGCTGAACTGCTACTTGTTAAAAAAAGTTACTGAAAAGCTTTTAAAAGCTACACTGTTTTGAAAACCGTAGAGCTACTGTCAAGCTAAAAATGTAGCCCAGCTGCTTTTTTCTCCTCAAGGACACTGAATTACTCTGTGATTTCACAGTTACATTTCAGCAACAAAAACTTCTAAGCATCAAGGTGTAGCTACATTTCAGTGTTACTATATAAGGCCCCCATGTATGTTTCGAAATTCCTTGGTGAGATTTACGTCTACAGAAGTGCTTGAGCAAATGCTCTTCATCTTCCACTCCCGCCTTTCCGTGTCTTTCTCTCAGCGCTAACAAAGACATAAAGTCAAAACTAATTGCGTTCAGTGACAAACCGAGTGGCTTTTTCCACAGCAGCTGGTCTGAGAGAGACCAATCCACTCTAACGAAAACCCCAGGAATGGAATAAACCCTCAAGTCTAATGGTGGGCATTAGATTCAGCCATGCTTCAACCCCTCCAAATAATTACCAGTATTAATGTGCATTGTGAAGTCGCCGCTCTGACCCCTCCGGGCTAATCACTAGTGTTGCCTTGCATTGTGGAAACAGGTTTGCCGACCCCCAAAATAATCCCATTACTAAGTCTGTCCTTTCTCCAGCTCCCGTTCTCATAGACACGCTCTCAGCTAATTGACATCTGTTAACTGACGTCCTATCTAGAAGTGCCGAGAGAGAATTTTGCGAAGAGCACTTCAGTCAGGAATCCCTGAGTATGCATGTTTGCGCAATGAAGAGTTCAAAAAGTGCTTTTGTGCGCATCTATGAATAACATTTCTTTCATTCGCATATTTACCTAAGTGAGAAAACACTGAGTCACTTCAGTTCCTGTCATTCAGAGTGCAGAGAAAAGGTTTGTCATTTAGTTCGAGTTGCTAGCAAGAAGATTAATTTGTGACATCAATCATCATGAATCAAACTATTCATATTAGGCCTTCATAAACACTTCATTAGTAGAAAAGAACAACTGCATTCATGGGCTCCATCTGGTGCGTTTGTACAGCGAAAATTTTGGCAGCGTCCAAATCAAATCCGAAGACAAAGACGCACAGCAGCCGCGCTGACTGTAAAGTTAACCGTGCCCCCCACGCATAAAACAGGTCGGCAGCTTCAACGACTCTTTCAGAGGAAAATGATGGCTCGGGCCTTCCTGTCTCCGACACAGGCTCAGGCCGACCTATGACCTTTTCTGGGTGGAATCCAACTTCATGTATGGAGCGGGAAAAGAAAGGAGTCAGGCATTAAACTGACGGGGAGGATCACATAAAGTAGCTGGGTTGGGCGCTCACATCCGCCGTTGATGGACATCTTGTCAAACGAACACAAACCTTTTGGCATAAAGCATGTGTGGAGAGCAGCGACTAAATGGATGCTGGGTTAATCAGGGAGAATGGGAGGACAGACCCTCAAGCAGAGTCAATAAGGCTCATCCACTCGAAAAGATAGTTACCCTGGCATGCGGACGCTGAGACAGCGCTGTCCACACCGCTGTACCGGTGATGCTAAAGGAGATCTGTGCTCAGCTCAGCGCTTCTGATCTAACAGATCCAGACCGCTGGTAATGAATGTGCGCCAGACGGCGTAATTAAAATATAATTAAACACCAGAGAGATGAGACTAGCTCTATCAGAATTTCTCAAAAGGGAGTGCGGGCTAGCTCGCATTAGCAAAAAAATGCTTAGCGTGGAGTTTCGACAGACTTTCTTGGGAAATGCTGTGAATTTATCAAGGACACTGGATAGTTTCTACTTAATCTGGGTATTTCAGACATTTGCCTTGCAAAGAAGTACACTGATGGTATCATACTATGGTACTTTGATATATACCATGGTATTGAACAGCTACCATTTGTGACCCTGGACCAAAAAACCAGTCTTAAGTTGCACGGGTATATTTGTAGCAATAGCCAGCAATACATTGTATGGGTCAAAATTATCAAACTTTTCTCAGAGGATATAAAGCCAAGATCAAGTTCCATTAAGATATTTTGTAAATTTCCTACCGTTAATATATCAAAACTTAATTTTTGATTAGTAATATGCATTGCTAAGAACTTCATTTGGACAACTTTAAAGGCGATTGTCTCAATGTTTTGATTTTTTTGCACCCTCAGATTTCAGGTTTTCAAATAGTTGTATCTCAGCCAAACATAACAAAAAGCATATTTATTCAGGTTTTAGATGTATAAATCTCAATTTTGACTGGTTTTGTGGTCAAGGTCACATTTAAACAAATGGGGACATTTCTGGAGACAGAACACAGACAATTTACAAAGTAAAACCAAGCACAAGGGTATTACCATGCTCCATTTTTATAAGCATTTCTTCATAATAATCTGTAGTGCAACTAGCATTAGCATGGGCACAAACCGTTTTGCTAGTTCACATGAGGGTGTAGTTTCAGCAGCCTTTGGCAATACAATATCCAGATTAAGAGAAGACATCCAGAAATGTTACCTTACAAAAATGGTATCAGAATACCATTATATTTAGCCAGAAAACAGCCTCTGGTCACCCTAATTTACAAGGTACTTTAAAACATACTATGGTAATACCACATTTGTCCTCATAATCTGTACATATGCCACCTCATCTCAGTCCTAAATTGTGACCCTGGACCACAAAACCACTCATAAAGGTCCATTTTTTTTAAATTGAGATTTATACATCATCTGAAAGCTTAATAAATAAGCTTGTCAACTGATGTAAGGTTGTTAGGACGACATTTAGCAGAGAGACACAACTATTTGTAAATCTGGATTCTTAGGGTGCAAAAAATAAAAATATTGAGAAAATTGCCTTAAAAGTTGTCCAAATTAGGCTCTAAGCAATGCATATTATTAATCAAAAATTAAGTTTTGATATATTTATGGTAGGAAATGTACAAAATATCTTAATGGAACATGATCTTTACTTAATATCCTAATGATTTTTTTGGCATAAAATAAAAATCAATAATTTTGAACAATACAATGTATTTTTGGCTATTGCTACAAATATACCTGACTGGTTTTGTGGTCCACTGATCACAATTAAGCTTAAAATAAGTTACAGAAATTACTATGATGCCATTCCATCAGAAGGTAATACCATGGTATTTTGAATGCTGTCATATCAAATTAAATATGAACGGACGGTAAAAAGAACATTTGTCACCTCATCTATGACCCAAACTTTATTAGCATGGATGCTAACAGTCTGGTAGGAGGGGGACAGTCACCTCCATCTCTCACCCTTCCAACCATTTCTGTCCTTCAGGCCGTTTTCCGCCCCCGGTGCATCCATCACAACATGACAACTGAAGGGCTGCGAGCTGTCAGGGGAGCTTCCGTATGGGAGCACCGGATGATGATAGACAGGAAGAGGTCAAGGAGAACAACACACACATGAGCAAGCAATTGCACACATACAGACAGCGAGAGAGCGACGCAGACAGACCGGAGCGTCTGAACTCCGAACGTCAGACTCGGCCGATTCAAAAGATTTGGATTTAATCACGCGAATCATATTATCCAAATGATTTCAAACGTATACAGCACGCTGCCATGATCACAGAGCGAAGAGGATGGACCCAACCTTCGCTCGCTCCAGCTGAAAGGACGAGCCGCATTGTCTTTGAGAGACAAGTTTGCTGGCTTTGCATTTCACGGACAAAATATGCAAATGACGTATTTGTTTGATATCAAAGGGCACCTCTCTCCATCTCTCTCTCTACCTCTCTTTCCCGGGACAGCTGACAGTCCATTCAGGGGACGATGGAGGGGCTCATAGGGGAGAACTGAGGAGGATCGTGACAGGAATCAACATATGTGCTTGCCATCAAAAGCAAAAAGGAAGTGATGAATATTCATAGGTGGGAGCATTTTGGCAGACGGCGACTATTGTTTAACAAAGAAAAGAGCAAAAACGACTCACAGCTGAGGATGATGAGTCTCATACACCTGCTCATAATTATGACAGCGATGAGATACACATGCAAGCTTTTTCTAATTAGGCGCACAAACAAGCACATACAGGTGCTGAGGTGCAAAGTTTACACGGGGAAAAAAAGCTGTACTTCAACAATAACGCATGAAACCCAGATCAATACCTCTCCTCAAGTACGCCAATTTGCTTAATGTGTGATTAAAGCTAAAATGTACTTTTGCTCGGTAAAGTCGATACAAACAGCATTCTCTCAGCTTACATACATAAATAATGTCTTGTCAAGCATTGTTTTCCTTCCAGTTACACAAGCCACTGTCTGTTCTGATTCAAAGAGCAGTGTTTCATATTATCACACCTTCCCATCATGCTCTAGTTTTCAAACCTTTTATGCTTTCTAATTACTTAAATATGCGTGAGCTGTTTTACATTAGCCCCCATTAAAAAATAATGTGGCTCCACTATGGTTGAATGATGTATCATATAGTAATATCACTTAATAAAAAGTATCATGGCACTGCCATAATGTGTTATTTGGACATTTACCATGGTAATACCATGGTATGACCTCCTATTGTGGTGGTACTACTGAGAAGCGGTGGCTTCACGGTAATTCACCCTGATGGCATATGTAAATCTCAGAGACGTCTATTTGACGTCTGAATTTATATCTGCAAGACGTGTTTTTTAGATTGTTTGTTTATCTACAATTCGTCTATAGGACGTTTCCTATCAGATGTCAAATAGACGTTTATTAGATGTCTTTAAGATTTTTATGATTTAGAATGTATGTAAAACTTACATCTTTCAGACGTCTGTCAGAATTTTGTACACAGCAGATGCTTTCCAGATCAAGTGATCTTTAACAGACATCTTGCAGACGTATGTGTGTGATTTGGGTATTTACTACGTTACTTCCAAGAATTCCACGATACTACTATGGTACATTTGTAAAATACTCTCTATCTACTATCTAATACTATCTACTACCCAGATAGCACACGTACGACTGCAAGATTTCTGTTAAAAATCACTTGATCTTGAAAGCATCTGCTGTGTACAAACATCTGACAGACATCTGTAAGATGTCAGTTTTGCATATATTCTAAATCATAAACATCTTAAAGACGTCTAATAGCTGTCTATTTGACATCTGATAGGAAACGTCCTATAGACGTATTGCAGATGAGCAAACAGATGTAAATGCAGACGTCAAAGCGATGTCTCCGTGATGTATGTGTGCTATCAGGGATGTTTACAAGATACTATCATGAGAGTATAATTTTGCAGTGATACCACAGTACTTTTTTGCTAGGGGCGTAAAGAGCTGAAAACTCACTTGAGTTGGTTGGATTTTTCTCATTGTCGTCGTGCTGTTTCACTAAACTATGTGTACATCTATAGTGTAGTGAAACACTGAGAGTGGGCTGTCATTCTCCATTGCAGCCTAGCACCTCAGCGGGCTTTTACACGTCTCCAGCTCGTCGGACGCCCACTAACAAGCGGAGATTTCCTCTCTGTCCTCACCTCCTACTCAACACAGCAGATGAGCAGTGAGAAAACAACAAACTCTTATAAAGAAGAAAAGACACCAAATCCTCTGGCCAAGTCTCGGCTCCATTCACCAACCGAACGGCGGCTGTTTTGTGGCCTTCTCTCGCTCTTCTGTTCTTGGACCTGTCCGTCTAGGCTGCAGCTGTCAAAATTTTGACGTCTTAATAAATCTCGGCCATGACCCCCGTCTCTCGGGGAGGAGAGGAAGATAAAGCCAAGGGTCACCCCTGACCCTGTCTAGTGTTCCTCCCCTCTCGCCCCCATCCCCGATCACGACATCCCAACAATTGGGGAGAGGCTCCCATTGAGGCCTTCTGGGGTATGGGGGCTTGTATCCCTTATCTTCAATGGGCTTTTTCACAAGGTCCTCGGGACGCCCCATTGAGAAAGTTCTCGCCCTCTTCTACACCCTCACATTGAAGGTGAACCTCTGCATCCCTCCCCTGGCCTGGGCTGCACACACGGACTTATTAAACTGACAGTGACTCGCATCTGCATGCTGGGAGAGAAAGCCACCTTTTGAACCCGTTTCAATGAGGAAACAACTGCCTGTTGCCTTGCTGAAGACAGCATTTGATGGCTTAATCAGCCATTGATGACAGGCCCAAGCTGAAATAAGATGTTATATAGAGAACTCTGGAAATTTGGCTACTAAATACTTTATGAATTGCGATTGGTTTTTATTGATCCTTGTTCACATTGACCAATATCAAAAATGTACCTGTTTGGAGACTTTTCCATTTATTTTAAGCACCAAAGCTCAACAGGATTTTTGTTCGTCAGTAGTTGTGACAATTTTATAAATATAAAATTGGCGATGCAGCACAGGCCTAAAAGAGCAACTAACTTGAAACCCTGGGCCAGCAGGCTATCGTTATATTTCAGTGCCCAGAAATTAAATAAGTTATCCTCTACATACCAGCTTTTGGTACTTGAAGGGTTTTTAATTGATGTGTGAATTGGGAAACAAAACCTGAACACTTCTGCCGATGCCAAACAACAGAAATATTAAAAACGGCCTTTTCCAAATATCTCAGAGTAATGAAATCATCATTGCAAGCCCTGAAGTGATTTAAGTAAAACGTTCCACCAAATGTCTGTGTGGAAACGCCGTTCCGCTCTCAGTAAATTACAGCCTCTTTCCTTCATTTCAACATATCTGAACGGCAAAAGAGAGCAGAGGGAGAGAGAAGGAAAGCTAAGGAGCGAGTGGGGAACCCGTCCGCTGCCAGCGAGCTCTGCTAATAAAAGAGAGGCCAAGAAAAACGGCCAGATCTTTGAGAATGGCCTTTCCCAGTGTACCCCGTTCAGCCACCCACACAAGCACATCCACAGAAAGAGATCGCCCGCGGTGAATGCCGGCTGCCCCCCTTGAGCCTGCAGGAGCCCTAAATTACAGCCCGTATTTGTCATGCAATTAGCCCGCTGAGATAGAGCTCATAAATAAAGGCCATTAGACTGGCCAGTCGGCCGTTTATCACCCTGCTCAAGCGATGACCCTCTTCTGGACCAGACAGAAAAGAAAGAAAGGGCGTGCTCAAACTGTCTACATGTCCTCTGGCTCTTCCTTTTTGCCTGCGCTGACCTCCGCATTACCCCAAACAGTATATCACGGCTTTTTCCGTGCCGTATGGCCTGACTGCGGACACTGGGAATCAAAGCCGGCATGGAGAAAGAGAAACGGCCCTCTGGTGACAGAAGCAATCTATCTGATCCTCTCCTTTTCTTCTTTTATCTCTCCTGCTCTTTCAGTGTTTTGCCAATCACGTCTATTCCCTTTAATGTGAACTGAGAACCATCGCACATGCTCTTGAGAGATACGAGAGCGAAAAGGGTATGAAAGCCTTGGCCCATGATCTAATTAAGCGGATTCTGCTCGTAAACCACACGGCTGTTGCTCCAACAAAATAATTAGCGCCAACGTTTCTCATGCACAAATCCACAGGGAGGTGTTTTGATATCAAACAGGGCGATTCATAATCATAACCAGACCTCTCGAACAGCAACGCTCGCTTAATCCACAGTGATCCGCCGAGCACCCAGCTGTCTACATCTGAGTAAACTCTCACATCCCTGAGGGGGAAAAGGTTCATCCAGGTCAGCTTCTCTTATAATGATCTCATCTTAAATTATAGAATATATCGCTGATGGGCGATCAGGGTATTTTTTTTTTTTTTACCTTCCGTGTGGGAGGTGAGTAAATCTCGACTCAGAACAGAACCTGGTGAAACGCTCAGTTGGAAAAAAAATGGAGCGAGGGAGTTATCTGAGCTCTTACCTTGGCATGTTCCTCCGTGTTCCTCATAGCCAGGGTTACACAAACAGTTTCCAATAGGCACCAGCCATTCTCCGTCTGCTCCGCAGTACATTTTAGGGACCTCGCGTTCCTCCGAGTTGTCCACGCAGGATCCGCGTACCTCCACTAGCGATGAGGTGTCCGCCCCGGTGGTGGTGTCTGGAAACTGGGCCAGGTTGCGAACTGTGAGGGGGCATTTCTTATAGAAGATCCGTACGGATACCAGAGCGATGCAGGCTCCCACATCCTGGAACGCCAGGTAGAAGCCCTTCCGTGTCAAAATTCCCACATCCCGCACTTCCGTGTTCAGCTTCATGATGCGGTCTCCTATGTCCACCTGCGTGAAGCTCTCGTCAGCCGCGATGGTGTCGATTTTGGTGAACTGGTTCTCTCGAATGTACCGCTCTTTGTCATTGTTGGACTCGTAGTAGTAGAGGTTAAAGGTCTCCTTGCAGGTTCCCATGACTCCTGGCAGGCTGTTGCAGTCACGCAGAGTGAATTTGATCTCGATGTAGACGCGCTGAGCTCCGCCACGGGGGATCCAGTCTGTTCGGAGCCAGTTGTTCTGGTTGGGTTCCATTACGTTGCATACCTGGTACGTCCTGATTGGCGTATTCTTCTCGTCCATGATGCTCACTTCTTCCCACTGTGAGAGAGACGGAGGGAAAGACAGAGAGGTAAGTAGGCCTATAGAAATTCTACTGGGGGAGACTTTTGTCACAGCAGGTGCACACAATTCCAGTCCCGGTGCTGGAGATGTTCCACAGACCAACAGCTGCAATGATGCAATGATTTCATTGATTGCGATATGATAATGAGAATTTAATCACACATCTGCCAGATTCAGTGCACTTGAGTATGTGCTGCTTTAAACATTAAAGGGACAGTTCACAGAGAACATTTTCTAATTTTTTCTCATTATATTTTTCAAACATCTTTTTGTGTTCCATAGAAGAAAAAAGTAATACAGGTTTAGAAATGAGTAAATGAATAGCAAGTAATACGTAAGCCTTCTAAATGTTTCAAAATCAATCATTTTTGGGAAGCAGTAGACGTGGTGACATGTAAAATGACTGGTCACTGTGAGTGGGGAAAAGATGTTAATTTAAAAACCTTGAAACTAAGGCCAAAATATGGTTTTCATTAATAATACCCCAAAACCCAGCACATATACCAAACAAATGCAGTGCTTGGCAACATTTACAAGAACACCCTGACTTCCTGGTCACCATTAATGCCATATTAGGCCATTGTAATACTAAGGGGCCTAGAGTTTGACGCTTCCTGCTGGTGAGAGTTTCAAATGAGACGTTCGCAATGAAGCAGAGTTTTGAAAAGGCCTGTCACGATCTATGACGCTGTCTTTTCTTCTCGCTTTTTTACTCTTTGTAAGTCGTAAGTGTAGAAATCCCAGCTGTCACACCGATAAAGCTGTACATTTGGCCCGTTCGTGTGAGGGAGGGGGCTCTGCCGGGACCCTGTCAATCAAATGGGTTGATGAGATAAAGCAGCAGAGGTTGGGGGGGACCACATTTTCTCAAAAGCCAAGTTCACCATTAAACCTGAAACCAAGCAAAGTGGTAATGGAGAGAACAAAGGAGACTAATTGTGATGTAATCAATGATAAACAACTTCGGACAGGCTTGGGTAGATCGATTTAGATATTTCAAAAGAAACATTTAAAAAAATAACTACATAAATGAAAACATTTTTGTTAATGGAATATATTGACGTATGCAATTTTAGAGATTTTTTTTTTTAAATACTGGTTACAACATCCCTTTTTTACCTACTACATAATATAATTAATCACAATAACATGAACAATAATAATGACTAAATACAAGGTGCCCGAGCTGCTTTAAAAATTAACTGCTATAATTGCATAATAATTATAGTCAAGTATGAATATTACTGCCAAGTGTGGCTGAAAACAAAACCTTTTTATATAAAACACATAATGTGTGTATAATTAACTTGAAGTAAAACGTGTAAAATTACATATATAAATATTAATTAACACTAAAATTATTAAACATCAGCACACAGCCTTAACACAGTATTTTCATCAGCCTATCCGTACTCATTGAATAAGCCAAAAAGACGAGCCTCATTGTCGTATATGCAAAGTACAGTACACCAAGCACAAGAAAATTCCCGAATTTTAAGACGCCCATAAATGATGTACAGAAAGGAACATTATAATTACGAAGCAAAAAATTTCTAAATGAATTATCCTGAGCACAAGCACTTAAACTCAAGTCGTTTCTCAGTCTGTATGAAACATCAAATTATAAGAACAAAGCCATTTCATCTGTCAGGATTTATAATTATGGATGTTTGTATAGGTCTCATTAGTCTTGTGTGCTTCATCTGTGCACTAATGCAGAAAATACTGATTGCATACAGTGTGATGCCTCTTAAGCCATTTTCCATCTTTTTTTAGCACAACATGAGGCCTTGGTTAGATCCTGTACCTATACAGTGTGGAACAGCAATTCTGCTGTGCTCAAAAAAGGTTCTTTCATTTCTTTAGTCTGCTTTTTCACGTGCAAATACAATTTCCAAGGCAATAAACACCTTCAAGAGTTGCAAATAGAGATTTACCCACACAAATATAAAAGTAAAAGCAACACTGTCTGTTCTCTGTGGACTCACCCCTCCTTCCGTCGGACTCGCAACCCATTTCAATTCTCCTTGCACAGTTCTTGAGTCCAGCAGCGTCACTGCAGAAAGACAAAATGCCGTGAGTCACTGAAGATGGATCATCAACCTCCTTATGACTAGATCAAACTACCTCTTAAGTCGCAACTTGTTCCTGCTGATATGCTTTTGTTCCCAACTGCACAAACTTATTACACTCTCCATTTCCTTGATGTACACCGATTTAGGCTTATATGGCTATTTAGTGGATATGTTGGTTAAATAATACAAACGAATATTTGGTCAAAATATGTATTTTATACATTTTGATTGTAGCATGATTATGTATTGTTTTAATCAGTATTCTAAGTTGGCTATTGTCCGAAAACAGATCCTCTGAGAGAAGAAAATAATCAGTGGAATGAACGTGCAAAGAATATATAAAAGGCTTATGTTCACAGCTGTTTTGGGTTTCATAATTTAAAATGAGCAGACGCAATAAATGCAAATTTGACTCTACATACATATACATATACACATATATATATATATATATATATATATATATGAAAAATAAGATTTTATACCGCAACAAAGCCCTAATATGTTTAATAAAATTAAAAGTGTGCAGTATAATGTGATATTTCAGAGAATTTAATTGAGACCAGAAGTCTGTATTATACTGCAATTCTTGTATCATTTGCGCGTCTCTGAATTTCGTACATCTCGCTTGCGAAAACACTCCAAGGAAATATATCGTGAACTACTTATATTTTCCTTTCTGGTCATCCATGCACATTTCATGAAATGTGAATCAATAAATATAGATATGTGCAAAAAATAGGTTCCAACAAAATAAGAAATTTAGCTGAACCAGAGTGTTTACTCCCAACAGCGTCCGAGTTTAACTTCGTTTGATGAAAAAACGGCTCAGTCTTCCATTAGATCTGCGGATTTGGGGACCACAGACACTTGGAGATCCCCAAAGGGACTTTCGGAGAAAAATGTTATAATTCCTTTTCGCTGACGGGATAGTCTCAAAATAAAAAACAAAACAAAAACAGATGGCAGTCGTACATCGTGCCACTCTATACCGTCCCATGTCGTAACCCAAACAACAACAACAAAAAAACAACTCTTGGAGAGATTTTCCCTTGGTTTGGTAAATCCTTACCTTCATTAGGAGGGTAGACCCGTGCGGTTAACGCGAAAGTCGGTATCCAGATTATTAGCGCAAAAGTCGCTGTGAACACAAGCGCAGCCATTGGTGTCATTTCGTGTGCGTCTCCTCCGCTCCGCGCACGGACAGAAGTTGCGTCTGTCCCGGTGGAATTAGCGTTTGAGAGTGATGCACAGAGCGCTGCTGAACACTGCCGAGGGGCGGATCTTTACTGCCTGACGTGCCTGTCACAGCGAGACACCAAAAGTCAACAGTCTGTCCATTCGGGTAAATAGCCAGCCCATTTTTCAGGTATATGGTAAATGAAGAATTGCATAAGTATAAGAAGTCTTCCTTCTCTCGGTCTTTGGCGTAACATAAAGACCCACGCTTGCGTGTGTGTGAGATAATACAGAGTGCGCGTCTGAAGAAAAAGAGAGAGCGGCTGTTATAAAATGCTACTTTCACATACAGAACATAGTCCATAAGATATTGGAAATACCCTGATCATAATTTTTATAGCTGTATACGTCATACATAAGTCTGTATGGAGCGTGCAAGTCATTAAAGTTAAGCCAAACAGCCATATAGTGGGAAGAGCAAGTGCGCCGTCTAGTGTTTGAAATGTATCTATCCACAACACTCAATCATAAGCAAAGTTTCTAAACTTGCTAGGTCGTGTATAAATACTTTTATCACAACACTAACAAATCTATTCAGGGGAAACGGAGTACTCCAATAATTGTTATTTAAACATTAACAATCATTAAATATGAGAGAGTGGGGGAAAACGTAATCCTACCCACTTTCAGTTTATATCCTGATTTTGTGCTTTAATCGGACTTATTTTTGCAAATCGGTTCTTTCAAATAGATCATTTAAATAGGCAATCAAAAACGATTCAGAAATTATTTTTTACGTGTTGACATTATTGGGTAATTAGCATCCAGTAACATTACAGCTCTGTATTTTCTATGATTAAGTTTTATTAACAACTCTGTTTATCAAGTCCGAAAGAGAACTGATTGAGTTTGATTCGTGAATTAATTGTTCAGACCGGTTTTCTGAACCGGATCTCTCAACTTTAAACTAATGATTCATTCGCAAATCGGGCGTTACTATTCAGTAAGTGTTGCTGTTAAGACTAAAAGTTATTAAATGTTAGGGTGAAACCCTTTATGCTTTTATAAACTGGACGCCTACACTTCATGGCCTCTTCTGCCCCTGTCAATCACTCTTTTCACGACGCCCACAGCTAGGATTGCGCACCAAACTGCGTCTTTTCCATCGTTGAATTCCATCAATAGGAGCAGATGCGTCGATTTCGCTTCACGCCTTTGCAGTGACTTACTGCGTGCGCCCACCTGATGAGCCAATCCACATCCTGTAACGGGGAGCGGGCCTCACTGTGTGCTGACAACTTTGACAACAGTGTGTTTGCATATGGATGGGTTGCAAGGACTTGAGTTATTGGGTACCGCCCTCGAGGCTGATGGATCTGAAAGAGAAAAGGCAATGTTTATACTTGAACATTAACAGTTGTAGCAACACTGCATTGTTGTGTCTAAAGATAAATGTTCATGGCTGGAATAAAGCTAGATACAGTGTTTTGCTTAAATGAAAAGTAATCCTTGCATGATATATTCACAGATACTTACAACATGTGGAAAAAACAGGCACACTTTAGCCAACATGACTGTTTTGAAAGCATAAAAGACAAATCCCATGGATTTATTTGGTTACCTATCAGATACAGTAGGATTGATACTTATTATATAGAGTAAACTTAACCTTAAAACCTCAATTTAAGTGACATTTACAACGCTCTTGCCCATTCTGGTGTAGTTTTTTAATTTCATCATTTAATACTTATGGGTTCAAGCGCATTGCGCTGAAACCCTATTGCAATTTTTGGATCAGCTAAAGATCAGCAATCTCCACATAAAACTGATTGTGCAGACCAAACCATAAGTCGTAGAGACTTGAAACTTGGAGGGATGGTAGTATTCACACCGCTGACAGCATCATTAAGGCTCGCCCCAATCAGGCGCTACAGCGATCAAAAGTACAACATCTCTCATAACTCCTCGATTCCATAAGTTGCAGGCTCAAGTGTTTTATGTCATTGGAATCCTTGGCTCACGCCGAACAAAACGCATACCTCTGATTCGATAGTGTGCATGGCGAAATTTTCAGGTATTTTGGATTTTTTCCAAAACCTACTTTCGTCCAATCGGAACCAAACCAGTGCAGAAAGATTCTCTGGAAAGTGATTATCAATAATTATCCAAAAAAAAGTTGAACTTTCGACTACCATCACAAAGGGACGCCAAAATGTTTAAAAGGGGCAGGGCCACTTTTAGAAAAAAGCATATAACTCCTGAAGCATATAACTTCGCCAAACTCAGAACACTTATGTAAGAGCTCAATCTGAGGTGACCGCACAAAAACCACAGAGCTTGGCCACTTGGTGGGGCTATAACAGGGGAAAAAACACAAAAAATGGCTATACCTACGCAACCATTTGTCTTCTCAACATGAAAATCGCTCTGCACGGTTATGGTCCAAAGTGCCACAGGTGTCTATAAGGACATTTGCGTATATCAAAAAAACATGGCTGCCACTGGTCGATGAAATTTGAGCACCTATTAGACAAGGTTAACGGAGGCTGACTGGAACGAAACTTGGTGGACCTGTTTAATTTACGGCCCCAAAGGTCAGTGAGAAATTTGAAAGAAATTCAAACTCATATGATTGAGCTCCTCAATCCGGACAACTTAGTCTCTGGAAACACTGCTGTCAATCAAATTGTTTAAATAATTGAGAAGATGTAAAAAACCTACTTTTGCGAACTGGTCATAGGTTTGTTGCTTAATCTGGAAAAAAAAAACACTGCAGTACAATTCTCTGGACTCTCTAGGTCAATAATTATCAAAGATATGTTGAAATTTACCCTTTGGGAAGCTATAATAGGGTGGTTTAGAAAATGGGCCTGTCCAAATTTACACAAAATCCTATAAAGCCTAAAGGATTACTCAAAACTTAACAAAACCTAGTAAGCACATGCAACAGGTGATTCTAAACAAGCATGCAAAGTTTTAAGGTGATCAGACCACAGCTGGTGCTATAATAGTCATTAAAAAACATAATATTTCTATGGTAAATTACCTGGATTTGCCAAAAATGCTTTTTTAAATGATTGATTTAGGTGGTTATATGCCTTAAGGCACTTGAACCCTGTTAATCGCTACAGCGATATTTATTTAATGTAACTAATAGGGAACTGATTGTTTTTTAGTCTCCACTAAAGAAGTACACTTACTAAATGTTTCTAAAAACAAGATTTTCTGAACGTTTTCTGAAGGAACCTCCTTTACTGAACATTTGTTAAGAAAAACACTTTTCAGTTTCACGCCCCATTTTGTACCCTTTTCATAGAAATTGCCATATGGTAAATAAGCCGTTTTAGTCAAGTGCTCACAGTAATTAATGTATCTTCAGCTGTTGGTTGAAAGTCGCTCACAGCAGATTGGACGAAGACTTGAAACATGTTCCGCCGCCTTCTCAGACTTTAACATTCAAGATTCGTCTGACCACAGCTAGCGTTTCCTGTTTATGTATAGGCCAGAGGAGCCACGGTTTTGTTCTTTTCCATATACATTTGGGGCCTCGCTGGGATTTCTCGTTTTTAATAGCATTAGGGTGAGGAGCAGGTGACGTCCGGGACTTTGTCTCTAGGGCCACGATCGAAGCGCTTTGTGCTGACGCCGTTGCTCCGGCGAAACCATCTCGACCAGCATAATGAAGTCGGGAGGAGCATCTGGCGTTTCGAGATGGGCGCCCAACATCGATTGTCACTCAGTTTGACGAAGAGAATGGCGTTTTATTTTCTCGATCTGCACGAAAGACTGCGCAATCATAAAGGCGCAATTAGCCGAGGAGGAGGCGGTTCGTTTTTAGCGGTCTCGGCCAATGGCTTCTGCTCATATCGGTGAAGGCCTATTGATCGCGTTATAACCAGTGGGCGGGGAGTCGCCACAGGCTGGGGTGTGTTTGTGCGAGGCTTTGCTCTGGGCCCTTGTGTTTGGTCATTTGTGTCACAGTTTTTTTGATTGATTACCGTCAGATCATTTTCCATTCTCTTTCTGGATTCTCGGGTCTCCTGACTGAATTCCCTGAACGGCGCCCCCACACTCAGTTTTGTTCTCCGAACCCCAGATGGCATCTGCCCACACATCTGTATTGTGCGACGCTAACACAGGCCTCCAGACAGAGTGCACCCGGGACCCCCAAGGGACGTTGTGCGGTCTGTAATTGCCAACTTCGAGCAAGACAACGCTCTTCTGCTTTCTGTACGTCCCTCGTTCTGGCCTCTCTCAGACCCTTCCAAACAACGTACACTCATATCCGCTGGAACTCCGCGCTAATGCGTACATCCTGTGCACATGCAAACATTAAACGTGATGGATTGGTTAAAACGTAGTAGGGAGAGGCCAAATTAAAAGGACAGGCTCAGCAGTCTGAAGAAGCGTGTGGGTGTTTGTGATTGAGAAACAAAGGAACTGAAGGAGAGCTTTGAGCTGTCTAGTTCTTTCTGTGTTTCGTTCGCTTTAAAATACAGCACAGGCGGTTATTTCACCCTCAGCTCGATTGAGATGTGACCGAGTCCAATAAAGTATGAGATTGATTGGTTTTCCATCTCCAATAAAGATGTACGCTCACTAGATGTTTCTATAGCCTTTCAGGGGAACCAAATGAGGAGAGAAGTTTCTTTGTTAGAACGTGCCTGTCTTTCAGCAAATCCAAAAAGACCTTGGTGAGGTTTTTGCATAAAATCCTCTTTCTCCTTCGATAAAGATGAGGAATGACTCATGGACTGCCTTTCTCTGTCTCTATACATGATTTTCCCAAAGACCTTTTTGTTTGAGATAGAGTCCTGTTCCCCCTCGAGTATGTGAATGGATTCCAGACTCTGCAAATCAAACACAAAGCTATCAGCCCTGCTCTGTGTTCTCAACCGCTCATCCCCGGGTGGAGGAGAAATCAATGGATAGCGTAAGAGCTCCTAATCATCGGCAACGGAGAGTCCCTGATGTTTTCCCAACTACAGCATCAGATACCCAACAATCAATGTATCGGACACTCGAATGGAGTTTGGACAGTTTTTATGTAAATGTTACTTACACAGTAAATGACATGCAGAGTCTCTACTGCTATTTGTTGAGTCTGTTTTGAAGAGCAGGTCCCACATGTCCACTTATTTTCCCTGGGTGAGCAGCAGTGGTTGACAGATATGGGTTTTGGTCGATATCGGCATCTAGAAAGCAAAAGCAAAATTCTAAAGATGTAGTGAAATTTACTCACCTTCATGTTGTTTAAAACCTGTATGAATTTCATTTCCCTGCAGAGCACAAAATATGATGTTTTGAAGCATGTTGGTAACCAAACAGTTAACAGTAGCCATTTACTTCCATAGTTTTTTTCTTTCCATACTATGGATGTCAATGGCTATAAGCAATTGTTTGGTTACGAACAACATAGCTTTAAAATATCTTTTTTTTTGTGCTCAACAGAACATTTGATCATTGGATCAGCTTGAGAGTTAGTAGATTATGGCACAATTTTCCTTTAACACAGCTTATGCATTCTTGGAAACTGTTGTATGTTTGTCCACCCTTGTCAAAAGTTCATTAAATCTAAGGGAATGTATTAACTAAATTCAAATTTCTACAGCATTTCTACAGCATCTCTCCACCCATCCACTATCCTTCGATGCATCTCTCTTCAAAACTTTCAAAAAACATTTTGTCAAGCCAACATTCAAAGTTTGTCTTGACAAACTGCTTTTTTAGTTAAAGATTACACTTACAAGAATTTATTTAATTTGAACTCATTTTATTATATTTTTTTTACATGCAAATTCTGCATATTGTTTTTACATTAGAATTCAAATTTCTACCTTACTTTAAATTCAGGAATTTGATTTTCAAATTCTGCATCCTGTTTTACATTCAGTCTTACTTTACTTCAAATTCATACCAAAGGAGATATACACAAACTTGATAAAAAGAATTAATACAAATTCTGTTTGAAACTTATTGTATACAATATTTCTTAAACATTCAAAAAATAATAAAATAAAAAAAACAAATTAAGAAATAAATAATGAATGCATACATAAAATGAACAAATAAATGTATTAAAAAATAAATGTGCTCTACCATTCAAAAGTAAAGAGTAAAAAAGTAAAGATGCATTTATTTGATCCAAAGTATAGGAAAAACAGAAAAGAAAAAAATATATATTTTTACTATTTAAAATAACTGTTTTCTATCTGAATATATATTTTTAAATGTCATTTATTGTGATATTGTGATTTCAAAGCTGAATTTTAAGCATCATTACTCCAGTCACATGATCCTTCAGAAATCATTCTAATATTCTGATTTGCTGCTCAAAAAACATTTATTATTATTATTATTATTATGTTGAAAACAGCTGAGTAGAATTTTTTCAGGTTTCTTTGATGAATAGAAAGTTCAGAAGAACAGCATTTATCTGAAATAGAAATCGTTTGTAACATTATAAATGTCTTTATCATCACCTTTGATCAATTTAAAGCATCCTTGCTAAATAAATGTATTAATATCTATACATTTTTTTCCCAAAAAATTAAAAGTAAAAATTATACTGATTCTAAGCTTTTGATAGTATAGTGTTTAATGTTACAAAAGCTTTTTATTGCGGATAAATGCTGATTTAGGTTCTTTCTGTTCATCAAAGAATCCTAAAAAAATGTTGATGATGATGATAATAATAATAATAATGAATGTTTATTGAGCAGCATATTAATCAGCATATCAGCATATCAGCATATTAGAATGGTGTCTGAAGGATCATGTGACACTGAAGACTGTATTGATGCTGAAAATGTAGACTTGATCACGGGAATAAATTACATTTTAAAATATATTTAAATAGAAAGCTGTTATTTTAAATAACAAAAATATTTCAACACTTTGAATCAAATAAATGCAGGCTTGGTGAGCAGAAAAGACTTCTTTAAAAAACATTAAAAATCTTACTGTTCAAAAACTTTTGACTGGTAGTGTACAAAAATAATAATTAATTAAACACAAATTGTTTACTATCTATTGCCAAGACTGTCACTACAGAGCTTTGAAACCCCACAGGCGCAAACATACTACAGAAATCACCAGTCCTGAAGTGTGATCACCTTAAAACGAAGGAAACAGTTGCACGCTGTGGCTCTTTATTTTTCCAGACCTCCACTGGCAAACATCCCACAGTGGTGTGGACTGAGTGCCACACGGCCTCAAGGTTTGCTGTAGCATGGTTTCTATTTGCTAATTCTCCTTCTCTTAAGAGTTTTAAATAACAGCCTAGTGCCAGCCACAACCCCGCAGCAGTAAAGCAGGCTTCAGATGTGGCAGAGTGGCTGTTTGGTGAAGACGGATAGACTGTGTAATGGTGCAGGGTGTCCTACAGCACTTCAAAAATAAGTAGAGTCATTAGAATGGTGAAGGCATCACTGTCGGTCCCATCGCACCAGCCAGCTGTCACGACTGTACGGAGCAAAAACTCACGATGAATGAGGAACGAAAGGGAAAGAGAGAGTCATCCGTGACTGTAAAACACATTACAATATTCCAATACTCTAGAAAGCTCCATAACCTCTACCTCTGTGACTTATGTATACCATTGCTCAAAGACTGAGACATCTGATCTTTCATGCAAGGCTGCACTCTGCTTTTTGTCATATGACTAAGCTAACTGCCATGACTGTTTGTAACTCAAACCTTGAATTATTTCACTGCAGCCTTATATTGCTTTGTTTAAATGTCCTCTGCCATTTGTCTGAGAGTCAGCTCCACGCTCAATGGGGCTGAGAGGTAAAGTTTGACATACAAACAGAGACTCGCGGCGGCAGCAGGTGCTGGCAGAGAGGCAGGAAGACAGCGAGACATTTTGTTGTTTCAAACGGGCTGCTGTGCCAATTTCAGTCCCGGCATACAGTCACGTTTAGACAAATATACTTAGTTACAACCACGATTTTATTAGTATTCACAGGTATTTGTTTGTAACTTTCATTTCATTTTCATTTTTCTCTCTGCTCTGTCATTAAGGAACGACAACTGCTTTTTTACCAAAATGTACAATATCAACATCTTAGAGATTTAGAGATAATATAAACCTTTAATATGTGCCCAGAACAAATTCAGCAAGTTTAATACTATGACACAACATAGCAGGGCTCTCATTTAGCACTGAAAGAAACTGAGAAAGACCCTTTTAAAAAACACTCTGCATAAATGAAATCCAGATGGGAGTAATAAAATTCAAGTCACTTTGTATAGACTGAATTAATTATAATAGAACCACAACAACTTTGAAATATAAGTGGACCACTGTAACATTAACTTACTGCACTCATTAAACTGTTTTACTCATTTACTGATGTGTGTGTCCTGACAGAATAAATTCAGAATAGAGTTTAAAAATCGCACCGAAGAGAATGAAATGTCAGAATGTCAAATTAGGTGAATGTGTTAAATAAATGTGATAACGTTAAGCATATTCAATTCAACTAATTTATTATAAATAAGATAAAACCAAGCTATTTATTCTCTGAATTCAATATTTCACAAGCCTCAAATGATACATAAACATTTGTACGCTTTGTAAGTTATTCATACTCTGTATAAACAGTTTACATATAATAATAATAATAATAATAATAATAATAATTTTTATTGTTGTTGTTGTCGTACTAACAGAAAATTAAGTAATAATAATGTAATTTATGAATGTAAATAAATTTTACTATTGCTATTAATAGTGGTAGTAGTAGTCGTAGTAGTAGTAATTATTTAATTATTTTTATAATAATTATTATTATTAGTATAAGTAGTAGTAGTATTGTTGTTGTTGTGCTAATAAATAATATTGTAAATTATAAATGCAATTTTAAATAATATTACTATTCATATGAAATGTTAGTATTAATATTAATACAAATAATAATAATAACTATTATTATTATTATGGTTGTTGTTGTTGTTGTACTAATAAATAATTAATTAACAATAATAATGTAATTTATTAATGTTTATTAAATATTATTATTAATATTAAATGTTATTATTAGTAGTAGTAGTCGTTGTAGCGGTAGTAATTATTATTATTATTATTATTATTATTATTATTAATAATAATTATTATTATTATTATACTAATAAATAAAAATAATAAAAATAATAGTAATAATGTATTTTATGAATGTAATTTTAAATATTTGTCTTAAATGTTATTATTATTAGTAGTAGTAATTAACTAATATAATAATAATAATAATAATAATAATGTAATTTATGAATGTAATTTTAAATATTACTATTACCATTAATATTAAATGTTATTATTAGTAGTAGTAGTCGTAGTAGTGGTAGTAATTATTTAATGAATAATAATAATAATAATAATGATGATAATAATAATAATAATAATAATTATTATTATTATTATTATAGTAATAAATAATAATAACAATATTAATAACAATAATAGTAATAATGTAATTTAGGAATGCAATTTTAAAATTACAATTAAAATGTTATTATTAGTAGTAGTAATTATTTAATGATAATAATAATTATAATTATAACAATAATAATAATAACAATAATAGTATAATTTATGAATGTAATTGTAAATATTACTATTAATATTAAATGTTATTATTAGTAGTAGTAGTAGTAGTAATTGGTTAACAGTAATTGCTACTTTTATTAATTATTTATGAATAAATTAAACAATTAATTATTAAATGTATTAATTTAACTATAATTCGTATTATTAAAAATACACTGATATGGTAGGTTTCAGTGTCCATGCAAACATAAAAATGTATGCATGATAGAACCACACCTAAAAAAAACTTCAAACATACACAGACATATGCGCTAACACACAGGATCCTAGACAACCAAACACAGACATATGGAAATGAACACAAATTCGCGCACACACACATACAGACACACATGCCAAGTATCAAACTGACATACACTCGCACACGTGCGCCCGCCGCACACACCCGCAGAGAAGGGCGGAAGACAGCCAGGTAGCGAGTTTCACCAGTGCCAGAAGCCTAATAAATCATCAGACGTGAGGCTTGAGGTCTTGAGACAGCAGCTGACTGGATCTTGGAGCGTCATTCGCCTAGTTAGATATGTAAATATCGCGTAAAGAATTCCGTCCACAATGCCTTCTCCCATCTGTTCCTCTTGGCATATTGATTTTTAAAGCAGCGCTTGGAACATGGCAAAGCCTCGGCCTTCCAAGTCACTGCTTTAATTTGCCAGAAATTACAATAGCTACACTGTAAAACCTTTCATATATCATTCTATCATTACATGTTTTTTTTACGTACTCTTTTACTAGAACAAGCTGATCGTAGCACTATAACACAGCTTTTACAGCAGCTTAAATGATCAATTCCACTGTTGTAGAAAAACAAGGAGACAGAAAGAGAGAGGGAGAGGTTTTTTTTTCTATTGTGCTTAGTTTTAACATGGTTCAGTAGCAGCGGAGATGAGCTGCCCGTGCCTGGTCTGCTGAGATGAATGAGAAATCTATGATCTGTCTGAGCGATTTCATTAAGGAAGGGAGAGACGGAGCGGCGGTGTTAATTACTGACAGTACGGCAGCGCTAAGCTGCCACTGATACGTGCGATCAGAGCCGTTTTTAATTACTGCTGTCGTAAAGTGAGCCACGTTTACAGTAATAACATGATTATGGAATGAATTTTACAGCGCGAGAGGATGCATCGCCTCACACTTGGTAATATTTTACGCACTGACTGCAGTAATTAGTGCGGTAATTGTGTTGGCATGCTTGCTGATAAACAAGCAAATTATTTTGAGTATTACTGTGAGCTTCAGAAAAGCCTGTGATACATTTATCTAGGGTGAAATTGAGAGCATATGTGTGTTTTTATGGGAGTACATCAAAGTTAAAGGGATAGTTTACTCAAAAATGAAAATTCTGTCATTAATTACTTACCCTTGTGTCGTTCCAAACCCCATAAGACCACAAATTAAGATATTTTTCATGAAATCTGAGAGCTTTCTGATTCTGCATAGACAGCAATGCAACAACCACATTCAAGGCCCAAAAATAGTCCATGTAACATTAGTGGTTCATCCGTAATTTTATAAAGTCATTCCGTATCAAATCAACCAAATTAAAAAACTTCCCCAGCTCAAATTTTTGACTTTGCTAATATTTTTTCTTAGAAAAGATAGACATGTTTAGTGATGAAAGCCAAAATATTAATGTCATTGACGAATATTTACTGAGTAATCCATTTTTGTAGAGGGAGTTCAAAATGACAGTTTTTACCTTAGATTCAGTCAAGTTACAAGGGGGTAAAAATGACTTCAGAAATATGGCAGCATCATTATCTTATTTTTTACACAGAGATTGGTAGTTCTATTAGTAAAATCTGTTGACTTTAGCTATCTTTGTTGCATTATATGCCAATGGTGACCATTCAAAAATAGGGAAACAGCACTTTTCAAGTTTTTCTTCAAAGTTTGAATGCCTGGAACTCAAGAAGTATTAAACATATTTTAATGTCATTTTAGATCTTAACAAACTTTAGGTCTTAACAAACTTTCCTTTTGGCACCTTCATTTTTGAGGCCCTGTATGGTTCGGTTCCAGAGATATTGGAATTTCAATATGGCTCCAGGAGTAAATCGTTAAAATTTACACATTTTCAGTGGTCAAAAACCAAAGGCGGGTCAGTTTGAAAAAATATACTTCTTTTCTTTTATGGAGGAATGTCTGAAGAACAAATAATGTTGAAATTAGAGATGTATCTTGTTTCTTTCTGTCAAGACAACTGCATTGAACATACCAGTCTGAGTGCCATAAATTCTCTTTTTCCAAAGTTTGCGTGCCTATATTTAAATTCCAATATCTCTGGAACAGAATCTCTTAAGGCATTCAAAATAAAGATGCCAAAAGGAAATTTTGTTAAGATCCGATATCTAAAAGGGCGTTAAGATATCTTTAATACTTCTTGAGTTACAGCCATGCAAATTTTGGAGAAAGACTTGAAAAGTGCTGTTTTCCCATTTTTGAATGGTCACCCTTAGCACATAACGCAACAAAGATTGCTAAAGTCAATGGACTTTACTAACACAACTACCAATCTCTGAGTAAAAATAACATAATGATGCTGTCATCTTGCTGAAGTCAACCTTCTAACTTGACTCTAAATCTAAGGTGAAAATTGTAATTTTGACCTCCCTCTACGAAATAGTGGATTACTCAGTAAATATTCTTCAGTGACATTTAAGATTTTGGCTTTCATCACTATACATGTCTATCTTTCTTCAGAATTAATATTAGCAAAATCAAAAATTTGGACCTTTGGTTGAGTTGGCAGTGAATGACCCTACTATCTTTCTGGGCCTTTAACGTGGTAGTTGCGTTACTGTCTATGCAGAGTCAGAAAGCTCTTGGATTTCACCAAAAACATCTTAATTTGTGTTCAGAAGATGAATGAAGATCTTACGGATTTGGAACGACATGAGAGTAATTAATGACAGAATTTTCATTTTTGGATGAACTATCCCTTTATGATTTATTTGGTTTAGAGTCATTTTTTAAGATGAGGAGGTAAGTCAGTTAGTGTGTGTGACAACAGGAATGTTACCAGTGAAAATAGACTTGTTGGTGGTCTTGGTCTTGTCTGACTGTCAGCGGGCCGCCCAGCCTCACTGTGAGGTCACCCGTCGACCCCTTTGGCTCCAACGCTCAGTCAGTTCCCATGATGCCCGCTGATTTCCTTTTCAGCACCTGACCTGGCAAGGAGAAGTACTGCATTTCAGGCCTCCGGGAGTTCAGATAAGACCCGCCTCTAAAAATACCTCTCAGCCCTGGAGAGCCCTTCTGTCCCATGTGTCCCCTGCAACCAGGAAAAATCATTCATCCAAAGAACACTGTCCAAACTGAGTGCAATGCAGCTTAAGTAATGCCTAAGTCCTCACTAAAAGTGCAAATCTGGCACAAAGCGACAGCCAATCAGAAAATATTTGAGCTTTAATTTTACTGCAAGCATCATTAGAGCAACAGATTTCACTGTGGATGGGACTACCTAGAATGGACCAACAAAGCGTCTCTGCGTGTCTTGACAAAAACTCAGAATAACATGTAAGAAATATAACATAATATGGAATTATATCAGTACCATTTTGGTTATAGGCCAATATAAGATTTTTTTTAATATATACAGTTGAGATTAAAAGTTTACATACCCTGCAAAATGTTAATTATTATACCAAAACAAAAGGGATCATACAAAATGCATATAATAGACATTCACAAAAAAGACGTTATTATTGTCCACAAAAGAAAATAGTTGAATTTATAAAAATGACAATGTTCAAAAGTTTACATATGCTTGATTCTTCGTACTATTATTACTTGAATTATGTTTTTGTTTTGTTTTTTTGTTTAGTGATAGTTGTCCATGAGTCCCTTGTTTGTCCTGAACAGTTAAACTGCCCGCTGTTCTTCAGAAAAATCCTTCTGGTCCCCCAAATTATTTGGTTTTTCAGCATTTTTGTGTATTTTAACCCTTTCCAACAATGACTGTATGATTTTGAAATCCATCTTTTCACACTGAGGACAACTGAGGGACTCATATGCAACTATTACAGAAGGTTCAAACGCTCACTCATGCTCCAGAAGGAAACACAATGCATTAAGAGCAGGGGGTGAAAACTTTTGAACAGAATGAAGTGTACATGTTTCTTATTTTGCCTAAATATCTTCTTTTTTTTTCATTTTGCCCTTCAGAAGCTACAGAAGATACTTGATCTTCACATTTTACACAATTTACATTTTGCAGGTTTTGCAATTTTTAATTTTGTAAAAAGTAATTTATTACCTTATTTATTTCTTGTAGCAATAACACTAGTCTTCAGTGTCACATGATCCTTCAAAAAGCATGAAAGCATTCTAATATACTAATTTGTAGCTTCTAGATAAATATATTTAAATATTGGTATCAACATGTTGTGCCTGATACAATATTGTAGATTTCTAACAACCAACAATAAATAACATAAACCACTGTTTATGTTACTTCCCCAAAACAGACAGCTGTGGTATGACAGCACTGTAAGATGAATATATATCACAAGCTTAAAAAATTCTAGAATACCACAGGACTTAGTTTGATTTATTGTAAATCTCTAAGTCTAAAGTCTGACTGACATTTCTTGCGTCGTCTTTATTCCCCACCAGCAATTTACTGCAGGAATGCATTTCCCTCTGCTTGGACTTCGAATTCCACTGTTTCTCATACGCTTTTTCCCTTTGGCTCTCTTAAAGTTCGGTTTCCATTTAATTGCTATAGTGTCTATCCTTCTCAGCGCGCCTCTCTGAAACATGACTCTTTCTACAGTCCATTTGTTTCCCTCCACCTATCCTTACCTCGACTTTGCTCCAATTAGCTCCCATTTGCCGGAGTCCATTAAAATTCTTTAGTCCAATTTTGGGTGAGCGGTCCACAGTGAAAGACTTTCTTTGCCCGCTCCAGGTACTCGGACACACTTCTGTGAAGACATGGGTTTGGCTGTATTTCATTAACATTTCTGTCCTTACAGTATTCCGGTACACTTACAAACAAGTGGCATATTACCATATTTTGGTCACTAACATCACTGTATTCTTCAAATAAAGCACCTTTAGGGAAATACCACAGTATAATAGTATGAAGTAGGCCTACCACAATATTAAATTCACTGTTGAAAACACACTATGCATTTTTGCCTGATGTGAACCACAACTGTTAGTGCCAATGCTAATGTTATAAGACAGAGATGAATTGACAGTACTGCTTTGTAACTCACAAAAGTGCTGTTGCTATATTTAAACTGTGGTGTTCTTTAAAGCACCTTGAAGAGTAAATACTATGGTATATGAATACAGAATCATGGCATATCAAAGCACCATGGTATTCACAACTTTTTCCCGTTAAATCTATTGAAACTACATACATAGCATTTTCCTACAGTGAACAAGCCACACTTAGCATTCACGCTTAGAGATGAGATGACAGTACCCGTTTGTAATAATACAGAAAACAGATAAAATTGAAGATGAATGTTAAAGTGGAAAAACAGCAGCTGCTAAATGTTAGATACAGTATTATGTCATTGGCTAATATTATCATTGCCATGTTCATCAACAGAGACACATGCTTTGCAGAGACATCTGTGCAAAAGTTAATCATCTGGAATGCATCACATTCAGTTTAAACATCACATTTGTGTACAAACATCTTAAAAAGACTTTGAACTGGTGTTTTTACATATCAAATATCACAAAAAATACACATACTGAACAGATGATGTAGTGTGACGACACACTCTGCAATGTAATAGAACAAACATAGGCGTAGGATGAATGAAGTTGCCTAATGTCAGTAACACACATTCTAAACCGTCCTTTTAGGCAATTGATATATGGGTGTCATTTTTAAATTTGAATTTAACAAATTTGAATTTAACACGACCACAATGTAATTTTAAAAAAACTGCAATTCACTTAATTATAACGTGTTCGTTTCCACGGTCATTCAAACAGCAAATGATACACAGAAAGTGAGCAAAGAACAGTTACTTTATCAAAGAACATCACCTACTTCAGTCAAGCGCAAGTTTAAAGACTCTAAGAAACTTATAATCAATGAAGCTGTCTACAATGTGAAATGAATCTTCTACTTACATCTTACGTACATCTGCACTTTGTTGTTTACGATGAGAGAATTCACGATTGAGAGCAGAATTCAGACAGCGAGCGCTTTCATCGATGACACATCTGAACGCCTCTGATTGGCCACTGCATTCATAAACTCAACAGAATCGCGTGTGATTTGTTATAATGCTCAACGCTGAAAACGCGCAAAAAGAAATGTGATTCCACTAAAGAAGATCTGAATTTAATGCCGCAATCAACACTTTTCATTTTCACTTTATTCTCAACATCTGGGATAGATTTAGTTTAACTGTACATGGGTACATTTGTCCAGTTTGGTAGCATTTTTGCCCCAAGAACCCAATAATTTCAGACTCCAGGCTAGGGGAAGGCTAAGCCTTAAAGATAGAGGTTGTTTTTTGGCATTGATCCATGAAGAACCTTTAATATCCATATTATAGTTTAAAAAGGTTTTTAGATTATTAAAATGTTCTTTACATAAAGAAAAAAAAATGATTCTTTTAATAACTTCTCACTGAAAGTTTTTTTTTTTTTAGTTTTTGTTTTGTTTTTGTTTGTTTGTTTTTGTTTAGTGATAGTTGTTCATGAGTCTCTTGTTTGTCCTGAACAGTTAAACTGCCCACTGTTCTTCAGAAAAATCCTTCAGGTCCCACAAATTATTTGGTTTTTCAGCATTGACTGTGTGATTTTGAGGTCCATCTTTTCACACTGGACAACTAGGGGACTCTTTCATACAACTATTACAGAAGGGTTTCAAAACGCTTACACTGATGCTGAAGGAAGCCACAGATGCATTAAAACGGGTGGCACTGGATAGAATGAGAATAATAATACATATTTCTTTTACTATATATATATATTCATTTAGTACTGCCCTTCAAAGCTACAGAAGATTCTTACATGTTTCCCAGAAGACAAAATAAGTAAAAAAAAATAAATAAATTTACCCTGATACTCAAATTCAAAAAGTTTTCACCCCCTGGCTCTTAATGCATCGTTTTTCCTTCTGGAGCATCAGTGAGTGTTTGAACCTTCTGTAATAGTTGCAAATGAGTCTCTCAGTTGTCCTCAGTGTGAAAGATGGATCTCAAAATCATACAGTAATTGTTGGAAAGGGTTCAAATACACAAAAATGTTGAAAAACCAAAGAATTTGTGGGACCTGAAGGATTTTTCTGAAGAACACCAAGCAGTTTAACTGTTCAGGACAAACAAGCGACTCATGAACAACTATCACTAAACAAAAACAAAAACAAAAACAACACAGATGTGGATCATTCAGGTAACAATACATTATTAAGAATCAAGCGTATGTAAACTTTTGAACGGGGTCATTTTTATAAATTCAACTATTACTTTCTCTTGTGGACTATATGTAAACATCTTATGTGAGATATCTTATTCAGGTCAGTACTAAATAAAAAATAACATGCGTTTTGTATGATTCCCCTTATTTCGGTAAAATAATTACCATTTTGTAGATTCTGCAAGGTGTATGTAAACTTTTGACTTCAACTGTAAATAAGCGTTAAAATGCCTTTTCTATATGTGCAAAAAACAACTGCACACCTGTTAGTGAATCAATCAAAGTTAGAGCCTGAAGTGACGTCTTTAGGGTTCTTGAGTGGTGAATAAACCAGGTAGTGATAGGCTATTTGTAACCTATATACTCAAATGCTAAATGTTCTCCACTACAGCAGTGTGTTTGCACTCTCTACGTACTCTTGAAGTCAAACATTTCACTTTCCCCCCCTCTTGTTACACATCTCCTTTCCAAGTTTACACACTGTGCATTCATCCCCACTGGCTAAAAGAATGTACTTTAATACTCATCTGTCTAGCTTGTTTGAATTGTGCCGGTGATGAATGATATTTATTCTGCTCAGGACCTTGAGGTAGCCACATTTTAGCAGCCATTAATAACGTCGATGGCATGCCCTGGCCACAGAGGGGCTTGTAATCTGCAGATGGGTGTGGGGAGTTGCGGTCTAGGGGTCAGTGTGTATTTTCCAGTTCGTACTTCCAATCCAATCCGCACCCTAGTCTGATACCTTGATCTCCCGTTGGATAGAGGCTCCTGCGGAGTCAGAAAGACTGAAAGAGCCAGATAGAGGGATCACGGCGGGGTTGTTTTGTTCTGGACGGAGAGCGTTTAAAGCTTCACCCAGCACCAAAAGGGGGAATAGAGGGGTTTTTCAGCTGTCCTCCCACTCCCTGTCCTGGCTCTTCCTGAAGGGAGGGGGGTAACAAAGAACGGCCTCCCCCCTGCCGTTCTCTTCGGAGGACGTGGGAGTACCTGCAAGAGGCAACGCTTGGCTCAGAACAGATCTGTGCTTTCAGATCTACAGACGAATTTTCCACAGTTGTGTCATGACATCTGAGTAAATATCTCCATATGGAGACCCAAACACAGTCACACACTCACACAAACAGTCGGGCCAGAGCGCACGCAGTCGTAGAGCTGAATTATAAGCATGGAGTACACTGGGGCCACTAGACGTTTGTGTGTTCAGCCAAAACATACACACATGTACACAAACACAGGCCTGGTCTGAGCCCCATATTTCTACTCAGACCAAGAACCACTTCCATCTCAACTAGTGCTGGCAAGCGGTCGAAAAATTGGAATGTGGTCTGAGGGGAACACACACACCACAGCAGCGCTGATCCAAAATAAACTCAAAAGTGTTACACACACACACACACACACTCACACACACACAAAAACGCCAATGGACTTGGAAACACAGACACATTATAAATGTACATTTACAAGCACTGTACTGGGGAAAAAATACTCTTAATCAGTATTTTTGTCTTGGTTTCCAGAACCAAGAACTGCCACATGACTTGTTTATATATCTGGAATATCTTTTAGTGTGTGCGTGTAGACGTCTGGGCAGTGTCTGGGTATTTTCTACTTACTTTTTTAAAATATATTTTTTAAAATATATACATGACAACCATTTTTACATATTAATAGAAAATTCTATATATTTTTATGAACCTTGGAATAATTGAGAGACAATATAGAATAGAATTGTATTGTTTAAAAATTCACTTGTCACACAAGATTGTGTATACAGAAGTTTGTACAGAAAATAAATAAATAAATAAATAAAATAATTATTTTAGCCATTTATATAAAAAGCCATTTATACTTATTTTGTAATAACTGCAACAATTGTGACAGGATTGTAAATGAGAGCAATTTAATATTTTAAATATATATATTTTTTTAAATATAATTACAAATGTTGATATTCACCTAAAATTGATTGATTGGTTTTTATTTAAATAAAATAATAAAATAAATAAATAAATAAATAAATAAAATAACGTAAAATAAAATTATTATTATTGACAAAAGACATTTATACTTATTTTTTAATAACTGCATCATTTGTGACTTGGCAGAATGCAGATTTTTTTTTGCTTTGTTTTTTTTTTTGTTTGTTTGTTTGTTGTTTGTTTTTGCTTTGCTTATTTTTTGTTTTTGTTTTTGTTTTTGTTTTTTTTGGTTAAATACAATTACGAATGTTGGTATTCACCTAAAATCTTTTTGCACTGTTTTAATTATAAACCTTACTAAATCTAGTTTAATTTTTTGTTTATTATTTTTAACAGCCATTTTTTTCACTATATATTTCGCAAAGTAACATGCTTGTCACACAAGATTATTTGTACAGAGGTTTGTACAGAAAAATGAAATAAATTAAAATAAAATAATAAAATAAAATAAAATAAAATACATAAAAAATACTCATTTATACTTATACGTCATTTATACTTATTTTGTAATAACTTCAACAATTGTGACTGCAGGATGTAGATTTTTTTTGTTTGTTTGTTAAATATGATTACAAATGTTGATTTTCACCTAAAATCTTTTGTCTTATATTCTGTTTACAAGTAATCGATTTTTTCCACTGTTTTAAATATAAACCTTACTAAATATAGTTTACTTTTTAGTTTATTATTTTTAACAACCATTTTCTTCACTTTATATTTCACAAAGTAACACACTTGTCACACAAGATTATTTGTAGAGAGGTTTGCACAGAAAAAAAAAAATTATTAAAAAGCCATTTATACTTATTTTGTAATAACTGCATCAACTGTGATTTTGCAGGATACAGTAGTTTTTTGGTTTTTTGGTATAGCCATTTTCTACACTATATATTTCACAAAATAACACATTTTACAAACATTTATACACTTCACGTGCTGTGAAACACATTTTCTCTTTCTATTGTACGGAGAATATCACGACATTTGAGCGCACTCAAACATACAAACAGTGTGTTTCAGTGAGTCAGTGAGGAAAATTTAGTCTCTCATTTGCACGTTTCTCAGACCATTAATCCACTGTAATCTCTCATTTCATTTAAGATGATTGTCATGCGCTCTTGAGTACAGGGTGGTCTGCCGTCATTCATGACAATGGCTGCACATCTGCGCTGAGCAAACATGAGTTACGAGCAGATTACAATCCCTATTCAAACCCTGCGTAATCTTGGGTAATCAACATCAACCTACTGCGCAGTCCATACATGTACCATAAAGCATATCATTAAGCTTTAGGGTTTATGGCTCGGTGCTTGTTCAGAGGGTGACCTATTGACAAACAGACAGATTGCATGGCAACTACACCACCTCAATGTCATTTCCTGTGCCTGTGCGGAAGGGGTTTACTGTCTCGCAGGTTTAGCAACAGAGCACTTTTTTTAAGAAGGTAAACACAGGCAAAAACATGTACGGGTCATCTTAAAATTAAAATAAATTAATAAAAATAAAAAAAGAGGATTATTTATCTTTTTGTGTGTGTGTCATTTTAATGACAATTAAGCATATTTGCCCCAGCATTTCATCTATCTATCTATCTATCTATCTATCTATCTATCTATCTATCTATCCTTTTGGTGTGGACCACCATAATTTTTCACAAATAAAAAAAGTCAATCTATTAATTTGTTTTATTTATTTACTTTTATTATTTTTCCTAATTCTTTTTTTGTGCTTGGACAATAATTCCTTTTCATAAAAAAAAATTATACTCAATATTTAAAAAAAAATTTAAATAAATAAATAAAAGCATATATACAAAAATAATGTGTAGTATTTGGATTTATACTTAATATTAAATTCCACTGGGGATGAAAATAGAAAAGTTTTCATGGAAGTAAAAACTAAAAAACTAAAAGCGCTGAACTGAAATGCAAAACAATATTACATTTATTTATTTATCTACTTTTAATTATTGTTTATTCTTTTGTGTGAGGACCATCACATTTTTATTACTAATACATATGTGAATGAATTTATTTTTTTTTTTTTATGTTTTGTTGGACTATAAAAATAAAATAAATACATACTCCATCATTAGTGTGGAACTGAAAATAAATAAAGTGTAAACAAACTGAAAACAAACAAACAAACAACAACAAAAAAAAAAAATGAAATGCACGGAAAGTGGAATTTTTTGAAAATTGAATTAAATATTACAGTGATTTATTCAGTTTTGTTTATTATTTTGTGCATGGACATTTATTCCTATATAAATAAATGTAGTATTTGGACTTAAACTGAATATTAAATTCCACTGGTAATAAAAATATAAGCCTTTTTTATGGCAACAGCCCATCAGTAGTGTAAAATCACTAACTAACGAAAGTGTTAAACTGAAATGCACAAACAGTGTAATCGAATGAATGTAAATCAATACTACAGAGGTTTCCTTATTCATGAATTGATTTTGTTTATTCTTTTGTGTGTGGATAGTCTCCCTTTTTTCATAAATAAATTTCCTTCATGAAAAATACCATTTGTAGTTTTTCCCCCCTCTTTGATTTTATGTAAAAATACAACCCGGACATGTTTTCATGACATTCAACCAGGCACAGCTTGCTAATGCGCTGGTTTTCATAGAGCCTATAAACACACTTCAGCTTGTGAACACACCAGAGAGACATCCTCTATTTATACAGGGCTCTCTGACTGTCTCTTCCTCTCAGCTTCAGCGACACAAACTCATGATCGAGCGGCATCAAAGAATATACATTCTGTCATGGTCTTTTATACACAGACAAAACAGCTTTCCTTCATACATAAGCAATACATCCAAACACACACACATACAGACATACAACAAACCCAAGCGCGGACTCGCATACACACAGATCTCGCGCTGCCGCCCACACTCTGAGCAGAAGGGGGAGGAAGTGACAGTTAGCTGTGGAATTCCTGCTGTGTGTCTCTCACTTAGCATGCACTTTTTGTTTCTTTGCCATACACACACAATGACAAACACCCATGGACTCTCACAGAGTGACAGGACCCTCAGAAGTTTCCAGCATGTATTCTGGAGGAGAAAAACCTCACTGTAATGTGGTATATCCTCCTAATGCGGAGGCCCACAGAAAACTCGGCAGATTTCAAACCCCCGTCATTCACAAACTTGTACGTGGCATGTTAGTTTACCAAATATGTTGGCTTCTTACACTGCTCGCTTGATTCGCTGATTGCAGTTTCTCTCTTCTGCTCACCAACCCTGCATTTAATCCAAAATATTTTTACTATTTAAAATAACTGTTTTCTAGTTAAATATATTTTAAAATGTAATTTATTCCTTTGATCAAAGCTCAGTTTTCAGCATTATTACTCCAGTCTTCAGTGTCACATGATCCTTCAGAAATCATTCTAATATGCTGATTTGCTGTTCAAGAAACATTTTTATTATTATTATCAATATTTAAAACAGTTCAGTGTATTTTTTCAGGATTCTTTGATGAATAGAGAGATCCAAAGAGCATTTATCTGAAATAAAAGGCTTTTGTAACATTATACACTATACCATTCAAAAGCTTTTTTTTGGAAAGAAATTACAGAAATTAATACTTCTATTTAGCAAAGATGCTTTAAAATGATCAAAAGTGATGCTAAAGACATTTATAATTTCCATTTCAGATAAATGCTGTTTTTCTAAACTTTCTATTGAAAGAAACCAGAAAAAAATTCTACTCAGCTGTTTTCAACAACATATATGTTAATATTATATAATTATTATAGTTATATTATTGTAATAAGAATAATAATAATTAATAATTAATAATTTGAGCAGTAAATCAGAATATTAGAATGATTTCTGAAGGATCATGTGACTGGCATAATGATTCAAAAAATTCAGCTTTGAAATCACAGAAATAAATGACAAAAATATTCTAATAGAAAGCAGTTATTTTAAATAGCAAAAATATTTCAAAATTTTACTGTTTTTGCTGTACCTCGGATTAAATAAATGCAGGCTTGGTGAGCAAAGGACTTCTTTAATAAACATTAAAACTATTCAAAACCTTTTGACTGATACACGGTTACAAATTTTCCTGTATTTTTACAGTAAGTTACTGGCAGCAAGGTTGTTTTACAGCAGTGTACTGTAATGTATCGTTACAGTATGTAGAACAACGTACTGTATACAGTCAATTGTGTAGTTGGAATAGTACGTACAAATATTTAGTAAAATTGTGATACTACTGTAATTCAAAATAACATTACAAATCAAAAGACAATCCAAACATATTTATACAAATATTTTTATTAAAACATTTCAAAACATTTTAGCAGTTTTGGGAGTAACGCATTACAAGTAACGCGAGTTACGTAATATTATCACTTTTTCAACCATACTAATAAGCAACAATTACTCAAGATAATCTAACATTTGTTTTCCTTTTTTTTTTTTATTGCCGAAGAGTTAACTTTTTTCCTCTGCGCTCTACTGTACAGACGTGAATTTATTTTTCTCAAAGCCTGAGGCTTTTGGTGTGAAAAGGCTTTTACATTTGCCAAAAATTTAACTCTTTATATTAAAAACACAAGCAACCCCTGCTCAGATATAAAAAGTAACGCAAAAGTAAAGTAACGCATTAACGTAATAAGTTACTTTTTAGGGAGTAACTCAATATTGTAATGCATTACTTTTAAACGTAACTTTCCCCAACACTGCATTTTAGTATGGTGTTTGCTACCCAGAGTACAGTGCATTAACAATTTACAGCCATGAAAGCATTTTAAGCGTGCAAGAATATAAATGAAGAAAAAAAAAAAAAAAAAACAGATGCATGCTGAGGGCTAGATTGGGAATCAATGTCCTAAGAGAGATATTGATTCATCTTAAAACTATCTAAAAATTAAACTCTTAAAATTAGCAAAAACAACAAGAAGTGTCTCATAACCATCACCCCTAAATGCAGGGCCTGTGGGTGGCAGCAAACTAGCCACTGACCCTCTCTGTGAAGTCCTCCATTTAAACCTCATTTTTGACTGAATGAAGCTGTTGACATGCAGGGTTGATGGCCATCACTCTGCACCACCATCCTAATTTATTCCCATCAGTGGTGAAACTGAAACACAGTCATAAAAACACACAAGACAAAACCTGTTATTCACAGCACCAAGAAAAATGAACGGACAGCATGGGGAAAATAGTGAGTAAAAATTCTGTAGAGTAGATAAACTGCCCGCTGTTCTTCAAAAAAATGCTTCAGGTCCCACAAGTTCTTTGGTTATTCAGCATTTCTGTGTATTTGAACCCTTTGCAACAGTGACTGTATGATTTTGAGATCCATCTTTTCACACGGAGGACAACTGAGGGACTCATACAACTATTACAGAAGGTTCAAAGATTTCAGCAGGCAGGTTAACTGCTCAGGACAAACAAGGGACTCATGAACAACTATCACTAAACAAAAAAACGGCTCTGGATCAGGTAACAACAGTATTAAGAATCAAGTGTATGAAAACTTTTGAATGTGGTCATTTTTTATAAATTCAACTATTTTCTCTTGTGGACTATATGTAAACATCTTTTATTCGAAATATCTTATTCAGGTCAGTACTAAATAAAAATAGCATGCATTTTGTATGATCAGCCCTCTTATTTCGGTAAAATAATTAACATTTCACAGATTCTGCAAGGTGTATGTAAACTTTTGACTTAGACTGTAAATAAAAATTAAATTAATTTAAATAATACTTACAAAAAACTGCCTTGTGACAGCATTGCCCTTCCCAGGGTGCAAAGACAAGTGGACCACACTGTAGAGCTGCAAGAAATCAAAGAAATTTGACTAAATAATGTGTTAGCCTACTTGCTGACCATGTATAGGCTAAAGTCATATAGACTATTGCCTATACATGTGTATTTCATACATTCCAACACTACATCAGAGTTATTAAAAAAAACAAACATATTATGCTTGACATTGCTAAAGATTTTGGGATCCATTTTACTTTTCTTTGTTGACTACTAGATCATTAGTAACTGATAAAAGTAATTGTCCACTAATCATATTTTTATTATCATAATTATTTTTATCAATCCCCATGCTACAGAACTGCTCTTCCAGCTAAATAACATTAGTTAATAACCTGCAACGTTACCAACATTTCTGACCCCAAACCACCCATTTACATGGGTGAAACTGTATTTCTCAACCATGTTTAAGTAAGCGACTATGTCCAGTATTAACCGCGACCTTGAAGCGGAATGCAAACATTATTATTATTATTATTATTATTATTATTATTATTATTATTATTATTATTATTATTATTATTATTATTATTATTATTATTATTATTATTATTATTATGCCAGCAGCCATATCACCCTGCAGCCCAAGACTGGTTGCCCACTGAAGCTAAGCAGGGTTGAGCCTGGTCAGTATCTGGATGGGAGACCTCCTGAGAAAACTAGGTTGCTGCTGGAAGAGGTGTTAGTGAGGCCAGCAGGGGGTGCTCATTCTGTGGTCTGTGGGGGTCCTAATGCCCCAGTATAGTGATGGGGACACTATACTGTCAAAAGAGCACCGTCCTTCGGATGAGACGTTAAACCGAGGTCCTGACTCTCTGTGGTCAATAAAAATCCCAGGATGTCTTTCGAAAAAGAGTAGGGGTGTAACCCCGGCATCCTGGTCAAATTTGCCCATTGGCCTCTGACCATCATGGCCTCCTAATCATCCCCATATTCTGCGCAATATGGCTGCCGTCGCATCATCCAGGTGGATGCTGCACACTGGTGGTGGTTGAGGAGATTCCCCCTTCTGTGTAAAGCGCTTTGAGTGCCCAGAAAAGCGCTATATAAATGTAAGGAATTATTATTATTATTATTTACAGCATTTTAAATGTCAGAAAGTGCCATCAGTTGCCGCGCTCATTATCCCTTAAACAGTGTTAACTTGTATTAATTTTTTTCTTATGCATTTTACTAGTTTTTTTATTTGAAAATCATCAAACAGCGTTATTGATAGCATTTTAAGTGACAAAGTGCCGTCGTTTGCAGTGCTCATTATCTCCTAAACAGCGAAACTTGTATACATTTTTTTTTTTTAGCATTTTACTTTTTTTAATAATTGTCAAACGGCATTATTTTCGGTGTTTTAAACATCAGAAAGTGCCGTCAGTTGTGGCACTCATTATTCCCTAAACCAGGCCTGGGCAAACTCGGTCCTGGAGGGCCGGTGTCCCTGCAGAGTTTAGCTCCAACCCTGATAAAACTCACCTGTTTGTAGCTTTCTAGTAAACCCGAAGACACTGATTAGCTTGTTCAGGTGAATTTTATCAGGGTTGGAGCTAAACTCTGCAAGGACACCGGCCCTCCAGGACTGAGTTTGCCCAGGCCTGCCCTAAACTATGTAACTTAAATTTAATTTTTAATTTCCAATTTACTAGTTTTTTTAATTTGAAAATTGTCAAATGGCGTTATTTACTGCGTTTAAACTGCAGAAAGCGCCGTCAGTTGTAGCGCTCATTATCCCTTAAACGGCGTAACTTATATTAATTTTTTTCTTTTGCATTGTACTAATTTTATTTATTTATTTTTTTTTAAATTGTCAAACTGCGTTATTTACGGTGTTTAAACTGCAGAAAACGCTGTCAGTTGTGGCGCTCATTATCCCCTAAACCAGACCCGGACAAACTCGGTCCTGGAGGGCCAGTGTCCCTGCAGAGTTTAGCTCCAACCCTGATAAAACTCACCTGTTTGTAGCTTTCTAGTAAACCTGAAGACACTGATTAGCGTGTTCAGGTGAGTTTTATCAGGGTTGGTGCTAAACTCTGCAGGGACACCGTCCCACAAGGACCGAGTTTGTCCAGGCCTGCCCTAAACTACGTAACTTAAATTTAATTTTTAATTTTCATTTTACTAGTTTTTTTAAATTTGAAAATCGTCAAACGGTGTTATTTACGGTATTACGCTGTCAGTTTGGCACTCATTATCCTTTTAAACAGGGTAATTTACAGCGTTTTAAATGTCAGAAAGCGGCGTCAGTTGTGGCGCTCATTATCCCTTAAACAGCGCAACTTGTATTAATTTTTTTATTTTGCATTTTACTAGTTTATTTTTTTTTTAAATTGTCAAGCTGCGTTATTTACGGTGTTTAAACTGCAGTAAACGCTGTCAGTTGCGGCGCTCATTATCCCCTAAACCAGACCTGGGCAAACTCGGTCCTGGAGGGCCGGTGTCTCTGCAGAGTTTAGCTCCAACCCTGATAAAACTCACCTGTTTGTAGCTTTCTAGTAAACCCGAAGACACTGATTAGCTTGTTCAGGTGAATTTTATCAGGGTTGGAGCTAAACTCTGCAAGGACACCGGCCCTCCAGGACTGAGTTTGCCCAGGCCTGCCCTAAACTATGTAACTTAAATTTAATTTTTAATTTCCAATTTACTAGTTTTTTTAATTTGAAAATTGTCAAATGGCGTTATTTACTGCGTTTAAACTGCAGAAAGCGCCGTCAGTTGTAGCGCTCATTATCCCTTAAACGGCGTAACTTATATTAATTTTTTTCTTTTGCATTGTACTAATTTTATTTATTTATTTTTTTTTAAATTGTCAAACTGCGTTATTTACGGTGTTTAAACTGCAGAAAACGCTGTCAGTTGTGGCGCTCATTATCCCCTAAACCAGACCCGGACAAACTCGGTCCTGGAGGGCCAGTGTCCCTGCAGAGTTTAGCTCCAACCCTGATAAAACTCACCTGTTTGTAGCTTTCTAGTAAACCTGAAGACACTGATTAGCGTGTTCAGGTGAGTTTTATCAGGGTTGGTGCTAAACTCTGCAGGAACACCGGCCCTCCAGGACCGAGTTTGTCCAGGCCTGCCCTAAACTATGTAACTTAAATTTATTTTTTCTATTTTTCTTTTCCATTTTTTTAGTTTTTTAATTTGGAAATCGTCAAACTTATTTACGGCATTTTAAATAACAGATAGTGGCATCAGTTGCCGCACTCATTATCCCTTAAACAGCATAACATATGAATTTATTTTTTTATTTTGCATTTAACTAGTTTTTTTATTTGAAAATTGTCAAACGGCGTTATTTTCTGTTTTAAACTGCAGAAAACGCAGTCAATTGCGGCGCTCATTATCCTTTAAACAGGATAACTTATATTATTTTCTTATTTTGCATTTTATTAGTTTCTTTATTTGAAAATTGTCAAACAGCGTTATTTTCTGTGTTTTAAACGTCAGAAAGCGTAGTCAGTGGCAGCACTTATTATCCACTAAACCAGACCTGGCCAAACTCGGTCCTGGTGGGCCGGTGTCCCTACAGAGTTTAGCTCCAACCCTGATAAAACTCACCAGTTTGTAGCTTTCTAGTAAACCTGAAGACACTGATTAGCTTGTTCAGGTGAATTTTATCAGGGTTGGAGCTAAACTCTGCAGGGACACCGGCCCTCCAGGACTGAGTTTGCCCAGGCCTGCCCTAAACTACGTAACTTAAATTTAATCTTTAATTTCCAATTTACTAGTTTTTTAATTTGAAAATTGTCAAATGGCGTTATTTACCGCGTTTAAACTGCAGAAAGCGCCGTCAGTTGTAGCGCTCATTATCCCTTAAACGGCGTAACTTACGAGCGTTTTAAAGCGTCAGGCGTTGTCAGTTGTGGCACTCGTATCCCTAAATGGAACCAACTTAAATTAATTTTATTTTTTTTTTCCTTTTGCATTTTACTAGTTTTTTTAATTTGAAAATTGTCAAACGGCATTATTTACAGTGTTTTAAACTGCAGAAAGCGAAGTCAGTTCCAGCACTCATTATCCCCTAAATGGTGTAATTTAAAATTATTTATACATTTTTTATTTTGCATTTTACTGGTTCTTTTATTTGAAAATTGTTAAACAGCGTTATTTAAGGTGTTTTAAACGACAGAAAGTGCTGTCAGTTGCGGCACTCATTATCCCCTAAACGGCGTAATTTAAATTAATTTTTTCATTTATTTTGCATATTACTAGTTTTTTGTTTTTTGTTTTTTTTTTTATACACGCCTTAACTTTATTAATTTATGTATCTTTTTTTCTTTTGCATTTTACTAGCTTTTTTAGTTAATAATTGTCAAACGGCATTATTTTCTGTGTTTTAAACATCAGAAAGCGTCGTCAGTTGCGGCGTTCATTATCCCCTAAACCAGACCTGGGCAAACTCTGTCCTGGTGGGCCAGTGTCCCTACAAAGTTTAGCTCCAACCCTGATAAAACTCACCAGTTTGTAGCTTTCTAGTAAACCTGAAGACACTGATTAGCTTGTTCAGGTGAGTTTTTTTAGGGTTGGAGCTAAACTCTGCAGGGACACCGGCCCTCCAGGACCGAGTTTGCCCAGGCCTGCCCTAAACTATGTAACTTAAATTAAATTTTTCTTTTTTTTCCCCCCTTTTCCATTTTACTACTTTTTTTATTTGAAAAATCGTCAAACGGCATTATTTACAGTATTTTAAAATGCAGAAAACGTCGTCAGTTGTGCCACTCATTATCCCTTAAACGGCGTAACTTAAATGAGTTTTTTTTCTTTTGCATTTTACTATTTTTTTTGTTTGAAAATTGTCAAACGGCGTTATTTACGGTATTTTAAATGGCGTCAGTTGTGGCACTCTATCCCTTAAACAGGGTAATTTACAGCGTTTTAAACGTCAGGAAGCGTTGTCAGTTGTGGCACTCATTATCCCCTAAATAGCACAACTTAAATTAATTTTATTTTTTCCTTTTGCATTTTACTAGTTTTTTTAATTTGAAAATTGTCAAACGGCATTATTTACAGTGTTTTAAACTGCAGAAAGCGAAGTCAGTTCCAGCACTCATTATCCCCTAAATGGTGTAATTTAAAATTATTTATACATTTTTTATTTTGCATTTTACTGGTTCTTTTATTTGAAAATTGTTAAACAGCGTTATTTAAGGTGTTTTAAACGACAGAAAGTGCTGTCAGTTGCGGCACTCATTATCCCCTAAACGGCGTAATTTAAATTAATTTTTTCATTTATTTTGCATATTACTAGTTTTTATTTTTTATTTATTTATTTATTTATTTATTTTTTATACACGCCTTAACTTTATTAATTTATATATCTTTTTTTCTTTTGCATTTTACTAGCTTTTTTAGTTAATAATTGTCAAACGGCATTATTTTCTGTGTTTTAAACATCAGAAAGCGTCGTCAGTTGCGGCGTTCATTATCCCCTAAACCAGACCTGGGCAAACTCTGTCCTGGTGGGCCAGTGTCCCTACAAAGTTTAGCTCCAACCCTGATAAAACTCACCAGTTTGTAGCTTTCTAGTAAACCTGAAGACACTGATTAGCTTGTTCAGGTGAGTTTTTTTAGGGTTGGAGCTAAACTCTGCAGGGACACCGGCCCTCCAGGACCGAGTTTGCCCAGGCCTGCCCTAAACTATGTAACTTAAATTAAATTTTTCTTTTTTTTCCCCCCTTTTCCATTTTACTACTTTTTTTATTTGAAAAATCGTCAAACGGCATTATTTACAGTATTTTAAAATGCAGAAAACGTCGTCAGTTGTGCCACTCATTATCCCTTAAACGGCGTAACTTAAATGAGTTTTTTTTCTTTTGCATTTTACTATTTTTTTTGTTTGAAAATTGTCAAACGGCGTTATTTACGGTATTTTAAATGGCGTCAGTTGTGGCACTCTATCCCTTAAACAGGGTAATTTACAGCGTTTTAAACGTCAGGAAGCGTTGTCAGTTGTGGCACTCATTATCCCCTAAATAGCACAACTTAAATTAATTTTATTTTTTCCTTTTGCATTTTACTAGTTTTTTTAATTTGAAAATTGTCAAACGGCATTATTTACAGTGTTTTAAACTGCAGAAAGCGAAGTCAGTTCCAGCACTCATTATCCCCTAAATGGTGTAATTTAAAATTATTTATACATTTTTTATTTTGCATTTTACTGGTTCTTTTATTTGAAAATTGTTAAACAGCGTTATTTAAGGTGTTTTAAACGACAGAAAGTGCTGTCAGTTGCGGCACTCATTATCCCCTAAACGGCGTAATTTAAATTAATTTTTTCATTTATTTTGCATATTACTAGTTTTTATTTTTTATTTATTTATTTATTTATTTATTTTTTATACACGCCTTAACTTTATTAATTTATATATCTTTTTTTCTTTTGCATTTTACTAGCTTTTTTAGTTGATAATTGTCAAACGGCATTATTTTCTGTGTTTTAAACATCAGAAAGCGTCGTCAGTTGCGGCGTTCATTATCCCCTAAACCAGACCTGGGCAAACTCGGTCCTGGTGGGCCGGTGTCCCTACAGAGTTTAGCTCCAACCCTGATAAAACTCACCTGAACAAGCTAATCAGTGTCTTCAGGTTTACTAGAAAGCTACAAACAGGTGAGTTTTATCAGGGTTGGAGCTAAACTCTGTCAGGTCACCGGCCCTCCAGGACTGAGTTTGCCCAGGTCTGGGTTAGGAGATAATAAGTGACACAACTGGCAGCCCTTGCTGCAGTTTAAAAACCGTAAATAACGCAGTTTGACAATTTTCAAATATATAAAAAAAAATAAAAAATTAATACAAGTTACACTGTTTAAGGGATAATGAGCGCCACAACTGACAGCATTTTCTGCATTTTAAAATACCATAAATAACGCTGTTTGATGATTTTCAAATAAAAAAAATCTAGTAAAATGGAAAAGAAAAAAAGAAAAAATAAATTTAAGTTACATAGTTTAGCTCCAACCCTGATAAACCTCACCTGAACAAGCTAATCAGTGTCTTCAGGTTTACTAGAAAGCTACAAACAGGTGAGTTTTATCAGGGTTGGAGCTAAACTCTGCAGGGACACCGGCCCACAAGGACCGAGTTTGTCCAGGCCTGCCCTAAACGGCGTAACTTAAATTTAATTTTTAATTTCCATTTTACTAGTTTTTTTAATTTGAAAATCGTCAAACGGTGTTATTTACGGTATTACGCTGTCAGTTTGGCGCTTATTATCCTTTTAAACAGGGTAATTTACAGCGTTTTAAATGTCAGAAAGCGGCGTCAGTTGTGGCGCTCATTATCCCTTAAACAGCGCAACTTATATTAATTTTTTTATTTTGCATTTTACTAGTTTATTTTTTTTTTAAATTGTCAAGCTGCGTTATTTACGGTGTTTTAAATAACAGAAAGTGGCGTCAGTTGCCGCACTCATTTTCCCTTAAATGGCATAACTTAAATTAGTTTTTTTTATTTTGCATTTTATTAGTTTCTTTATTTGAAAATTGTCAAACAGCATTATTTTCTGTGTTTTAAACATCAGAAAGCGTAGTCAGTGGCAGCACTTATTATCCACTAAACCAGACCTTGGCAAACTCGGTCCTGGTGGGCCGGTGTCCCTACAGAGTTTAGCTCCAACCCTGATAAAACTCACCTGTTTGTAGCTTTCTAGTAAACCTGAAGACACTGATTAGCTTGTTCAGGTGAGTTTTATCAGGGTTGGAGCTAAACTCTGCAAGGACACCGGCCCTCCAGGACCGAGTTTGCCCAGGCCTGCCCTAAACTATGTAACTTAAATTTAATTTTTCTTTTTTTTTTTCCCCCTTTTCCATTTTACTACTTTTTTTATTTGAAAATCGTCAAACGGCATTATTTACAGTATTTTAAAATGCAGAAAACGCCGTCAGTTGTGCCACTCATTATCCCTTAAACGGCGTAACTTAAATGAGTTTTTTTTCTTTTGCATTTTACTATTTTTTTTGTTTGAAAATTGTCAAACAGCGTTATTTACGGTATTTTAAATGGCGTCAGTTGTGGCACTCTATCCCTTAAACAGGGTAATTTACAGCGTTTTAAACGTCAGGAAGCGTTGTCAGTTGTGGCACTCATTATCCCCTAAATAGCACAACTTAAATTAATTTTATTTTTTCCTTTTGCATTTTACTAGTTTTTTTAATTTGAAAATTGTCAAACGGCATTATTTACAGTGTTTTAAACTGCAGAAAGCGAAGTCAGTTCCAGCACTCATTATCCCCTAAATGGTGTAATTTAAAATTATTTATACATTTTTTATTTTGCATTTTACTGGTTCTTTTATTTGAAAATTGTTAAACAGCGTTATTTAAGGTGTTTTAAACGACAGAAAGTGCTGTCAGTTGCGGCACTCATTATCCCCTAAACGGCGTAATTTAAATTAATTTTTTCATTTATTTTGCATATTACTAGTTTTTATTTTTTATTTATTTATTTATTTATTTATTTTTTATACACGCCTTAACTTTATTAATTTATATATCTTTTTTTCTTTTGCATTTTACTAGCTTTTTTAGTTAATAATTGTCAAACGGCATTATTTTCTGTGTTTTAAACATCAGAAAGCGTCGTCAGTTGCGGCGTTCATTATCCCCTAAACCAGACCTGGGCAAACTCTGTCCTGGTGGGCCAGTGTCCCTACAAAGTTTAGCTCCAACCCTGATAAAACTCACCAGTTTGTAGCTTTCTAGTAAACCTGAAGACACTGATTAGCTTGTTCAGGTGAGTTTTTTTAGGGTTGGAGCTAAACTCTGCAGGGACACCGGCCCTCCAGGACCGAGTTTGCCCAGGCCTGCCCTAAACTATGTAACTTAAATTAAATTTTTCTTTTTTTTCCCCCCTTTTCCATTTTACTACTTTTTTTATTTGAAAAATCGTCAAACGGCATTATTTACAGTATTTTAAAATGCAGAAAACGTCGTCAGTTGTGCCACTCATTATCCCTTAAACGGCGTAACTTAAATGAGTTTTTTTTCTTTTGCATTTTACTATTTTTTTTGTTTGAAAATTGTCAAACGGCGTTATTTACGGTATTTTAAATGGCGTCAGTTGTGGCACTCTATCCCTTAAACAGGGTAATTTACAGCGTTTTAAACGTCAGGAAGCGTTGTCAGTTGTGGCACTCATTATCCCCTAAATAGCACAACTTAAATTAATTTTATTTTTTCCTTTTGCATTTTACTAGTTTTTTTTTTTTATTTGAAAATTGTCAAACGGCATTATTTACAGTGTTTTAAACTGCAGAAAGCGAAGTCAGTTCCAGCACTCATTATCCCCTAAACGGCGTAATTTAAATAAATTTTTTTATTTATTTATTTTGCATATTACTAGTTTTTATTTTTTATTTATTTATTTATTTTTTTTTTTTTATACACGCCTTAACTTTATTAATTTATTTATCTTTTTTTCTTTTGCATTTTACTAGCTTTTTTAGTTGATAATTGTCAAACGGCATTATTTTCCGTGTTTTAAACATCAGAAAGCATCGTCAGTTGCGGCGCTCATTATCCCCTAAACCAGACCCGGGCAAACTCGGTCCTGGTGGGCCGGTGTCCCTACAGTGTTTAGCTCCAACCCTGATAAAACTCACCTGAACAAGCTAATCAGTGTCTTCAGGTTTACTAGAAAGCTACAAACAGGTGAGTTTTATCAGGGTTGGAGCTAAACTCTGTCAGGTCACCGGCCC